>CM065390.1:11015000-11190000 GCA_033060915.1 Euryodendron excelsum | reverse complement strand
AACCTTGTTAGTCTAATACAACGATTCATCTCTAGTAAGATCAAGTTTTTTTTTTTTTTTTTTTTTTCTGGAGACCAAAACTACATGAAGCGTAAGAAGATTCAAATATTTTTGCTTTCTAACTATTTTTCCTCCGTTTTCACAGCAACTAAAACATGGGTTACAATCTATGGTAAAATTTACAACCATTAACATCAAACAGGACTTCAACAGTAGCTCTATACGAAAAATGCAATTAGAACCCTTATTCTAGGGGAAAAAGAAATGCTCACCGTCTTTGTGAACAATCTCTTTAGTCTCTGAAGCATCACCTTGAGTACCATCCTGTACAACAATGTAGATACACTAGAACAAATAAACTACAGAGAAAAAAGCATTTAAGAAAGTGATACATATATATTCATTCATACATAAGAGTGGATGGGGGGACCTTCTGGGATTTAATTATGGCGGTCTGGCAAAAACTTGAAGCACTGAAATAATGTTCAGTGATGGCCTAAAGCGACTAGAGGCAATGACCAACAGTGGATACCCATTGACCAGAAAAACAGAGCTTGATTATTTATGCAAACAAAGAACGACATCGTTTAGACATGGTTATGGGGCCACTACGGGAGTACGATGGACCCGTCTTCACCAGATAGAAGCCAAACACCTGGACTTTTTTACAGGGTCTTCAAATGCACGAACCCTAACCTTAGAGGCCAGAGCACACTCGTTTCAGAAGAAGAAAGTGAATCAATCACCGTCGATCATGGAGGCAATTCATTTCCTGATTTTCTCTCTCCTAGCCCTAGCTTCGAAACCCATTTTCTCATTCTCGCTTCGAACACTCCACGACAACCCTAACTTCGATTCCAACATTGCACTCTTCGGCGACGCCGTGATGGTCAATGGCGGTTCTTCTGTACAGATCACTCGGCCGATTGCTTCCAGCTCTGGGCTTCTCACGTACAGCAAACCCTTCAAGTTCCTCGAATCGAACCCCATCAAGCCGACGTCGTTTTCCACGGACTTCTCGTTCTCAATCTCGCCTCATTCCGGTGACGGCCTCGCTCTGGTAATCGTTCCGACTGACTTCCCTCAGAATTTTTCCGGGAAAACCTCGTTCGGGCTTTCCCGGGAAGTTAAATTCCTTGGAATTGAATTCGACACTTCGATGGACGCCAATGTGGGTGATGAGAATGCAAATCATGTGGGTGTTGATGTGTGTAGTCTTGTTTCTGTTAGGGTTAGCAATGTTTCGTCTCTCAATTTAGTCCTGAATAGTGGAATGAAGCTACGGTCATGGGTCGATTATGATGCGAGTTCGAAACGGTTGGAGGTTAGGTTGGGTGAGATGGGCAATGCGAGGCCGTACGATCCGTTGATAGCTTTTCCGATCGACTTGTCAGAAATGTGGAAAGAAGAACAGGTTTTTGTGGGGATAAGCTCAACTAGTGGCAATTCAGCACAGACTAGTAGTGTGTATTCATGGAACTTTAGAATTAGGAGTGTCCCAAATTGGATGCATTCTCAGCCGGTGGATCCTCGGCTGTACTCTGACAAAGGCCGAGAGCAGAGAACCAAGCATGAGAAAGTTCCTTGTCCCTTAGCTATGCTTTCTGGGTTGATTCTTGCAGCCGGGTGTGGAGCTTTGATGTTGGTCATGTTGCAGTTCTTGTGGGCAATCTTTGTTAATAGGCGTGCAGTGATCCCTATGGAGTACTCATTGCACCCGGCAGATTTCAAGTATAAAAAGGTCAGTGTAGTTGTGGAGAATAGCTCGGAAACTGTTAAGAATTAGATACATATGTTTATGTGGTTTGTACCTTTGTGAATTTCACTGCAATGCTTTATGTAGTTTTTGTTGCACGTTTAGTAATCAATGTAAGCAATGTTTATGTGGTTTGTACCGTTGTGAATTTCACTGCAATGCTTTATGTAGTTTTTGTCGCACGTTTACGCATTGTATGTAATTACAATTTTCTATTGTTGATATTGTATTATGTCCGATGATAGAATTGTTCGCTGATACAAGTCTATTGCCAGTTCTAATCTCAAAGCGGTTGGTACAAATATTGATATTCACCTGCAATGATTATCTTTCTTCCAAAAATAGGAATGAGTCGGGCCTGTTCAAAAGAAAGTTCCCTTGTTTAAGGAGTGGAAAGTTGACTAAGTTGATGACCTCCACGACTAAGTTCAAGGGACAGTCTGTGGCAAAGTTAGGCACAACGTGCATGAACTTGGTGCCAGGCAGGAGACTGCTGGCCTGTTTTAACCAACCAACTCTTTTTTTGAGCCTAATGAACTTGTCTATCTCTATGGTTTGGAGAGTGAACTTTCCAATGCACTGCCTTGGCACTGCGCTTAGCTCTACTAAACCGTTCAATTAAACAATCCTATGGAACCTTCAATCTAGTTTGCAAGTATAATGACTTGCTTGCTTATAAAAATATAAATAAGGTATAATGATTTGCTAGAATAAATGGTATCTTTCCTTTGTGGCTATGTCTATTGCAAAATCCTAAGCACTAGGACTTCATGTTCTGTCGAACCTTAGATAGGAACCAGTGATGTCTTCATTTTATTTTCAGTTGTTTGTTTTCTTTCTTTTTTTTGTTCCTCTCTTTTTCTTTGTAAATAAGAGAATAAATAATTTGAATTTCTTATAAGTGATAACCCTATAATTCCCCTTTCTGTGAACCTGGTGTGTGGGTTATTGTCAAATATGCTGGGATCACCTGACCTCATGTGTTTGTGAGCTCCATGTATATTCATAAGGTTCATAGCCAGCTGCATTGTAGCTGTGTTTCTTTGAGAGTCAGAGCTCATATTTGTGGTGATAACTTCTCTAGTCTGGTCATCACTCTTGAATTCATTTCTATTGCTGATTGATGCACCTTCAGAACTTTATCCTTGCTCCATCTCTAGTTGACGATCTCTTAGAGTGCCATTCATTGGATGATCACTCCATCACACGGAACTTCAGATTCCTTGAAGTCTTTTTATGTCTAATCTAATAGTGAACTAAGAATGAGTTTTTTTTTTTTTTGTTTTTTTTTTTAAATATGAACTTTTATTTCCTTATTTCTTATTTTTGGTTGCATCTCCTCTGAGTTCCAGTGCTTCTGAATGTTGATTGGAAGATATTTTCTTGAGATCATGGGGTGAACAATTCATCCGTGTTAATCCTTTTCTTTGATCTCAGGCCAAATGTGTAGGTTATCTGCCTACTTAAATCCTATATTGTCCTTTCCTGATTGTTAATTGTAACCTTTCTGTGCAACTAAAGACGGGTGATTCTTTTGCATGCCCTGATGGCTGATCTTGCACATAATCTTGATCTAATAGTTGCATGTGGACACGATGACTAAGGCATCTAGGATGTGTTATTGTTTAAATACTCTAAACTACAGATGTGAGAAATTCCATTTAGGTCTCCAGAGATGATCGCAAGCACTTTTTTGAGGTAATTGAACCTTCTTCTAATCCCTGGAAGAGGTTGTGGCTGTGCACTTAAATCATCCCCTTCTTCCCAGAACCCCAATCCTATTACTGATTAATGAATACCCTCGGTGATGGAACTTAGATGGACTATTTCCCAAGTTACATGCAGTTAGAATTACTGTTCAGAAAGAGACATTATTTGCACACCAACTGGTGTCTTAGCATATTGGTGACTTGAAGGCTACTGTGGCATGCACAACAGGGTTCAAACCCATCACTTACAAAAAAAGGAAAGTAGAAAACTGAAAAATGTGGGCTGGCAGGCTACCATTCACCATCCTCTCCTCCCCAAAACCAAGACCTAGACCCTCTTTCTAATTTGTAGGGAATACCACGAGTAGTAAAACTAATGTATCAAAAGTAAACACAGAAGGAACCAATGCTCAAAGAGCTTAGTACATAAAACAACCACCCCCCCCCCCCCCCCCCCCAAACACACACACACAACCGAAAATCCCCAAAACCAACAAAAAAAAAAAAAACCTGAACAAAAGAATAATAAATAGATAATTAATAACTAAATAAAGGGAATCCTTTTTATTAGAAATCACTGGTGGAATGCCATTTATTCACCAAAACTATGTGCAGGTAGTATGATCATTCCCAACAGACGTGCTGACATTCAAAATCCTTTTGCACTCTACCTAAGGGCTGTGCATGGGACTCCTCCAGTTAAGGTTAGCCTTTTGCCCTCGACCACACACCTACACCCATATCTTGGAGTTCTGACTTTGCATTTAGTCTAAAAAAATGAGCAATCGATCAAACTTACGAGCTAACACACACTTAGTAACTAACCAACCTCCTCCCATCTACAATCTTGGTAGAGTCCCCTGGAGCTAAGAAAACAGATACCAAGAAGAGAGAAAGGGAATGCCAAATACATTACACTACTAGCATAGGTGGTTGGCTGCTGAGCTATATATCTCACCAGAAGGGTCTATTCTTCTGCTTGCCAAAATGATGCTTGATATTCTATCAACCTCAAGCTGACTCTGCAATTGGGTTCCTATTAAGGGCAAGAGTGAGACTTGTATATTCCAGCTGAAGGAAAGAGAATATTTACTTAATTACTACTAGAGATGTGTGATTGATTGGAAAGGCCTTTTTATGGAAGAGGGAGGAGATGTATGGGCGCAATGTGTTAGGTCTGGATGGTTTCATTCGACCCTGTTTGAGACACTGGTATGTAGGAATAAGGCTACTACTTTAATTTATAATTTAGAACTCAATGTCACTGAGTTTAGCCGATTTTTATTATATTATGTGGTTTCAACATTAATAGGTTGAAGGTGTTAGCTGGCTTGCTGGTTGCATATCTTAAGTTTGTACCATGGGAGTATAAAGTATTCCCCTGATCAGGATTTTTTAGGGTCTTATAGTTGCAAGGGATGGGGACCTTCAGTTATGTCGTACATTATTGTCTTTGGTAAAAAAAAAAACCAAAAAATGGATACTTATAATAGGTTTTCCTTTTTTACTTTTAAGTACTTGGTTTATGTGTGAGTTTTAGTAAATGCTAAGTTAAGCATTACGGGATGCTATGCTTGCAGAAATGGTGTCCCCATTTCTTTCTCCCCAAATCAAATCATCTCTGCGTGACTAGTAGGAGCGTCATTTGTATCCATTGTCCCTCCTACCCTTTCCATGGTGTTTTTGTTGCCTCCGCAAGTTCCATGCAACGTCTTTCCTTGTGTTGATGATACTGAATGTCTTCTTCCTACCGGACCCAATTCTGAAGTTTGCTTTAGCTAAAAGAAGGTGGGAGTGAACCAAAGAAGAAATGAATACTTCAGATTTAAGAGTCACCTAGCTGATCCTATATAATGATAGCTTGTGTTTAGTTATACAACTATTTCTTCTTCTTTTTTCTTTTCCTATGTTTCCTTTATCCATCCACTGTGAAAAAGGTTATTGTGGTAGTAGAAAGAATGAACCCAGATGATCAATGATCTTTGAATTCCTTTTCTTTGTGCATTAGTGGAATATTGTTGACCAATTGTAGACCAGCAGATGGTTGGCATCCTAAGAGACCTCATCATCTGGAATATCCCTTGGGATTAAAAAAAAAATCATGTCTTCTCAGGGCCCATGTACAAATTACAAATGTGGCTTCCACTCCTCCACATGTCTGTCTCTACTTCGTGACTGAATGCCAATACATAGACAATATTTCTGCTGCCGAGTTAATTGACATACTGACAAAACGCTTTCCTCTCTTTAAAGATGACTGGGATGTCGACTGTTCTTCAGATCATATCCAAGGTTGATGAAACAAAGGCCAAAGAGAAATGGATGGGCAGAAGCCAATCTACAAGTGGAGAAAACATGTGGTGGTGTAGAGGAGATTTAATACATGTTCAGGTAGTGGCAGACGTAGAATTTCGGTTGAAGTGGAGAAGAAATTTATTTTTTGGTTAAAGAGAGGTTTAGGGAACTTTTATTTTTATTTTTAGGAGATCAATACATTATACAGTATTTTAAATATTTAAAAATTTGCAAGGTCAATTGAAATTTAAAAGTTTTAAGAAAGTCAATATAATATAATATTTAAAATATTCAAAATTTTATAAAATATATATGAGATTTTTAAAACTTTAGGAGATCGTGGCTCCAGTGGGCCCTCCCTTCGTGCGCTCCTGCAGGGAAATTCTTATACTTGATTACTACGCTACACAGTCGTGGGACTTGCATAATATCCGAGGGATGAAAACAGCCTTACAACATGGCCATGCATTAATTACCCCTAGGGTTTTTTGTATTTTTTCTTTTTAGAGAGCCCAGCAGAGTAAGAATTACTATAATCATGTCAACAGAGAGCTACATTGGTCACACCCTTACTTTTTTTACTTAGCAAAAAAAAGAAGGGGGATAGAAAGGCCCCTGTTGATTGCTTATCCTCACACTTTTTTTTTCACAACCAACCAAATGGGAGATAAAGGCCTTGACACAAAATTAGTAGTACAATTTAATGCCCTTATAAGAAAGAGCAACACATTGAGGCCTTTTTAATGCCGTTAATAGAATTGTTTACTTATCAAGATAAATTCCAAAATTCGGTATCTTTCTCTTGTGCCTTATGCTCAGGCTTAATAATAGAGGTTTTATTTTTTTTTTTTAACAAACTCGGGTTGTTTTGAAAGTAATTTATCTTACTCAAGTGAATTTAAACTTCTTTCTCAAATTCAAGTTTTTCTAGAAATTGTATTTTCAAAATATAACTTTGAACTGAAAAATGTATTTTCAAAACACGTTTTTATGTGAAATCGTGTTTTGTTGGCATTACTTAAAAGCTTGTTTCATATTCAAGTCAAAAGTTACTATTTCGATTTAGAAAATAAGTTTAGTTCACATACTACTAGCGACGGAGGGAGCATGTGTCCAGCGGGGCACTTGCCCTCCTCAAATTTTAAAAATTGTACTTTTACTTATAGTTTTTGAAATTCTTTTCAATTTAGCCCTTAAAAATTTAGAAAGGTCCCCTTCAAATTTTTAAATATTTTATTTTTATCTACAATTTCAAGATATATTTTTAATTTTTTTCTCAAAAATTTATAATTGCTCTCTCAAGTTTTCAAATATTCTATTTTTACCTATAATTATATAAATATTTTTTAATTTTTGCTCACTAAAACTTTGAAAATGTTATCTTAAATAGTTATTTTGCCTTAAATACTTATATATCTATATATATATAAGTATATATTTTACATATAAATGAAAGTCATTTATCTTATTATTAATTATCAAAAAATATTGTTATAATTAATAGTTTCCCCTAAATGTTTTTTTTTTTTCCTCCGCCACTGCAGATAACATCGGTCTGGTGAAATAACTCATGAATAAAACTTAAATTACTAATATAAAGAAAAGGTTTAACCTAGTGCTGACCTGACAGGCTGACACTAGACTTCCCAGTCAGTCTGGAAGGCGGGTGTTGTCTTTAACAGTTTACACTTTCAATGAGTGGATGCTATCATGCAAATATTGATTTCACCTTTCTTTTTGCTTTTAAGGATAGTTTCTTCTTTTTTAATTAATTCAAAATGCCTAAATCAGGACCCCATAAGAAATTTTTTTTTTGTAAAAATTAAAATTTTAATCAGAGCAGCTCCCTGAAGTGGTTATCTGAACCTAATGGAATATTGAAACAAACAAAAATCAAAGAAAAGTGCCTCTCCCCAAAATAAATAAATAAACAACATAAAAAAATTGTTGTGGTGTTCATTACACTTTTGAGTGGATGCAAATGTAGCTTTACCACTTTTCTAATTTATCTTTTTATATTTTGTTTTGGTCAAACAGTGACAGATGCCTTTTTATGACTTATTAAAAAAATAGAAAATTCTATTTGGTATATTTAGCAAAGATATCAATCGCATCCATAAAAAAAAAAATTAAGAACTCAAGAAGAAAAAAAAGAAAGAAAGAAAGATTGGTACTACCAGTTGTTGATACAATTTTAAAAGGAATTGACATAAAAATTGATGTTGGTGTACTTTTTTTTTTTGGATAATTACACATTACCTCTTGTGATTTAAATGAAAATCATATGACCCTATGTAAGGAACAAAATTTTCATTTGTTTTCATTAAAACGTATGAAACATTTTCGTTTCCTAAGAGATTTAAACGAAACACTAGTATAATAACGAAACTCTATGATTTTCATTGTAACACTCTGAAACAAAGAAAAATGCACTAAAACATAATGCGTTATACTTCAACAATAAGTTTTGTCAATCAAAATTTATAACTTTTCATAAATGTAGTTCCATTTTGATAGTGAAAAATACAAAAGAGTATATTTTTTTATAATAATATTTGTCAATTTTGGAATATTTTCAAAATATTCAAAAATATTTTCAAAATGTTTTCGAACCGTTTCCGTTTTCAAGTCAATCGAAATGACCTATCGAAATAAAATTTTGATCCTTGCCCCTATGTACTTTAAAAATGAACACATAATTCTTTTGTGATCTGAACTTAACTGTAAAATAAATAGAAACTATTAGAATTAATGGTAATTTTATCGTATGGATATTTTTTCATTTCATCTCTAAAATGAAACATTGATAATTTTGTCATTTTCTGTCAAAATAAAGAATTATCCTCTGCAATGGCATTTTTATCATATTACAAAATCTATCACGATTTTATCTATTTTGCAGATAAATCCAAAACATAAAAATGTTATATGTTTACCTTTGAACCACAAGAGTTATTTAATTTTTACTCAAATTACAATGGGATAAAGTGTAATTACTCCTAATTTTTTTTAGTCTTCTATTAGTAGTAAGAAAATGTTGTAACCCGAACCGGGGGCCCAATTGTAAATTTAGCCTATAACCGACCTTAAAAAAAGAGTTTCAACAAAAATGTTGAATTATCAAATAGTAATTGAACAATAAAACTGGTGACATTGGGGTAATGTTAGGCCATAGACATGGGAAAATAGTCTTGTGGTTGTTAGATAGTATTGAGTATTTAACAATAATTCTTATTAAATAATGACACGTAGTGTGTGAATACACCACTAACCTGAATTTGTGGTGTTATAAAAAGACTTTTAAGACAACATCCTATCAAATATTGTTATGTGATATTTTTTTTTTTAAATTCTTCTCAGTACATCACAAATTAAGGTTAGTGGTGTGTTCACACGTCACGTGTCATCATTTAATAAGAATTACTACTAAGTACTCAATACTACCTAGCCGCTAAACTATTTTCCATAGACTAGAGACCATGGATCATAGATTGCAATTGAGATCCTTCTATATTCAGTGATAAGTGATGGGGATTCAAACTGGTTAGGTATCTCGTTTGGCCTTAGCCTTATTTGGATACTCTCTCCCAGCCATCCCACATCAGTAGAGATGTACCTCCTCCATCACCATATAACCCTTTGGGCCACATGGAATGAGTAGCTCAGTAGGTAGGTCAAGGCCTGATCCAGAGGGTTATATGATGGTGGGGGAGGAAGTCCCCGACCGATGTGAAATTAATGGGGGAGCTCCAAATAAGGCTAAGGCCAAAAAAACAAATTCTACCAGAATCAATTCCCATCAATAAGAGTGGTATAGAGTTTGATTTGAAGCAAAAATTCAGTGCAACGACAATTAGAAAGGCACGGGATGTGTGAGCAGAACCTATGAAAAGCATCTAGTAGTGAGAACAATAATTGAAACTTTGTATTAGAATACAAAAAAGACTACAATATATTGTCTCAACCCAACTAGTGACGTATTTTAGTTTTTTTTTTTTTTTAAGAACCAAGAAAAACCAAAACAACTATTAGATCAACCAGTGTCCTATTTGTTAAGGAACACGCAATAATATTATTGTCAAAGTTACATCACCATTCAAATAAACAAATATCTCCATTATTAGCAATCACTTGAAAGAATTAAAAACTTAAAAGAAAGAAAAGATTAATGTCACTTATTTTTTTTGGGTACTAAGGAAAAAATAACAAACGGAACTAAAACGCTCTCTCAAAATTAACTCCTCTATTATGTCAGCTCGCAAAGAATCCCATAATTCTCTCGGAGGTGTCTAAAGGGTAACCAATGTCTCATTAGCAGCTACATCCTTGTTACTTGTTAGCTACCAGGTCAGCGTAGTTGTCAACTTGCCTATATGCATCAACTGCATGGCATCCCAATATGAAAACAACTCTATTTTTTTTTTTTTTTGGTAGGGGGAGGGGAGGTTGTCGGAAGACAACATATCCTAGACAGAATCTTAAAAGAAGTAAACTCTTTCCTAAACCTTGGGTAAGTGTGTTAAAATTGTAGAATAAGACTAATGCATTCCAAGCTCCCTAAAATCTCGGGCGTTGCCTTTAGGAGGAAAGAAATTTTATTAATTAAATAGTAAGTTTTTAATAGTCATTCCAATTGTATTATGAGTCTTGCTAATATTTGCCTTCAAAATACATTTAAAATAAGCTTTGTCCCGTTGCATACAATCAACACTAAAAACATAGTTTTTAACTATTTATACCACTAGATAAAGTATATTTGAAATGTGCTCCGAAAACATGTTAGCATTTGTGTTGTATTATAGCATGTGATTTAGTGTATCAAAAACGCCCTCGAATGGTGGCCAGTTTCTTACGTCCGTCGACGTCGGACCACCAAATCATTAACCGAAACATTTTATAGATATAGAGCCGTAAAAAATCGAGTTAATTACAAATATATTTCTTAAACTATAACTTAGTATTATTATACTTTCTTAAATTTTAAAACGTAAACCGTTAACTTCTTGAACTATCATTTTGTATTAATCAACCTCTTCGGTTAGTAATTTATCAAAAAAATAGATGAAAAAATTATTATTCGGCTTCTAAATGTTTAAAAAAATAATTTTATACTTAAATTGATTTTTTTTATTATAATAATTATTTAATAGATAAAATAATATATAAATATATGGACAATATCAAGCATATTTTAATTATTAGATAATCATTACAAATAGAGAATGTAATTTAAGTATAAAATGAATTTTTGTAAACATGTGCAAGTTGAATGATAATTTTTCATTTACTCTCCTAACTAGTTATTGTTATATTATTAACAAAAATAGTTAATTAATATAAATTAATAATTTAAAATTTTCATTACGTTTTAAAATTTAAAATAATATGATGATATTAAACTATAATTTAAAGAGCATGCTTGTAGTTAATCCTTAAAAAAAATATATAGTAAAAAGGGTCAAGAGCGACTGACGGAAAGTGGTCGCCGATGAGTCTTCGTTCCTCGTTCCAACAATCTTTATTCTACACGTACCCCCAACCACACAACGTTCCAACATCCCTCTGGGCGCCGTCTGATAGCCCAGGGCCAGATCCGAGGTTAATCTACTCCGTCAACGGCCACAGAGCCCTCCCTCACCATGGGCCCCAAAATGAAATCTATGTTTCTGACAGGGAATTACATCTGCCCAGCTAACCATTCGCAGCCCACAGCCTTTTTTATAGGGCTGCCCGCCACACTGACCCCTCTTTCTCGCTCTCTATCTCTCTGCATTTTTCTGATTTCTAAAATTGGGTTGGCTGATTCACTGGCTCTCATTGATTTTTGCATTTGCTATTCTTGCTGCTCGTTCTTTCTCTCTCTCTGTCCCGAGTATTATAAGAGGGAGGGAAAGAGGAGAGAGAAAGACGCTGGCTGTGACACAAATATTGGAGGAGGAGACCTCAACGCTCTTGGGAAGAGAAGAGCTCGAGGTGGTGACAACAACAATGGAGGCCTACGATGACGAATCCGGCCCTCGCAAGGTCCACTCTGAAGATCAGTTAGCCGTTGAAGTTCCCGAGACAGCCCACCAGATCAGCCATGGTCTCCCTTCTTCTTCTTCTTCTTCTTCTTCTTCTTCTTCTTCTTCCATTTTCGATATTTCTTTTTGTTTATATATATATACACAGACACGCATATATGTATGATGTAGAATGGTTTTTTGGAAGATTCTTTTTTGGTCTGGGTGAGTTTTTTTTTTGGGTGTATTCCGTACAGTGAAAATGTTTCTCTTTCATTTGTATTTTGGAAAATAGAATTGAATGATGTTGAGTATTAGGAATGAACATTAGGATCAAGATTCAAAATTCAGACTTGGAATGCGTGCTGGAATAATAGAAAATCTTGCTTGGAGGTTATATATATATATACGGTAGGATTGTTCGTGTATGAAAAATCAAATGGCCTTTTGTTCTGTTTAATGAGCACTTTCGGTTCCTAGAGGGTTTGCATCTGAATTTTAAAGGGAAGTTAGAAAATAGTCCAGTTGGTCATTGAGAGTTTTCTATATCATGGTTCTTGACACACACCCCCTCTCTCTTTCGGGAGAGAGAGAGAGAGAGAGAGAGAGAGTCCTCTGTTTACGGGTAATCTTCATTATTTTCTGCTTCAAAGTACTTTAGTAGCTATTTTCTTATTCGATTGCTCTCATTCATGTTTCTTTCATTTTTATTTGTAAATTTGTAGATTCATGGTTTCAAGTGGGTTTTGTCCTTACAACTGGTATCAACAGTGCTTATGTATTGGGGTATTCTGGGACGATCATGGTTCCTCTTGGATGGGTTGCAGGCGTAGTTGGTTTAATTGCAGCGACCGGCATATCTCTGTATGCAAATTCTCTCATTGCTAAGCTCCATGAATTTGGGGGGAAAAGGCACATCAGATACAGAGACCTTGCCGGATTCGTATATGGTATGAGCCAACAAAAGAAAATTTTACCCCTATTCTTCAAATCAATTTCATTCCAATTTGTTTTACTCTGCTGTTTTCATTCAATTAGTGTTTTTGCCGTCGCAGGTCGCAAAGCTTATTCGCTTACATGGGCTTTGCAATATGTGAATCTTTTTATGATTAACACTGGATATATCATTTTGGCTGGTCAGGCTGTAAAAGTAAGATCAGTTGGTAGAATGGCGACAATTAAAACTTTGTTCTATGAAATTTTCGAAGAAATTGCTAATTTAATGTTCCGAAGATGCCTCAAGCTTTTTTTTTTCTTGCAAGTTCATTAATTTCTAAACTTGCTGTACAGGCCGTGTATGTTCTTTTTAGGGATGACGGAGCCATGAAGCTCCCATACTGTATTGCCATATCTGGCATTGTATGCGCCATGTTTGCTATTGGGATACCCCATTTATCAGCTCTAAGGTTTTGGCTGGGATTTTCAACATTTTTCAGTCTTGTATATATTGTCATTGCAATTTTGCTGGCAGCTCGAGATGGTAAGATTTAGCTACAATTCTCTCTCTCTCTCTCTCTCTTTTGACGATAAATGTTCTTTAGGGATGTTGTAATTTGCCCTTTGAAATGAAATGGCAGTCAATTGTTTCAAAATGCATTATTGTTTTGCTAAATTAATATTGCTAGCTCAGATAAATCCTATTCTGGTGTCAAATTTATGCGAACACTGTCTATGTCGTTACAGGAATTGAAACTCCATCAAGGGACTATAGCATCCCGGGAGACACAACAAGCAAGATCTTTACAACTATAGGTGCAGCTGCAAATCTTGTTTTTGCATTCAATACAGGAATGCTTCCAGAGATACAGGTAAGCCAGCCAGAGATCCAACAATTTTGCAATAATAATCAACATGTTCTGTTTGACCTCTCGAAGTAAATAAAGAATGATGCGTGACGTCTATCGTGTTATATATATTTGATTATATGGAATCTGTTATATCTCACTAACAATATTCGTATTCTCCAAATTAATGATAATTACTTTTTGTAACAGGCAACGGTGAGAAAACCAGTTGTTGAGAACATGATGAAAGCTCTCTACTTTCAGTTCAGCCTAGGAGTTTTGCCCATGTATGCTGTTACCTTCGTGGGTTACTGGGCTTACGGATCTAGCACATCAACTTATTTGCTCAACAGTGTCAACGGTCCAGTTTGGGTGAAGGCAGTGGCTAACATTACTTCCTTCTTGCAAACCGTCATTTCTCTGCATGTATGTATCTTCCTTCCTTCAACCTTACTACCGTGACCGGCTTAATCAGCATTACAAAGATAAACGTGCTTGGCAATGTGTCACAGTATTGTGAGTGTCTAAGTGCCGCACAAGAACAATGAAAATTCCAAGCCCATGACAAGTATCTCTCAGCATAATCTCACTACAATCTGTTTTCATTACTACTGCACTAACTTCAGAGTTTTCATCTGATGTCTGCAGATATTTGCGAGCCCAATGTACGAGTACTTGGATACTAGGTACGGCATCAAAGGGAGTGCGTTGGCTTTTCGCAACTTGTCGTTCAGAATCACGGTGAGAGGCGGTTACCTAGCTATTAACACATTTGTAGCAGCTCTGTTGCCGTTCCTTGGAGACTTCATGAGCCTGACAGGGGCCGTCAGCACGTTCCCGCTTACGTTTATCCTTGCAAACCACATGTACCTGGTGGCCAAGGATAACAAGCTGACTTCCGTACAGAAATCCTGGCATTGGCTCAATGTCTGGTTCTTCGGCTGCATGTCCCTTGCAGCAGCAGTTGCAGCCTTGAGGCTTATTGCATTAGACTCCAAAACTTACCATGTGTTTGCCGATCTATGAGCTAAGTTTTAAGCTTTTGTAGCTGTTGGGAACTTGGGATAATGGGTTCCCGTCATTGTATTTCGATTGAGATTTCAAGCTCTTGTTTCAGTTTTAAGAATTAAAGGTTTCAGCATTGATAGTCCATAATATATTGGCCTCTTCACTCATTTCTCTCTCCTCTCTCATTATTCATATTGGTAGAGAGCATCTTTTGGTGATTGCTCACAGGTAGAAGACATTGTTGGGTTGGAGGTTCCTGCTACCTAGTCTGGAGTCAAGTATTGTTCTTACATCTCGTATCACAGATATTGTAGATTAGGCAAGATGCAGCAGAGGATTACCAGAAGAGTCAATGGACTAAATTCTTAAAAATTTTATCAACTGCTCAAAAAGTTATTTGAGCAATAAGAAATCAGTAAATCTAATTCAAACCAATTTCACAACTACTTCATTCTCCCACAAATAAATCATCGGAGCCAGGTATGTATCCTAACAACAACAAATGATATCAAAGGAAGTCTCTATGAAAGCATTTTGTTGTTATCTTTAAATAAATGCTTCTCTCCTTCCAAAAAATACCTTTTCTGCACACATTCCATCAATCGCAAATGAACCTTCCTGAATCCGTGCAACCAATCAGCTCACCTGAGCAAAAAGGAGGAAAACAATTCATTACAACTCATAATATGCACGAGAATTCCTTACCAAACACCAGAAAAATGGACAAACAGACACCAGAACCATGGGTGTCCCAGTTGTTAGGGAGACCGAGGCAGAATAGAGACAAAGACACAGAAGTTTATAGGCCATTCAGTATTGCAATCCTCATCAATAGAGGAGCAAAGAGAAATTATATACACCATCAACCATTTGAGGGAGAAAAGGGCAAAGCATGTAATGAAAGTGAGACAAACAAGATTTTGTGTTCACGTGTTTTTAAGGTTGAGTTGCACTTTATGCATTTGGATAAAACAAAAATCATTCTTAAGACACCTGTTCCTTCAATTGGCAGTGGTGTTGTAAATGTCATTCAAGCTTACAATGTGATCCAACATTCTTAGGTGTTCATCTTTCCTTTACATAGTATAGATTACACAATCTGTTCACTTGCTGACTGGAAGGCTCCAGTTTATATTGTGAACTAAGAGGCTATCAATATGGATGAAATTCAATCAGTGTTGATAAGCCCCAATTTTCAAAATCCGAAAACACCACCCCAAACTAATTACTCGACAAACACATCTAACCAACAATAGCACTTTTAGTTGTCAGGCAATGACGTACCAAGCAACATCATCCAGACACCAGCTTCACAACAATGACAATGGTATTGGCAACCATAAGAGGAATTCTCATGTACTGGACTGCATAAATAAGACCTATCAGCTGCCCCTTCAGCGAATTTCTGCGGACACCTGAGAATTCCTGGAAGCTCCACCCTCTAGGCACAAGGAAGCGCTCCTCATTTAGTATTGCCAATGCATTAGCAAGAAGCAGACAACCTTCTAGTAGCGTCCAAAAACCCATTCCCTGCATCATGAATATTAGCTAATCACTTTCAGCTGTATTCAAATCAAAGGCATTTTTACCGGTTACCGTACTTCATATGTAGAGCTGAATATGGAGAACAACTCTTAAGAAAAGAGGTCAAGTTATAGAATGCACATGAACTTAAAACACAATTACAAATGAAAGCAAAAAATTACAGAACAATGCTGAGAATGTATCTCCTAACACACTACTGACTGCAGTAATTACCATTGGAGTTGCATCGATTGGAAAACAATTCCATGCACACACAGATTTCCATTGCTGGTACATGAAATCCTAATGTAAAATCCACAGTGACAGGCGATATTGTATCATGGGATGGCGTTCTACATAATCCCATCATCATGCCCCAACCCCAGTAGCAGCATTTAGACACTATCCATGTGAATGGAAAAATAAATCCAGAAAAAATTGTTCATGCTCGAGCACAACCATAGTTATAAGAATACTAAGCAAAATTGCTGGTAAAGGTGACCAGGATGGACCGATGAAGCTGATAAGGACAACCTGTTTCGAGGAAGGTACCTCCCACTATTAATGCATCATGAAGTTTTCCAATACCATTTCCAGATTTACTATTCTCAAATATTTATAGAAGTCTAAGCACATACATTTCAGTGCCATCAAACTCAAACTCAAACTCTAGAGTCTCGCTTCAGTCACGCAATTCAATATTTACTTAATAAAAAAAAATTTTGATTTAATATGTACTTAATAATTAACAATAGCACGTGCAATATTTCACAATCTCTAGAAAGATTCACAACATTCTGACATCTTCTTTTAGGCTACTCTAAAAGCCCAGTATTCTTTTTGCTTGCAGTAGAGCATCAAAACAACTTGGTTTTGAACATCATGCTCATCTGGTTATCAGAATGATACATACAAAAAATGCGCAAACATGTACTTGTATGTGTGCATATAAATGTATCTACAAACGCGCATACAAATTCCTAACCTATATATAATGAACTTAAGGACTTTAAAAAAACCAAAAATTCTGGAAAATGTGATGAAATACATATTCATACAACACAGCAAAATTCGAATCAGCA
This sequence comes from Euryodendron excelsum, assembly GCA_033060915.1. Taxonomy (NCBI): domain Eukaryota; kingdom Viridiplantae; phylum Streptophyta; class Magnoliopsida; order Ericales; family Pentaphylacaceae; genus Euryodendron; species Euryodendron excelsum. The sequence goes on along the minus strand of CM065390.1, from coordinate 11,172,840 downwards.
AAAATTTAGATCAAAAGAAACTGACCAAAAATTTACATTCAGGAAATTTTGGATTCAGAATTCAGGGAAAAAAGCAATGTGATAATTTTTTTAATAAATAAATAGAAAAATCAGAAAATTTAGTAAAATGCAGATTGGACAAGAAAGCAGAATCTGAATCAGTCCAAATTCAAATCAGAACAAACTGGGCAAAATTTTGGAATTTCAGGCAAAAGTCAGGAAAAATAAAGGGTTCAGAATTCAGGGGAAACAACCATCGTACTGTCTTTTCAATAACTTGACTAAAAAAAGAACGAATTTTTAAGGAAAAAATAGTCAAAATTTGAAGAAATTTCCAAATATCTGGCTAAACATTTTAAAAAATCAAAATTTTGGGATATTTAAGCACGGATTAAGAGAAAAGAAATTTCAGATAAATGATTTGGGTTACTTCCCAATGACCAAAATTCCGAATTCAAAAGCCTTGCTTAAACACTACGCTAAAACCTAAACAAACCCACATGAAATGCTGCTAACTTAACATATATTTTATGGCATGATTGCTTCATTTTCAAATCCCTAATTCTGACAGTACAAACACAATTTCTGATCTTTTAACACTAATTGATTCACTGCAGATGAATTACAACGGTAGGCTATTTAGCTTCACCGAATCGATAATCAAATGAAGGTCAAACATTATATAAAAAGCAAACTTCAAACTCTAAGCTGAAGATTTAATCCGACAGATCTAAAGCAAATATCTACATATACGTCTGTAACTGTATATAAGCCCTAAAATGGAGGTAATGGGAGAAGAAAAGAGTGAGATTTAAAGATGAAACTCACCAGACTATCTTGATCGCTAAAACTCCTCCAAGTGATCTGAATTCGGAAGTTCTGAACTGAAGGCTTACCGAAAGTATTGCTGTGTTAAAATAAGAACCGGTTTTATAGTGAACTCGCTCGGGTTCCGCTGCGACAACAGTTATTTTAGTATTTTTTTTTTTTTTAGATAAAAACAGCTTTATTTTTTTCTACTTTTTTTTTTTTTTTTTACTTATCTTCACTTCACTTATAAAAGTATAAAAAATTTTAAAAAATTATTCTTTTCTTATAAGCAAAAAATAAAATTTAAATTTAAATTGTACCAAACGGACCCTAAATTGAAATGCATTTAAACTTTGAAAAGTACTATAAAAAAGTTTTTGATTTTTAAAAAATTATTCAAAACCAAAAGCATTACTATTTTCTCAGTTTCAAATTTTAAGAAATATTTTTCAAAAGGGAATTTGAATACTGTAATTGGAAAATTATTTGAGGCATTTTCCGAGTGGAAATAATACAAATAAAAAGGTAAAAAAATTTGGATGGCTGCAGCATAAATATACAGTTACACAGTTTAGTAGAGTTTTTTTTTTCCTTTTTCTTTGACGCAATTGGGGGCAAAATTGAGGTGTCAATAATATCTATTTTTCTAGTTACTTTTCTACTTGTGCACTGCCCATTTTCATTTATTAAGAGAAGATTAAGACTTGTTACTTTTTTTTATGTGGAGCATAGGCCTCACAAAAAAGATTTTTTATACTTCGTTTAAGCCTTTTTTTAGGACCCGTTTGGTGAAATTTTTTTTTTTTTTAATCTTTTTTGGCTTTGTTTTTTTTGGCTTGTAAGCAAAACAGTTTTAAAAAAAATTTACTTTTTTACTTTTATAAATTAAAGATAAGCAAAAAAGTAAAAAAGCCAAAAAAAAAATTGACTTTTTTACTCATAAACTAAAAAAAAACTAGATAAAAAAGTCCTACCAAACAAGCTCTTAGTAAACACTGATAGAAATCATAAGCCACTCGAAATAGCCTTTCTGTTTTTACAACTTTAATTTTATGAGATATCTATATCTATACTTACTACTATAAATAAACTCATTTGGTGAAGTCTCTACTTTGACGAGGCTTTTTTTTTTTGGACAAAAATGACCTAAGAAGTTTGCCCAATATAGATTTAATACTTGTAAGGATAATTATGTAAAAACTACAATCAAATCACTTTTTAGATTTTGTAATCATTCACTACTAAATTAGTGATAAATAAAGTAATTAAATATAGTGTCACATACACATGGTGCATATCACCATTCTAGTTGTAAATAACAAAATCATTGGTTTACCATTTGACATAAAAAAATAAAAAAATAAAAGGGCAATCAACTAGTTCACAACTATTGATTTAATGATTAGCCCTTTTTTTGTGGGGGGCAGGGTGAGGAAAAAAGAAAAATTCATTCGAAAAAATGAAATAATATGTGTTGCTCAAAATTCATGGATGGATGGGTTGGGCTTTCGTTCCTTATCTACTTTTAATAAAGTTATGCTTGCTAAGGGATTGTTTGGACGTAATTTATTTAATAGTTTATGATTTATATTTATAACTATTTTAAAATTATTTGAATGAGTAACTTAAAAAAATAATTTATATTTAATTATTTTTTTAAAAATAATTTATATCTTATAACTTATAACTTATCAACTATGGTACTAAACACGCTAACGCTAAGCAAGGGTGGAGACTACTTAAAAATTCAGATTCACTTGCGGGCAGACTGCTAAAGGGAAGATACTTCCCAACTTCTGATTTCCTGCATTCGGGCTTAGGATTTAATCTTTCTTTCTCTTGGTGAAGTATTTGAAATGCTCGTACTCTATTGGAAGCTGGGTTAAGATGGCGCATTGGCAATGGTGAGACGGTCAAAAATTTGTGGTGACAAGTGAATTCCTCGGCCTCTGGGTTTTACTATCATTCCTCCTCCTGTGAGTATTCCCTCTGATGTATGAGTTATTTACTTAATTGATATTGATAGGAGCTGTTGGAATGTTGATTTGATTAAAAATTCATTTTTGAATGTCGATGTTGATGTGATTTGCAAAATTCGGATATGTACAAGACTTTCCGAAGATGTTATGGTCTTGCAATTTCCCAAAAGAAGAGTTTATACAGATAATTATGTCTATCACTTGGAGATGACTATTAGAGCTATGGCAAGTCATGCTACCACATCAAATGAGGAAAATGATAATACCATTCTTTGGAAAGCCTTATGGTGACTTGTTATTCCAAGTGAGATTAAATATTTGCTTCGAAAGCCTGTCATAATATTCTTTCAGTTCAAGCTAACTTGAGAAAAAAACATGTTCTTGTTGAATAATTGTATAGTTTTTGCAAGAAATATGAAGAATCTGTGTTTCATTGTTTTTTTGAGTGTGGCTTTGCAAAACAAGTTTGGCAGGTGAGACAACTTTCTCTTTTTTGGAATATGAGACTTGTGAATGATTTTATGACTTGGGCTCTTGATATTTTGAAACAGTTTGGCTCAGAATGTTTGGGGTGGTTCTTTATGGTTTGCTAGAGTGTATGGCAGAACATGAACCGATGGACATTCAACAATAAAATGAGAAGTGCAGGTGAGGTCATCAGATCTGCTTGTGATCACTTACAAACATATATTCAGGTGCATCAGAAAACTGAGATTCTAAAGGTTCAAGCTGATATTTTAAATGGATCCTCCCGACAGGGGTGTTTTCAAGCTCAATTTTGATGGTGCTATTTTTAAAACTCGTGAGATGGCCGGTGTTGGGTTGATTGTTAGAGACTGTAAGGGGGAGGTAATTGTTGCCTTGACAGAATCGATTCTATGCATAAATGATGTTGATTGTACAGAAGCGTTAGCAGTTCTAAAAGCTGTTCAATTTACATCTGATTCGGACTTCAAGATATTCATTTGGAGAGTGACTCGCTAACTATTATTAAAGCAATCAAGAATGGTAACTATCAACTCTCTTCTTTTGGGCATATTAGTTTTGTAGTTACTGAGATGTTACAATTTTTTCAAGGTTTTCGTCTCTCTCATTTCTCACTAAAGAGGAATGGGGTTGCTCACAGGTTGGCTAGGATGGCTCAAGACTATGAATTTTAAAGGGTTTGAATGAAGGAAGTGCCTTCTTCTTCATTTTCTTTGATTTCGGTTGAAGCCCATAGAATTTTGTAATGGCCTTCGGGCTCTTTCCTATCTTAAAAAAACTAGTCACTAACCACATTTATTTTGCAGATTAAATAAGGAGATAATAAATCTTGGGACATTAAATTTTGGAGTTACAATTTTTAATTTTATATCTTTGGCCTTAAATTTTAAATTTTCAAATCGTCTGTCATACTTCCTATATTTATTTAATCTCACTTATCCAAAATAAAAGAAGTTTCGATAACTCTAGGTCCCTTTTGTGCAATCAAATTCAGATACGGTTAAACACGAGATTATTTTAATCTTACGTTCTTCTTCTGTGAAACAAACGTGAACAATTTTAAATTAGTTCATTAATAAATTTGATGAATTGTGTGTTTAATTGTAAAAATAAAAAAAGCACCTCATAAGTTTACAAAGTTTTATTTCTTTGTTGAAGTTTAAATTTGTTTATTTTAGTTTGAGAATAACAAACGGTGAATTACCTAATTAAATAAAGTCGGCCATTTTGAATTCAATTAGTTGATTCAAAACGGAGTAATTTAACTTCACAGCCAAACGGCCCTATATTCTTCTTCTATTTCTCCTCGCCATCTGCAATACCGCTTTCTCGTTTCTCGAAACGGGAAAGTGGCATTTTACTTTCCCTGTAATCTTCTTCGGGGATTTTGGTAGGAAAATCTGAATAGAAACTCGTCTTGATTTGCCGATGATTGTTAGAAGCCACAACCGCTATATTAACAGTGTTTCACAGAGGCTGATATTTCGCTGCTGTTGTATTCTTTTACACTATCCATGGTATGGATTTCCCTTTCCCTGAATTCTTTTAAGATTATTGAGTTTTCTTACTGAAGATCGGAAGACTTTTGCTGGTAGATTTTAGGGTATGGCAAGAATCAGAGACAGAACCGAAGATTTTAAAGATTCTATGCACCGGGCAGCTTTGTCTCTGGGTTATAATGAGGTTCGTTAACTCTTTGAATCGATGTTAGTCAATTTCATTCTGATTAATTATTTGAACTGAGAAACCCTCGTATCTTCTTGGATTTGGTGTGTCATTTGTAGGTTTAGTGCTAAAACCCTCCTTATGGATGCTGCATTTGTATAGATTTATTGTAATCCTTTGGAGTTTCTGTTTTTTCTAAAATTTTCTTGCTATTGTTTATATGTTCTAGGGATCAGTTCAAAATACTCTTTTTGGGATGGCATTACATTGTTTTTACATGTGATTGCTGAAGATAAATAAAACAGACATGAAAAGGTTGAGGTTTTACTTGTGATCTATTGAAGTCTAGAATGTGATCTAGTTACTTATCTGAAGACACATACTTGGAAAATAGAAAAAGATTTTTTTAAAAAAAAGAAGACAAGTACATTGGCTCAGATACCTGAGATATTGGATGTTATAACATTGTTACAAAAATTGGGGGGCTCTCCCAGGGGTGCACAGAGAAACCAAAAAACCTGAGAACCGAACAAACCCGGCCTCTATGGGTTGGTTCAGTTCGGGTTTGTCAAGGGTTTGGTTTGCTTATGGGTCTAAAAAAAATCAAACCGATACTTCGGTTTGGTTCCTGGGTTTGTATTTTCTGGACCCGAGAACCGACCCAAACCGAGACACGATCTATATATGTAATAAAAGTTTGTATATATTGCGTGTATGTCTTTAAACCATTGTTATTTATACTTTATTATTGCTAATATGTGTTTATATATTGTTTTTTAATTATTTACAAAAAATTGCGGATGCAACATTATTCTTTTTTTTTTAAATAAAAAAAAAACATTTTCTACATCATAAAAGTGGGCCTGACCTGAACCAACCCGAGCTAGACCTGAACCAGGCCTCTCATGGAATCGAACCGAACCAACCCGACCCATAAGAGGATCGATTCGGTTTTGGGTCCAAAATTTTAGAACTGATCAACATCGGGTTGGTTATGGATTTAGCATAGACATGAACCAACCCGACCCATGCACACGCTAGGCTCTCCCTTATAATTGTATGGCAGGATATTAGACTTTTTAACCATTTGATTACAAAGGCCCTGAATCAGAGTGATTTCTGAATTCTTTAGTTGGAATCAGTCCCAAACTTTCTGTAGTCTACGGTCATCAAGTGGCAAGTTGGACTTCTGAAAACTGTAATCGATCTCTAATCAATGTGGCTGTGTTGTATTTGTGTGTGTTCGGACTCTGCCCCTGCTTTTCTAAAATTCACGCCTCGAATATAGTATAGAAGTAACTTTAAGTTGCTTGATACTGAAGGCATTTGTGCTGCTCTAAACTGAGTCGAAGTTCAGTATTGGAATTTGGCATTTGATCGCTCTGTTGCATTTAGTTTTAGAGCCAAGAAAGATTGCGTGTGTTAGGATATGCGCAATTCAGAAATAATAATTCAATTATGGTGATGTACTTGAACATATTCGCAGTACTTATGAAAGTAATCATGGTAGTTCCATTAAGAATCCGAGCTTCTAAATATGTTAAATATTAGTGTTGGATTTGAAGCCATTTTCTTAACATATATATATATATATATATTCCAAAGTTATAAATTAACTGAGGTGTGGTTACTGTGTACAGTCCAAACTGGCAGCTGTAATGGCATCTTTCATTATGCACAAACCTCGGCAAAGGTCAGCTTTTACCAAAGCTGCACTGAAGACGGTATATACTCTATGCCTACAATACACACATCTCTGATTTTTAGGTGATACTTCTCATTGAGAAAGTTATTCACTGGAAATGATGTTGCCACTTGCTTCTAAGGAAGCATTTCCTTTTCTTTCCCTTTCAGAAAGTGGAAGCATTTCAAGACATGCTTATAGTCAGTTTTACTAGTGCGTTATGCTTCTCTTCTTCATTTGTCAGCTTGAAAGCATTGGAGCTTTGGAACAGTTTTTGATGAAGCATAAGAAAGATTATGTAGACCTGCACCGCACCACTGAACAGGAGAGAGATAGCATTGAGCATGAAGTAAGTTTGGAAACCTACCCTTTGCCAGACTTTGTGTGATTTAAAGAAGCCATTCCAATGTATTTATGAACAAATGGTGTTATGTTATAATCTATACTAGTCATCGCAATGAATCAAATGTTTATTGTGATATGGTACTTTTTTTTTTTTATGTGTGGATTGACTATAATAAGTAAAATTAATGCCAATAATTGCACCGTTGTGACTTAACTTGAGTAGATTGTTTTTAGGTGAAACAAAACAAAAAATAGTACCTTGTTATAACAAGATATATCATTTGTCCTTTCCCTTTTTGGTTATGATGATAAAAAGCTGTAGTGGATTGTATATTAAATTTCACAGGCATTTATCATGAATGTAGTTCCAAGATGCGTCTTATATTGTTTTCAATGCATGATACTGAAGAATTGTAGGCCTGGAATGTACCCTTAAACAAAAGCTAGATCTGGGTATTGCTCTTTTGTTAGCAAATGCTTGCTCAAACAATGAATGTAGAGCCAGGCTTATGGTGTGGAACTTATTTCATCGAGCCCTATGTGAAATTTGACTTTTGAAGTGCCCAGTGTGGTTTGAAGCACAATTGACTCCTTATAAATAGTTTTCACTGCTTATGAAAACAGGTGAAAAGTTTTCATTGATTCCCGGTGTATGGTAAAATGACTAGACATAAGAATACCTTCAGGCATTGTTTTGATTTTTTGAACTTCTTTAATCAATTATATTATTTTCTACTGAATTTTTTTTCCAGCTCTATGCCATCACTAATCTGGTTTCTCTTGTTTTGATCTAGGCTGATCCCAATGTCTTCTTTATATACCTTCCTAAATAGATTTTTGAGTGGTATTGATGGCAAGGTACTCTTGATGGAAATAAAAGCCCCCTTTTGTACTATTATGGTGCCCATGCCATAACTCTTACTGTTGCATTTGATTTTTCAGGATAACATATCTCGCCATGCCAGTATCGCTCCTCCAATTATTAATTATCAGTCTTTGATTTGGTGCAGTGTATATCTGTGAAGTACAAGTTGAATGATGTATTTTCAATGTAAAACCTTATGTCATGAAGTAAATATGGTTCCCAATATTAGGTTGTATTTGTGCCTGCCTCGCAATTTCAATTATAAAATTGTAGGCTAGTAAAGTGAGAATTTGCTGGAGTTTCTATGAGTTCCTACCCTATGTTAAAGTATTGGGACAATGTTTAATCATTATTTACTGCTTCCGTCCCACGGTGCATGTCCCTTTTTGGAATCTCAACTTTTTAAGGGACATGTAATTACTTCATTTAAATTCAAATCAATAGGCATTGATATCCAACATTGTCCCTTTATTTCCTCCTTTCCATATACTAACCATTTTGAAGGGATAGTTTTGAAAAACTATAAAATTTTGGGCTTTGACTTTTCAATGAGGACATATTTTGGGACATCCCAAAATGAAAAGATGGACTGAAGAATGGAGTACTTTTTACTTCTACGTGCCCCCACTACCACCTACCCCCCCCCCCCCCCCCCCCCTCTCGTTTGGGACTTGAGAGGACAGATTGGTGGAGGTTCAGAGTAGAATTTTATATCACACTAACTCATCTACAACAGCTCAAACCAGTTAAACATCGTTGATTTCACTTTTTTTCCCCCAGAAGAGCAAGGTTCGGATATTCATTGCTCGGTATATGATATTTGCTAATATTAAACTGAAATATATTACTCTTGACATTTTAGGTACTGGTCAGTGATTTGCATTCTATCTTTCGATAACAAATATGAATTTTACCAATCCAATTTTTTGCAGGTTACAGTTTTTATTAAAGCATGCAAAGAACAAATAGATATTATCAAAACTAGTATCAATGATGAAGAAACAAATTCGAAGGGATGGCTTGGTATTAAGGGTGACCATTCTAATGCTGATACTATTGCACACAAACATGGAGTGGTACGAGAACAACCTTCACTAATTTTTGATTTATTGCTTATCAGTTCAATTTTTTTATGTTGTGGGATTCTATTGGCACTAAATTAGTGGTATGGGACTTTATTATTTTAATGCTATGTTTGGTACGAGAGGAAAGGAGGAGAAAAGACGAGAAAACAAAAGAAAAGAAAAGAAGGGAGAAAAGGAGGATAAAAATTGGTCCTTTTCTCTTGTTTGGCGAAGAGGGAAAGTGGAGAGAAAGAAAAGATGGTAAAATATATAAAGTTACTGGTACCTTTTGGTCTTTTGACTGTACCCTTATTTCCCTCAAACAAATGAGGGAAACCTTTTGAAAATTTTAAAAAAGTTTCCTTCCGATTCGCCTTGTCTGTGCCATGTGCCTGGTTGGATGGCTCAACGACGCTATTTGGGGATTTTCTCTCCTTACAAGCCAACAAACAAAAGAAATGTAGGGGTTTTAAAAATTCTCTATGCACAATTGCTGCTTTATTTGATGTGATATAGGTCAGTTCCTAATGTGTTCAATTGGCATATTGAATATTTTGCCTGCCTGACCTAGATTTTGGCATTACCTTCTTTGCCCTAATTGATGAACTAAATTTGTCTGATCTGGAGAACTGACTATGGATGGAACACACTTGTCCAAAATCCTGGTTGGGATAGGATGACACAACCATAAATTGCCTCTTTGACCCAAACCTTTGCTATTTGCACCCTTGGTTGTGGTGGCTAGGTAAGGCTGTAAATGAGTTGAGCCAAGCCGAGTAGTGAATTTTTTAAGCTTGGTTTAAAAACCTTAACGAGTTTGAAAATGTGTTCAAGTTTAGTTTGTTTAACTTTCAAGTCAATCTTAAAGAGCTTTAATCAAGCCGATCACGAGCCAAGCTCAAGTAGTTTGAATATTTTAGGGTATATAAACTTACCGAGCCGAGTTCGAACTGAACTTACAAAATTAATGGGCTTTAAAATGTGTTCAAGCGTGGCTTGTTCACATAATGAGCCAATCTCGAACGAGTTTTTAACGAACCGAGTTCGAGTAGCTTGATTCGTTTTACAGTACTATGGCTAGGGAAGTATAACTTCTGCTTGCCTCTGTTCCACGCTTTCTTGAGATGGAGTTTATCTTGATCACTTTGGATTGGCTGAACTGTGGGGAAATGCCTTGTCTTATTTGGCAAATTGTACAAAATATTATATATTATTTGCCTATTTTTTTGTCCACAAAGGGCAGCATCAAATACAGTGCTACAGGCTGTGTGGGGTGGTAGGGAGGTGCGGCTTGGTTCAGCACCATTCCACATGTTAACCTAGAGTAGGAGCACCCAAAAGAAGACACAAAAAAGTGTATCAAAGTGAATAAGGGAGTGGCTGACATGTACACATCCTTTGAGATGTGGGCTTAATAACTTCAGTTGCGCATAATGTAGTAGTTATTCTGCATGGAATTAGTGGCATGTTTTGCAATTATAAGGATAGATTAAATATCATGAACTCTGCTTATTAAAGAGCATACATTTTAATCCATAAGGTGGCAAATTAAATAAATGCATGTGATTTTATTTTTTCACATTGCATCTATAGCATCTCAGTTCAGTTTGTTAGGGAATTCCAATTGTGTGAATAACGCTTCTTTCTTTTACCCCACTTTCTAATTTCAGGTGTTGATTCTAAGTGAAAGACTTCATACAGTCACATCACAGTTTGATCAGCTTAGAGCTGTACGCTTCCAAGAAGCCATTAATCGAGCAATACCCAGAAGAAAACTGAAGCGGATCGCTGCATCTGATTCCACGGACAAGTCTAACAATTTAGAGCTCAAGGAACCTGACAACTCAGATCTCAGGGAGCATGATGAGGCTCAGTATGATGCTGTTAGAGTCCAGCAGCAACTGTTAGATGATGAAACACATGCCCTTCAGGTAATCAGCAGATTGGTTGCCAGTTCTCTACCAGTTTATACATTTGGTTCTAGATGTGCTGAATTGTGGTTAATTGGATCCTTATAAGCTAAAGCTGCTTCCTGTTATCTTCATGCAGGTAGAGTTGACTAGTCTGCTAGATGCTGCTCAAGAAACTGAAACAAAGATGGTTGAGATGTCTGCATTGAATCACCTCATGTCGACACATGTTCTGCAACAAGCTCAACAGATAGAGCTTTTGTATGAGCAGGTCAGTACACTCGTGTTTGTCCATATTCTGGTTTACATAATTAGTTTCCATACGACCATACCCACTTCATTAGCACCCCCTTCTTCTGGAACGAGCAAATAACCAAAAACAAAAGCATTACAATCGTCCAAGGTTAATTTATTTCCTCAATGCCATTGCATCTTTATGCCAACTATTGGAGTTGGCAACCCAGAACCCATCTTATCATTTTATTTTCTTTTTTTGAAATCTATGGAATTCATCTTAAAATTCAGTATCAAAACCAAACAAAGATCACTAGAAAAGTGCATAGTCCAGTTCAAAGAATTCCAGACTGAATGCGATGTTTTCTTAACTGGATTTGGTAAGCCATTGGATGAAGTCTGGATACTACTCCTTCCTATCTTTCCCGAAAGAATGCAAAAGAAGGGACTTGTTCAAAATTAAAAGTAAAAAGTAAAAAAGCTCCTCCCCAACCTTCTTTGCTGATGATTGCAGTGGATGGTCCCTATCAGACAAAATATATCTGCTCAAAGTGGTTGGAAATAATAATAAAAAAAATACTTACTAGGAATCAACTTTACTCTCCTATGCTCCGGTATCATGTGCCTGGGTGCACAAACATGTTAACTATATATTTTTGGGTTCTTATAGGATTAAATTTATTTCTTGGATGGACCCTAATGTTAAACCCTTAAATCATGGCCTTAATTTCTGTCTATTATCTTCAAGGCATTTTCAACTAAAAATCAAGCATTTCATTAAGGATAAACCTCATCTACAGTTTATAAATTTGCACCAAGCAGCAATATTTTGCACTTGAACTACACAAGAATACAGTGTATCGGCCTGTATGTGGCTATAGGTTAATAAATGCATGCAAGCATAAAGTTTCTCTCTCTTTGAGAGCTTCACCCGTCGGGAACAACTGGATGCAATGGAACTGTCTTTTGACTTTCGAATAGTTGTTTGCTAGTTTATTAAAGTTACTCTTGATGCTTTGGTTTGTATAACCTCTTATGAAATTTAACAGGCGGTCGAAGCCACAACGAATGTAGAACTTGGCAACAAAGAGCTTTCCCAAGCCATCCAACGGAATAGCAGTAGCAGAACTTTCCTTTTGCTGTTTTTATTTGTACTTACTTTCTCAGTCCTCTTTCTCGATTGGTATAACTAAATGGAGGGAAGATAAAGATAAGTTTCAAAACTTGAGTGCAATGTCTTATTAGTCTGCCTTCCCTGAAATCGCAGCTTGCTCGTAAGTCATCTTTTTGTTGAATTTAGCCTGCCTGTTATCATAGCTGCGACTGCACTACCACTCCCCTTACTATGGTGTGCCTCATTGGGACTTAATACTTACATTTGACCCCTATGGAATTGTGAGAGAGAGAGAGAGAGAGAGAGAGAGAGAGAGTTCTATATCTATTGGCATATGATGTATAGCCTTGTTAAGATATATTATTTGCCTATCAAATAGGCTGAATGAAAGAAAAACAACAGAAGAAACTATGCTCTGTAAATGCCTACTTGACTATGGAATTATCTTGTTTTTCTCTATAAAACAGTGTTTCACTATCGGAGGTTCTTCCTTGTAGTGCTTCTTTACCTATCTAAATATACAGAAAAAAAATGTGAAAAACATTTATATGTATTTGTTAGCATGGACCTTGTGATCTTAGCTCTGGATGACCCTTCCCCTGCTTCAATCTGCCAAGCAAGAAAATCAAAAACTTTGCACACGTCGGTAGTGTACCTCAAGGCATTAGCCAGATTTCAACCCAAATGCAGATCCACAAATTCATTAGGCTTCATTTTTGGACTATGTACTTGCTGTTCTTTTGAGCTCTGCGGGCTTCTCACAAATACAACCAGGGAAAGGATTTGCATAGAAGTACTCCTCAAGTCTCGGGGAATGTCCGATGAGTCTATGCGCTGCTGCTCCAATCCTATTTGCGTGTAGCCTCTTAACCTCTGATGAAAACTCTTCCCAACCTAACTCACCCTTGTCCATTTCATCAATCAGCCTCACAAAATTTTGCCTGCAACAATCGTGAAAAACGCATCAAAATTACGGATTTTAACTTGACAGCGAGTACAAATTCAAATAGGAAATGATATATACTTGTCAGGATTGATGGTTTTTCTGAACCCTTCAAAGATCCGATGACCTCGGACTGCCTTAGCCATGTTTCCATCATATGTATACACAAAAACATCACTCTCGAGTGCCACAAGGTAGTCCAAGGCTGCAAGCTGATTATGCAAGTGCTTGAAAGGTTTCAGCTCTTCCTCTGTTGCCAGAGTTGAGTGAGAGTATAGATTCGGATACTTGGCCCGAAGCAAAGCAAGCCCTTCTTGTCCATAAATCTCCCCTGCAACTATGTAGATTCTAGCAGTGGAAGGATACCCAATTGCCTCAAGAAACACGGCAGCCTCCCTAGGGGTCATCGGGCACCCTCCGTGGAGGCGCCGCTCCTCTCCGTTGATCCGTTTCTCCTTCCAGTGCCTTACCTTGTACCTCAGTTTCCGAAGCTCCTCAGCCTCCGGCGAGGTTAGGCTGTGAGTGCAGCCGGTAAAAGCAAGCATGTCCTTCTCATATCTGCAAGTTCCAATTGCATTTTGCATGGTTGGTGAAACATCAAACACAAAACAGACATGCCAAGTTTCATGGTTGGTACCTTAAATGGAGAGCAATGTATGGTTCAGAGTTGTTCCTAAGTCTGTTCACAAACACCTTTCCAAGATTTTCGATTTCATCTGTGTACCGAAGCGCCTCGTACATTGCGCGGCATCTGAGCCGTTGGATCGAATTGGGGAGGCCATTGTTAGCAAGGCGCGTGTCGGTGTGGGTGAATTTCATCACCTTGTGATGCTTCAACAATGAAAGCATCTGCCCTCTGTAGTAGCTGGACTGCATGCATGTATAAAACCCAGTTTTAGAGTTGTACCATAAAGACTTTGATATATATGTGTGTGTGTGTGTGTGTGTGTATATGTGTTTATATACATGCCTTTGACCAAGAAACTGGGGCTTTAGAGAGGGGCTTCATATTGGCAAATTCTGGGGGAAGGGACTCTACAACTTCAATATCATCTTTCAGTGCTGTTTTGAAGTGCTTCCAATCAAAGATATCTTTAAAATCACTGAAACAAACATGAAAAATCAGAGAAACAAGGAAACAATTTATTTTCTCTAGCTTTCTACAGCTACTAGGAGTACTGTGATTTAGAAATCCACCTGGGGTCGGTCCAAAATGACTCATGATCTAAAGTAGGAAGAACAAGAGTGGCATTCATAAGTTTTGCAACAGCAACCATGTCGCTTATCTGCGGTGCAAACAACACAGGAAATGCAGATGAGAGAGAGAGAGAGAGCTATGAGATGACGAGAAAGAGAAGAAACATAAGTGAAAAAACTTGACGCATACCCCAGTTTTCATTTGATTTAATCCGCCATTTGCATGAACTAGAATATACCCATTTGTGGCAGTCTCATTTCCTGCAAGAATCGGTAACTATGAAGTAAATAAATTGTGGGATTAAACAAGCTAAAGACGAGTTGTATTGAAAGCCGATGGGCATACTTGTTTCCTTGTGAGTTGTATCGATGCATTTATAGAAGTTGTTGCTTCTGGGTTTCCTCCAAATTTCAGGAGTCTACATGCACAAAACAGAGTTAATACGGGGATCACAGTTAGGATGAAAAGAAGACCCCAACTGCACTGTGCCCACCACCATTAACAAAGCAAATGGTCAGTAGAGAAGTAGTACTACATATATATACATATTTCAGTAAGCTAATCCAACCCATTGAGCATCTGAACAAGACAACATAAAATTTGATTGATTAGCATGATTTGGTACTAACTTATAATGAAAATGCAAATGGGGTACTCTTAACAGTTAACATCTCAGTTCATAGTTCGTTTAAAAAATTGAAAAAAAAACACGTAAAGAGGAAGTAATTCAACCCAAAAAAAAATTTGAGGATTTCGAACCAAAACACGTAGAAACGCCCTGTTTGGCATAGTTTGCACAAAACTATTATCAGAAACATGTTTCCAGAAAGGCACGAAAATTTTGAGAACTTCGGCGTTTTTAGTTATTTTACTATTCTTAACTGAGAAACAAAAGACACTATTTCGGTATTTCCTGAAAATTGGGTCGTTTTAACCCGTTACAGTTTTTGAAAACAACAAAATACACGAACTTTGGTTTTTGTTTTACGTTTCCTGTGATTCTTGAGAACATAAAAAACTGTTTTTAGAGACTCTGCCAAACACAGCAGAACTTCCGATGAATGTCCGTAGAAGAAAAACAAATTTTAATTTCTGCTTTCTGCTTTCTGAATTGAACACATCAAAATCCAGAATCAAAGCAGAGGGAGTGAGTCTGACCGGAGACTCGTTATGCATGTGGTTGCCTTCAACGTCATGCTCTATTACAACCTTATGAGGCATTGTTGAACCATCAATGATCACCGGATGAATCAAAAAATCGTTTCGGCGGGCCGTCCGATCTAATTCATGAATACCACTCATGAGGGCGAACTTGACCAACGTGGTGGACACCACCAACAACATCAGAGCTCGCAGAACCCACCGGTTCAGGTTCCGGCCGGGCCTCAAATCTTTCAGCATAGAATGCACCCTCCTTCTCAACCCGGCACAACAACCCACCACCGGAGAGCGGTGGTGGTGGTGGTGGCTGTGTTCAATAACATTCCCACCGCCTGTACCGTCTTCTTCTGCGAATTCAACCGCTCTCCTTCTCGGCGACATCTTGGGAAAGAACCCGAAAGAAAAATGAAGACAGAGAGAGTCCGGCGGAAAGAGAAAAGGGGAGAAACATGGGATGAGGGAGTTGAACAATCCTGTTGGGAAGAAACGGGTTTTGTTGATCCATTATGTTTCTCTCCGTTATTTGCCAACTTCCATGTTTACATGGTTGCATCCTTTTCTGAATATATGCTTCCGAAATATGAGGCATGCACTCCCCC
This sequence comes from Euryodendron excelsum, assembly GCA_033060915.1. Lineage (NCBI taxonomy): Eukaryota > Viridiplantae > Streptophyta > Magnoliopsida > Ericales > Pentaphylacaceae > Euryodendron > Euryodendron excelsum. The sequence goes on along the minus strand of CM065390.1, from coordinate 11,156,783 downwards.
TCCTCTCTCTCTCTCTCTCTCTCTCTCTCTCTCTCTCTCTCTATACATATATTATATGTATAATGTGAGTTGTACTTTTGTTGACAAGCTAAGGAAAGAGCTTCATTGAAAGGAATTCTATTGATAGCAAAGGTTGGGCCAATGTATTATAGCTGGTTATCAGATATATTAAGGATAGTTAACTCCTGGTCAAGTATTCCTAATTGTGCACAAATGTTAATTAGAGCAATTTCTACTTTTTGGGACTACAATCAAGTGGGGGAACACTTGAATTCCATATAATAAAAAAAAATGTATTCTATTAGATTTTTATATACGAAGAAGAGAAATGCTAATAACAGGCGATTCCTCAGATGCTTCTACCGTCGCCAGCTATTCCAACAACACGTGGCAGCAAAATTAAAAGCTACAACCGAAACCGGAGAGCACCGGTTTTGTTAATTGGCAAAAGTGGAACATAATACCCTTGGAATAAAAAACGACAGAAATGTTAAGCACAGACATTCGGTTAGTTGCTTTGACACCTTCAGCTATAATAAGTTGACACCTAGCAACCCTGTAAAGTAAGACTAATTGGTTACAGGTGAAAAATTATTTAGTGCACTACTGGTGCACTACATAATTCTTGTCCCATTACTCATACAATGATAAATTCTTCATTTTAGGTAGGGTTAAATATTTCACCTAATAAGTAAAGTGTGGGCCTCATATGAGTGAAGAGTAACATCAAGTAACACTTTAAAAGCTCTGAATAATTTCTCATCACAGCCAGAGTTTGCTTCTCCATTTTTTTTTTTGTTTTTTGGTGATACACTTTACAACCTGTTTTGAGAGTGCAGTCGGTGCAACTTATTTTGAGTTTTTTTTTTTAAGTTAATTTTATTTATTTTTTTGCTTATAAGCAATAACCAAAAAAAGAAAGCAAAAAATTTTAAAAAAAAAAAACCTTTTTACTTAAAAGTTAAAAAAATCTGTACCAAACAGACCCTAATTAAAAAAAATGATCAACATTCTCTGTCAAATTGAAGTGAAGGAAGAGAAGCTATTTTCTTTGGTTTTGTTTGGTTGGGCTAAGAAAATGAATAAATTGAAAAGGTATTTTGTGGTACTCATAAAAAAATAGACAATTATAAATAATTTCATTTCTCCGACTTTTTTTCCTTATCAAATTCTGAACCCTAACCTAAATTCCTCTCCGAAAACAAAATACCTAATAGAAAACACGAAGCAATAGAATGATCATTTAAATAATATGAAACACATCTTTCTTGTTCTTCCTTTTATATGGGGATGAGTCTTTCACTTATTATATGAAAAATTTGACTCCACTTAACAAAAGAATCTGAATGTTTTATAAAAAATTAAAAAAGAATGACATAGTACTATTAAAGAACCAAATAAGTTTTCATGATGGTAGAGAGATATGCATTTTTATTTTATTTTTCTATTATTGAAAAAAGGTATATATTTATGATCTTGGTTTATGACTGTTGAAAAAAGCTAACAAAAGAATAAAATACAACAAAAAAAGATTGACATGTCTTTTCAAATAGTGGCGTGCGTGACGATGAAACTTATTAGTCATTTTTTTTCCGTGGTTAGAACTTAAAGTTTACAGAATACGTGGCGCATACGTAACGCGCCTGTTAAAAAACGACTGATAGATCGCATATCGCTAGCACGGCCCATACGAAGAATGTTATCCATAATAATGACTATGACTAGAGATGCTCATTATACAAATTTAACTATCAAAATGATGTAATGAAAATAATTTTGCAATTAAAAATTATCTACACGATTCTTTTCTTTTAAAATGATAAGTTTCAAATTAAGTCAGATAATTCTTTATTCCACTTTTGGATATGAGGTGAATGCCCAACTATTTTATTCCATGGGGGTCATGTGATTAGTTGTATAGGATTAGAATTGCAATGGCATATCACTATAAGACAAAATTGCACTTTTTTGAGAGGGGAAAAAAAAGAAGAAAAACACCTGGCAATGCCTTTCAATTTTAACCATTAGGCATTTGAAAACCAAGTCCACTTATAGCATGTTAAACACTTCACAATTATATGAAAGTTTTCAAAACCCTCATCCAAATACCATCCTTCTAATTTTCACATGAAGTCAAATTTTCTCATGAAAATTAATTATATATTTCCGTTATACAGACGATCATAAAAAGTTTTTCATGACAAATTGACAAGGACCATTTTTCAAAAATAAATTCGATCAACGGACCAAATCAACTTGTAAGTGAAACCAATTGAATTAATTTAAATTTTGTGATGGATATATATCACCTTATTTATCGTTTAGTCACAATGACAATAAATTCTACGATTAAGACACTCAAAAGAAGAGAGAGAGAAGCAACTCTTCTAAACTCTGGTCAGGAATAACAACATGGCGGGTTCGGTACAGATTAACTAAACCTTACTCTATCTTATTTTCGTTCTAAACTTGTAACGATTTGAACTTTTTCATTGTGTCTCTATTCCACTGAAATTAATTGAAATTTAAATTGGAAGAATTTAACTCGTATAAAACTAATTAAAAAATAATTTAAATTATACAAACACTAATACTATATAAAATTGAGAAAGAAATAGAAGACCAAGAAGTAACTTTAAAATTCTAATATTTACTTATATATTAAGAATAATTAAATATAATATAAGTATTTAAGAATTTCATCATATAAAAGTGATGAATTCGAGGTGGAGTTATATAAACATTACTTCGTCTCAAACACGCATTGGGTTTTATTTGCTTCTCATACTTCAATTCTAACTCGTTTATTCCTATTTCTAACCCTTCCGATTAAGAGCGGAAAAAAGCAGGGTACGAATTTTCGGTCCAATTGTCATATAGCATATATGCTGATCCATCCTTACCTTTAAGGCTTTAAGGATCATGGTCCTTATGCGCCTTCTGGCCCATAAGGTTCATAGACCCATTTCCTAGTCTCAATCCAACCCTTCAGATATATACACCTCATCTCTGCAATCCGCAATTAGGGTTTTAGCTTTCTTCTTCGCAGTCGTCTCTGGTTTTGATAAGGCGTTCCCCCCCCCCCCCCCCCCCCCCCCCCAGCCTCCAGCGAAAATGGTCAAGGGACGCCAAGGAGAGCGTGTCAGGTCTCTGATCCCTACAAACCCTAGTTCTTACATACCCTTTACCTGAAAATGATTATATACGTACATGTAGACACTAATAATTACTGCAATTTCGCGTTTGTATTCAGGCTGTACGTCAGAGGAACCATTCTCGGCTACAAGAGGTGAAATTTAATCTGTCTTTGAAAGCTCTGTTGGCATATACTGCGATTAGGGTTTGTTGTGCCGCCGTTTGGTTCAGTGCTTACTGTTTTGTGTGTGGATTGGGCTTTCAGGTCGAAGTCGAACCAGTACCCAAACACGTCGCTCATTCAGATCGAAGGAGTGAACACGAAGGAGGAGGTCGCATGGTATCAAGGGAAGCGCATGGCGTACATCTACAAGGCCAAGGTGAAGAATAACGGATCGCATTATCGTTGCATTTGGGGAAAGGTCATTAGGCCTCATGGTAACAGTGGTGTCGTTCGAGCTAAGTTCAAGTCCAATCTCCCTCCCAAATCCATGGTATACAGCTGCTGTATAGTACTAATATATATTTATGTACATGTAATGTCGTATGACACGTCTTTCTTGGGTGCAAGGTGTGGTTTTGATTTGTGAAATTATTGTTATTTTGCAGGGAGCTAGGGTTAGGGTTTTCATGTACCCCAGCAACATATGAGGTACTATTCCCATATCGCGATGCTCTCTTTATTCTTGTGTTTTAGAAATCTCTACGGTAATGTGTATAAATAAATGAATGAATGCATGTACGTACATAATGTATGATGAGTATTGGGGTTTTGTAATGTCATTTTCTATTTTGTGGTTTGTATTTGTGTAGTTTGTTTGTTTGTTGATTTGCATTTCACCTATTTTGGGATAGAGAAATGCAAGTATTTGTGCATAAGTTTACACAAGTACTTTCTATTGAAACGAGAGGAATTAGGAACCCAAGAGTTGTTCCCATGTATAGGGTGATTGATTGAATTCACATAGATGAATCTGTAATTAGGTCCTTAATTTTTCATAAATAACAATGTATATGGTGATTGGTTCATGGCATCAGGCAACCCGTTCCAAACCAACCCCCCCCCCCCCCCCCCCCCCCCCCCCCCCCCCTCTTTCAAAACCAAAAAAAAGAAAATAAGGAAAAAAAAATCCTTTTCTGTTTGAATATATTATTGTGAGCCCTTTGGTTATATGTTACCGGCCTGATATCCTATGCCTTTGGTAGAAACAATTACCGAGAAGCATAGAACTGAAAATCGGCCATTTACGGGCGTATTGATTTTTGTGATTAGAGAATATTCAATTTTCAGAATTATAATAGGGTCTCACATAGAAATGGAAAAAGTGAGAATAAACTTCCTATCATCAATTGGCAGTCGGCTTCAACCCTTCGACCTTTGACTCTTTAAGCCTTCGATTTGAAGATCATTGTCGCATCTGGACGAGGTAGCCTTCTCAAGTTCGAGAGTCCCCCCCCCCCCCCCACCCCCCCCAAAAAAAAAAATCACAAAAATGAAAGACTAGTTTGATTGCTTGTCCCCAGAGAAGACCTTATCTCTCTTGGTCAGTTGGTTTCCCAAGATGAAAGATGTAGCCCCAAATAAAGTCTTGATTGATTGCCCAAGAGAAATAAGTTAATATTAGATTCTTAACCCAAGTTACCTACGAGAGTGTACCCGACCTAGTAGTTAAGTTAAAAGAGGTAAAAGAATAGTTATATAAGTATTTATATATTAGATAAGGTTAATTTTTGATAAATATTGTTCTATCATAACAATTATAAATAGTGCATAATATCAAAACATGGATAATTATAAATTTTATAGATATTTGCTAGTTTTAAAAAAAAAATTCACAATGAAAGACTAGCTTGATTGCTTGTCCCAAGAGAAGACCTTATATCTCTTGGTCAGTTGGTTCCCAAGATGAAAGACCTAGCCCCAAATAAAGTCTTGATTGATTGCCCAAAAGAAATAACTTGAGGGAAATGCTAGCGATAGTCATTGTGACCATCGCATTACGACCCTCACTGCTCTGTAAGTTACATGTGTACTGCATTGAGAAAAGATAAATGTTAACCTAGAACTACTGGTTTCCAAATAAAAGTGGGAGACAAGTGTACTTTTTCTCTCTCCTGATTGTCAGCCCATTCACTCACTCCTCTTCTTCATCTACCCTCCCCCCCCCCCCCTCTCTCTCTCTCTCTCTCTCTCTCTCTCTCTCACAACTCAGCTTCCACTCCTCTCACCACAGACCCGAATCTTCACCCAGCGACCCTCCATTGCAGCAACATCTCTTCTTTTTTTTTTTTTCTTTCTTTTCTTGTCCTTCTCCGACTACACAGATAACCACCACCAAGACAACCCAATGCCTCTATCAGTCTCTTTCATTGACCCACCATTTAGCTTTTTTCTCTTTCTCTCTCTCTCAAAATTTCTTCATCTCCAGCAACCATGGCCGCCACCATCTTTGTCCCTCACTCCGGCCACCATCACAACCACACAAGGTGGTGCCATGGTCCACCGTGCACCCACAAAGCTCATTCTCTCTCAAGACTAACAGTAGCGATCACCATCTGCAAACCCACTTCTCTCTCTCTCTCTCTCTCTCTCTCTGTGTAAAACCTTACAACACTCCCATGGCCAACCAAATTTCACACATGAACCACCAGTGCTCCTACTCCACGGTTTCACTCTCAAACCACCATCACCTAATGGCCGAAACACCTCCCTCACCAACCACGATATAGTACAAACTATAGTTGCCCCTTTTCTCCATCTCTTTATATGCTCACAATGACATCTCTCTCTACGCTCACAAGACCCGCAACTCTTACATCTTCACAACACCTATGCCACTCCTCAACCACAATGGTGTATCCACACCCATGGCCAAACCACTACGTCTGCACAACTCTTACTGGGTTGTGTGTTGGTGGTGGTTATCTGTGTGGGTGGAGGAGGAAAAGGAAAAAAAAAGAGAGGTTGCTGCAATGGAGGGTGGCTGGGTGAAGATTTGGGTCTGTGGTGGGAGGAGTGGAAGCTGAGTTAGAGAGACAGAGCTGGGGATGGCAGGTAACTTGGCTTTTGAGAGAGAGAGGAGGAGGGTAGATGAGGAAGAGGAGTGGGTGAATGGGCCTGACGATCAGGAGAGAGAAAAAGTACTCTTGTCTCCCACTTTTACTTGGGAACCGGTACTTCTAGGTTAACATTTATCTTTTCTCAATGCAGTACACGTGTAACTTACAGAGCAGCGATGGTCCTAATGCGATGGTCACAATGACTGTCGCTAGCATGTTCCATGTTAGATTCTTAACCCAAGTTAGCAACCAGAGTGTACCTGACCTAGTAGTTAAGTTAAAGGGGTAAAAGAATAGTTATATAAGCATATATATATATATGTTGAAATATAGTCTGTTACACCGCAACCACGACTGCGTTTACTTGATAGGACTTAGTGTTGCGTTTGTGATAAATTCTTGCTGTATGTTTGTGGTGCTAATTCGTCAAACAACCTTAAAAACTAAGATTGTGATTCCTGCGTTTATTATGTCTAGCTGTTATACATTGCCTGATGCCTTCTTTTGACACTTTCTCATATGGTTTTGGTTGTAAATGTTTTTTTTTTTTTGGTTGCCCTTGCAGTGCCTCCAGAAGGTGCAGATTGTCATTGGTGATATCAGAAGGTTTTGAATGCCAGATTGAGATCATTGGTGATTTGAGGCACCTGCATTTTATTTTACCGTTAGAGATATAGAGTTGAAGTATCTCGTGCTTTTTGGAGCTGAAATAGCTTTCTGTTTTGGCATCATTTTGTTTGTTTGATATCAAGGATAGAACATTTGAAAGACTTCACCGCTTTTAACTATTTGGATATATGGACTATTTGTTCGTCGAATTGAGCAACCTCAGTACCCAAAATTTGATTGAACTGCATATGTTTGCAATATCTTTCTAATATTGCCTTTGACCGTCTATGCAATGTATCTAGCTAGCACGAGAAATAAGGCTCGGCTTTCTCTAGACTTGAATATCTAGGAATTTTTAGACTTTTTATGTCACTACACTACGTGATAATTATTCACATTCAACTCTAGATTTTTTATCTCATTATGTTATGTGTTAGTTATCGACATCCAATAGTTAATGTTGTTATCTGATTCAAATTTATATTCTTATTTTGTTAGTATTTTTTAACATTAAGTAAAATTATGATTTTAAATAAGATAATATCATTCATTGGATATAAGTGATTATTACGTGGTGTAGTGAGATAAGAAGTCTGAAATTTTTTAGATATCAAGCTCTAGGAGTTGATTCTCGAGGAATTATTGCAACCGAAACTAAAAGCAACACGGTTCAAAATATGAAAAATTAATGATTTTTTAATTTTAAGCAACAAAAGTGGTTTTTTAATTTGAAGTCACAAAAGTGGATAGTTTGGACATGGTTGTAAAACGAATCAAGTTATTCGAACTCTGACTCATGTTTGATTTGTTAAAAATTCATTTGAAATTGACTCGTTATGTAAATAAGTCAAATTTAAACATATTTTTAAACTCATTAAGATTTTTAAATTAAGCTCTCGGTTCGATAAATTTATATATATTAAAATATTCAAATTACTCAAGTTCGATTCGTGTTCGGCTCAATTAAACCTTGTTTGAGATCGACTCAAAAGTTAAACAAATTAAATTTTAACATATTTTTAAATTTATTAAATTTTTTAAATCAAACTTAAATAATTTACTATTCGGCTTGAGAGTAGTGTGTTTACAGCCCTAATCTTGAAAGGGAGACAGCAAGGTCGGTAAAAATTGTACGCTACCACTTATGTAATGAAGTTAGTCAAACCACATGGATTGTAGTACATTGTCGTACATTTATGACAATTTTAGGCTACCATTAAACCGGAAATAAAAAATTATGGCAAAATGTAGTGGGGCTATTTAAGAAAAGAAATATGTAAGGAGGTCGGATTGATGATAAAAAAATGTAAGGATTGCTTCTTGGTTTTTACATAGAGATATGTTCTATACAAAATGAGAACATATGATTTTAGAAAAAAATGATAAAGTAATATAAGATTGATGACAGAATTTAGGGTTCTTTTTATTTTTTTTTCTATTTAAGGATATCTTTGGATTTTTTTTTTTTTTTTGGAACAACCAGAAGGACATGAAAAATTAGTCATGAAGAAGATTTAAAAAGGAGAAAATTGGGGATGTGACATACTAAACTAGTCTTAAGTATTGCTTTTATATCTCTGATAAAGAGTTCTTTTACTTTTTTGATCAATTGATAATTTGAAGTCACAAATTGAACATTTTTTTAAAGGAGACATTTACAACAATGTTGATACAAATTGTAGGCTACTACTGTAATATAATGAAGTTGCTTAAAACCCAGTACATATATGGCAATTTAGGCTACAGTATGCTAGACATTTATGGCAATAAATTGTGTGTGGCAATTTTTTAGGCTACCTTTCTTGTAGACATTTATGACACTCTATTGTGTTTGTGCGCATTGTGTTTGCTTCGCTTTCGTATGTTCGGTGAGAGGAGAGAAAATCAAGAGAAGCAAGTTCGTAGAGGGAGAATTGCCTCGTGACTATTCTGAATTTTAAAAATTTTTAAAAAAATTAAGGATAATCAATTGAAGGATGAGAGACTCTACTATATTGCTATGCGTATGTGTTGTATATATTGATACAAAGTTTAATTCCGTAAAAAAAAATTTAATTCGATAATTTTTACCATTTTATTTGAAGAAGCCTTAATTTTTTGATAAATTGTAATTTAAAGCTTTTCTCATATGTCAATCCTTTTTGCCTTTGCTAAGCACAACACAGAGTTTATACCAAAATCAAGGCAGTTTTAAAATTTGTTTCCCAAATCCAAGTGGTTTCAAAACGAAACAAGTTTTAAATCAAGAGTCGTGTTTTGAATACACAACTTTAAATTTTAACTTCTAGAACAACTTTGATTTGGTAAACACAACTTCTGTAAGAATATGAGAGAAGCTTTAAATTACAAAAATTGTGTTTTGAAGACACAATTTTAAGTTTGAAATTACATTTTAAAAACACAACTTTAAAACATGACTTTTGAAGCAACTTAAATTTAATAAATAAATTTAAAATTACATAAATTTGAAAAATAAGTTTTGAAACCGCTCTTTTTTTTTTTTTTTTTTAACTATTAAACTCACCAACACAACTTTGCGGGGGATTGCAAAATGTACTCAGCATGAATTGTGGGTTAGGCTAGGCCTATTACCTGTCTGGGACTGGACATGTGAGTAGCAGACCCCCATCTTAAAACATATATACATTACATGAACATAAACAAATAGATATATGTTATAAAATTAAAAAAATATTAAGCAAACAAAATAATCAAACACAGTATATAATCAAAGCAGTTCTTTTGGAACTGTCAAATAATAATTAAATAGTTTTTCTAGAATTATGAGGATAAATCTTCTTGATTAGTCAAGCATATATTTATTTCATGAGATAAAATATAAAGACAACATAAATTTAAATAGCTTTCTTACACTCTTTGCTTTTTTTCTTTCTTTTCTTTTTTCTCTTCTTCTTTGTCTTCCTTCTCTCTCTCTCTCTCTCTCTCTCTCTCTCTCTCTCTCTCTCTATGTTTCTCCGCTCTCGTTTCTCTCTTTCCTCTTCCGTTTATATAGACAACCAATAGTGGTAGGTTGCAAATCACATGTTTGCAGTCATCCACCATTCAACTCTTTTATAACACTCTCTCTTGAATGACCGCCACAAGAAATCTTATAAAAATCGTAGCAAAAGAAAAATGAATTCGCTAAAAACTGTCGTGTTAAAACCTTACCAAGAAAAACCCTATGGAAAAAAAAACTGTTGGCAAAGGAAAAATAGTACAGTCTGCGACTCCCCCTCATTCATACATCTGGTATTAAGTTGAAATTTATAGCTTCAATTATTTAGAGCTTTAAGACAATACATGTCAATGTTGTGTACTAATTTCTCAAATGTTGCAGTTGGGAGTGCTTGAGTAAATAAGTTTGCCAAGTTGTTACTTAAACATATCTGCTGGACATCAATATCACCGTTTTTTTGGAGTTCATGTGCATAAAAGAATTTTGGCAATATATGTTTGGTTTTGTCACCTTTGATATAGCTTCCATTGATTTGTGCAATACATGCTGCATTATATTCATATAATATCGTTGAGGTATATTTGATCGAGGATAGTCCACAACTATCTTGAATATGTTGGATCATAAATTTCAACCAAATGCATTCTCGAATTGTTTCATGAATTGCGATGATCCAGTTTGTGATCGTGCTTTATGTGGATAAGAGAGATAACCAGCATCTGCATAGCCAACTAACTCTGATTCTGGTCCCTTTGAATAGAACAAACCCAGATTTGTTGTTCCTTGGAAGTAACGCAGTATATGCTTAATTTCTTTCCAATGTCGTTGAGTTGGTGTAGAACTATATATTGCCAAGAGGTCGACATAGAGTGCTATATCAGGTTTTATACCATTTGCAAGATACATAAGAGCACCTATTGCACTAAAATATAGTACTTTCAGACCAAGAAGTTCGATACCATCTTCTCGAGAATGAAAGTGAGCTATCTTGCTGTATATCAAGTGATCAGACAACCATTGAAGAATTTCATGGATGACCTTTATCAATATAACATTTTTCTATATATATCAACTGATGAATAAAATTATTTTTGATAAATGCTTAATCAGCAAGATAAGACAATAATTTATTCTTCCAAGGTATTTAAGTTCAAAGTTATTCGTTAAATAACTAGTAGCTTTTGTAATCTCTTCAGAGACCAATAATATTCAAAATTGCAATAATAAGAAATCCAAATTCTAAAAACATTGTATGAACAATTGTACTATTCACATATCTTTCAATCGATATTTATTGGGATAATTGTACCATCTGCGTCCAGATTGGTTTAACCCATACAAGAATTTTTATACATATATCATTACCTCATTCACCATATGAATAGGTTGTGTTATACATTCATTAAATGCATATTCAGTCCTTCTGAGACTGATAAACTAATTAATAATATGAATGTATAGGATAGAATTTCTCATTATAATCAATACGAAGTTTCTGCGAGAAATCTTTTGGTACAAGTCGTGCTTTATGTCGCACTATTCTATTTTCTCATTGCGCAAATACCCATTTGTATCAAACCGGTTTTACATCTTTAAGTGGGTGGACTACTGGTCCAAATACTATACAACTTCTGGTATTTAGACTACAGGTCCAACATCTGTTGCTGTTTGGACTACAGGTTCAATATTTTCATCTTCTGGTGTTTAAACTACAAGTTCACATACTTTACATTATGCTAATGAGTTTAATTCTAACTCAGTAATTTCTTTTCATTTTGATCGATCATATTATCGACATTTGTTGACTATCTGTGGTTTAGTTTCTGCATTACTTTTGGTAATTGCATTTAAATAAAAATATGTTATTGACAACAATATTATCTCAATTCCATCGTTCTCCTGTATTCACATTATAATTCATTGAGATATCATTATTGTCATGTACCATTTTCTCTGTAGGAGATATTTTTTTAAAAGATTTCTCTTCTGAAAATTCTTTTGTAGGAGTTTCTTCAAAGAGTTAAGATAATGGAGATTCCTCGTCTGGAGGCTCATTTTCGTCTTCAGGAAATTACTCTTTAGGAGTTCCTTCTTTAAGAAGGTACTCATTTTGTTGTGCTTTCCTCTTTCTGAGAGTTTAATTTTTACACCGACATTTCTCTCATGCTTTAAGTATTTTGAAATTATATGCTATTATATGAATATATAATCTTACAGGGACATCAACATATTGTTCTACAAGGACGTTAGTATGTGCTATAGCATTAGTAGCTGGTATCGATATGATTTGATTATCGTCTTTGTATCGGTGAATACTTAGGCAATTGATTTGCAATCATATATAAGTACATAATTTCTTTGTGACCTTTAGATTCACATCGATTTGTTTAAGAATCACGCTACGTCTTATCTCCCCCTAATGGTGGAAAAACTGACGCAACATAAGGAATATTCGCAAAATATAAAAGTTAACAGTAAATAAAGATATAACCATTGTATATATATGCATAAATGAGAGATATATTAGTATTACAAAGTAACCAAATAATTGTTTGGCAAAAATAATCTTCTGGTTCTTTAGCGGATGTCCATGAAAATTATCAATTATTGGACGTATTATTGTTGTTCCCGAATGACCAAAATGTAAAATTTTTTTGGGATCAAATCACTTCTAGTGCATTACTTCATATGTTGTCACTTCAAGTACTCCATAAATGCTTCTGTTGTATCACTTCAGGTAATTTCTCATTACAAAAATCTTTTGGGTCGAAAAACTTCTAGTTTCTTACTGCAAATTATCCCTAATATAATATAACCCAAAAAAAAAGCAACAAGTTTCTTTATTATATGCTTCTAGCATGAAAAGAGAAGTGTAAAGAAAGATATTTTTCATTACCTGTATTGCTATATTCTTTTTCATCATATGCTCCTAGTATAATATAAATAAAGTAAAAACATCTATAAAAGTTGAGCAAATTTCTTGTACTGCTAGTAGAATAGAATACAACATTAATATAGAGTTTTATTCCTCTTGACCACATTATGTTAGCTCTTATAAAGTATAACTCTTCTAGAGTTTAGCTCGTCTAGAGCCTTCAATCAATTTGTAATGATTGATATTATTTTAACATTAATTTTAGCTAATGTTAAGTTTACACCATATCAAAGAATTGTGTGCGTTATACTAATGTTTGCTAGACATATATCTTCCCCATTCATATTTATAATAATTAACGCATTGGTATGATCTATGCCTTCAAATACAAAATTGATATAATGTTTCATTGTCAAAATTATTCTATCATAGCAATTTATTGAATATTTAATAATCGTACTACAGGTACGTAATCAATGAAACATCTTCATACTTCTTGAGAGGTTGAAATCACATTATTCCACTTCTAGTGACATTTACAACCTTCAGGGTATATTCAAAAATTCAAAGATTGTAATCACATCTGTGATAATATCTATGACCATAAAATAAAAGTACATTCACTTCAGAGAATGATATAAAATTGGCTATATGTATTAGCTAATTATAGCACTCGATTGAGTGAGCTACACTACGCTAGATCTATACCATTCACTTATCACTTCAATGATTGATACATATTTAAATTTGTATTCTTTTCATAAAGATGATATAACACTAATGAAAACATAAGAACAAAATGGGAAACAAATTAAAATAATGTGGAATTCATAAATAGTACTGTAAATAGTATTGTAAATAGTATGCATGAATAGTAATGTAACTATTTACTCTTATCTTCTATTATATTTATACAATGTGCCATTATAATACAATTTCTGAATTAACCCTCTTGATATTGCTACTTTTGGAACACGTTCGAGGTATAAAATATAAATATATTTATCTATCATATCTTCATCAGGAAGATTTCTTTCACATCATTTTTATTGTAAACGTATTTAAATAATAAAAATTATATTCATTATTTTATTTGGCAATACTGTACTACGTCCTTGTCATTACAACTTCAGGTGCATTAAATCATTGCCTTGCAACTTCAGGTGCATTCAACTATAATCTTGCAACTCTAAGTGTATTTATTGATTATCTGGCAACTCCAGGTGCATTAAATCATAATAAACTTTGTAAAAAATTATAGCTTTCTGATATTTATATTTTTCAAACATTTAATGATGATACAATGGTAAACCAAATTAGGTAGCGTCCATAACAAACATTGTTAAATAATAGCAGCAACAAAAATTAAAGCAGTAGCAGGCGGCAAGCCGTCTTTATAAAGTAACAATAATTAAATAAACTGCGTGTAAGCCTTAATAAGCATTCTACATGAATGATTGATTTTTTCTATTTAATTGTATTTTTTAAGGCAATACATATAATAAAATCTGACAATCATCAGTTAATGATCATGCAAAAACCTCTACCAATATATTAATGTTAGGTGAATATTATGATAAAAGACAATCGACAGAACTGTGACAAGTATTGTTGTACCATTAATTAAATATTATTTTATATAATTACTATGCAATTACTATTTATCATTGTCCATGAATAGTAGAATGAATAGTAGAGTTCATCCGATTGATATATATATATATATATATAATATCACTATTTTTGTCTTCATTATAACTTTCAATCCAGACATCAAAATATAGTCAAGTCACCTGTCGAAATTTGCTCAGTTTTAAAGATATCTGTAGTAATAGATATCATATAGAGACAACAAATGAAGATAATAAAGAATATCTTTACATTACTTCTATTGTTTCATGCCAGAAATAAATATTAGAAAAACTTGCTACCTTTTCTTCTGGATTATATTATACAACTATAAGAATTTTGGGATTACCTGAAGTGATGCGCTAGAAGTGTTTTGACCCAAATAATTTTATATTTTGGCATGATCGTCTTGGTCAGCTGGGATCAACGATGATGCATCGAATAATTGAGAACTCTCATGAGCATCCGCTAAAGAATTCCAGATCTATAAATATCATAGGCAAAAAATGCAAGATCCAAGAGAAATAAAGTAACAAAGTTTTGAAATAAATACTATTCATTTCAACAGTTAAACTATTGTTCATACTATTTATGTGAATTGAGTGAATAGTAAAGAATTTAAAATGAAGATAAATTACACATAAAATGAAATATCTTTCTGATAATAAAGAACACAACGATATTTTTCACAAGTGCTCAGAGTTTCGTGTTGATAACGTGTTATAAAACTAAAGGAATATTAAGCAAACAAAATAATCAAACATAGTATATAATCAAAGCAGTTCTTCTAGAACTGTCAAATAATAATTAAATAGTTCTTCTAGAATTATGAAGATAGATCTTCTTGATCACCCAAGCATATATTTATTTCATAAGATAAAATATAAAGACAGTATAAATTTAAATAGCTTGCCAACACTCTTTGTTTTTTTCTTTCTTCTCTTTTTTCTCTTCTTCTTCTTTCTCTTCCTTCTCTCTCTCTCTCTCTCTCTTCTCTATGTTTTTCTGCTCTCGTTTCTCTCTTTCTTCTTCTGTTTATATAAACAACCAATAGTGGTAGGTTACAAATCACATGTTTGCGGTCATCCACTATTCAACTCTTTCATAACAATATATGTTATATTATTTTATACTACTTATTTTTTTGATGGATAGTGCAATTAGTCCAATGTACTAAAAACCTAAAGATTCCACTTTTAATTTAATAATTTATCTCTACTAAATTTTTAAATGGCTTTAGATAAATTGCCATTCATGAACCTATGTTTTTTTTTTTTTTAATTGGGTGTCCAGGCTAATTTACTTGCACTTCGATTAATTTTAAAATTTGTGTAATTCTCCCATTCTACACCAGATAATTATCAGGTCAAAAGTTTAGGAAGAACTCTTACACTTAGCAAGAGTTGAACGCCTAACTTTCCTTTGAAAGACCATGAGTTTTGGTCAATTGGTTTAGCCCAATTAATTTCACAAACATACGTTCTATTTATTGAAGATGAAGCATAATATTCAATGAAGCTTGCTACTCTTCTAAGGTAATGTGATTGGCACTTTTTGTGTTGCGTGTGAGTACGTCTTAGCTTGGGTTTCGAGACAAATTTATGAAATATTATTTTAGAAGGTATGAAATATTATATTAGAAGGCGGCACACTAAAAATAAAGTCGGAAGGTAGTACATATTATTTTTGTAATATTTTTTCTCTTATGTAATTGACAGATTCCTCAGTGTAAAGCAAAAATCTGAATGGCAATAGTTATTAAAAATTGATTATTAATTTGTCCATTTCTAATGATGTATCATAAACACATGATGTATGCATGAAATTAAAATTATTCATTGATTACATACTTGAACTAGATGACTTTTTATTATGTGATGTGAGAAAGAAAATAAACTCTTAATAGAGAGGTATGTCAAACTATTACTAAATTAACAAAAACATACAAGGAATCAAATATTTGTTTTAATACAGTTTATTTTATATATGGTAGAAGAATTTTTGTTCTTACACCCATCCATAATTTTTTATATTTTTTTTGGTTATGTGGTTAGGAGTATTTGGGTAACGTCAACTAATCTCCTCTCCAATTTGATAAAAAACATGCCATTCAAGCAAGAGTAAGAGTTTCATCTCTCACAACTTGCCTCAAATGCTCATCCATAATTTTGTTTAGAGTGTTTCATCTTTGGCAGGACCCACTGTTAGATTTTATACTCATTTTACACCTTTCATAGTTGTTGAATTTCAAATCAATCAGAAATCGAGAGTTAGATCATCCTTACACATGCAGTTTTTGTTTGTAATAGAAATCTAATTTTAAAAAGTAAATGGATGAAATAGCCCTTGATCTCCAATTAACCTAAATATTGACGAACATAAAAGGTATAAGGTGAGCATGAAATTGAATTATGAAATTTGTAAAAAGGTGACATGTATAAAATTTAATAATATTAATCCGAAAGAAATAACTTAATAATTGCTTACAAAAAAAAAAAAAGGAGAAAAATCATAACAGGAATGCGACTTGGGGGTAAACAGCCTAAAACAATGTCTCATGGTAATGGGCTGCATTTGAAGTGGTCTTTTTCTATTTTCTATGCTTAATCTGATGGTTGTAATTTGCCTTAAAATGAAAAATGCTATTTTTACAAAAAAATTCATGCAAAATTTACATACACAATGATGTGGTAATGATAATTTTGTAATTGAAAGTCATTATAACAGGTGTTTGTTTTGAAGTGAAATATCTCATTAAATTACATTATTTTATATAAAAATTTAATATAAATTTTTTATTTGTACAATGTTATTCCCTAAAATTAATATCCTATTGACCCTCATGGTTCACCAAACTCTACTTGTATAGTCATCAATTGCCATAAGTAAATAGAAATTCCCAAATGGGCGAACAGTGTATTTAAGTTCCATTATTATTCTCCTACGGAAATAGCAGCCCGTAGTACTTACCCAAAAAAACTATTTAATACTTCGCAAAAGTTAGTTAATGCAGAAGTTATGGCTATTGTCAAAAATAAAAAGATTATTGTCAAAGCAATTAGTACTTAATTAAATTAGTTGTATGTTCAATTGGTTAAAACAGTAAAGTCATGTTTGTTTCGCGATATGGGATAAGAGGATCAGGAGTTCCGGGATTACAACTTCGACGAACGTAATTAATTTCCTAATTTAGTCTCTAATTCAGAATCCTCAAATAGTATTATTTATCCCGATTCCTTTTCGAAACAAAATGCAACATGAGGGCGGATCCGCAAAATACATGCAACCCAACTGATTAGGCTAAAGCCTTTCTTTACTTTACAAATATTTAGCTGCTAATTACACAAAAAATGAAAAGAATGGTCCTCAACTTTTTGTTGGTGCAAATTATTATTATATTTTTGGGTTTTTCATGGGGTGTTTGGGCTAGTTTAGGCATACCTCAATTAATCTCCGCTCGAGCCAGAAATTGAATGGTAGAGCCCTCTCAATAGGTGCGCCTTCAGTGTTTTAAACCAATAACTTACCTCCTTGAAATTCAGCCGGCTTTCACTGGACCAACAACCTGTTGGCGTCGGTACAAATTATTGTGAATGAACAAATATGCCCTTATAAAATTGTTTTATAAAATTTATTTACTTGAGTAAGTACATTAATTTATGAAAGTTACCCTTACGAAAGTGAGAACCAACTTGGCAATAGTGCTTCCCCAAAATGAAATAGTAATAAAACTTGAATATGCGAAGTCAAAGTACCCTTTGCTTTCTCCGTGCACCACCACGGCTAGAAGCCCAGAGCAAAGAAGACGTTTCGAATACTCGACCCAAATATAGGGAAAAGCAAATATATAAATACTCCAATAGGTGAGTAGCATAGAGCGAGAGGGGCTCGAACTGCGTTTAAAACACACACACTTTCTCTCTCTCTCTTCCTGTATACTGAATTGCAGAGGGCAAAATCGTCGTCGCTCGTCCTCAAAACGCGACACCCCCCTAGTTTATCACACACAAGCGCGCGCACCTCTCTCTCTCTCTCTCTCTCTCTCTCTCTCTCTCTCTATATATATATATATCTATATTTTGTATGCCTTACACTCTCTCTCATGAAATGCTTTCAGATCCATGGAAGGTTGTGATCCCTTGAGATCTCTCTTCGTCGTCTATCCTCACCCACTGTCGTTCGTTTCTCTGTCTAACCGTATTAGATCTAATGCTGTTCTAGGATAAGAGTCGTTTCTCATTTCTTTCTCTGGTATCTGGATTTGGATTTCGGAGATTTCGAAGCCTTAGGATAGGATTGGGTTCGATTGAATTATGTCGTCGATGAAGGGCTCCAGCCGATTGTTCACGATCGGGCTCGTGGCCTCCTGGTACTCGTCGAACATTGGGGTTTTGTTGCTCAACAAGTACTTGCTCAGCAACTACGGCTTCAAATACCCGATCTTCCTCACCATGTGCCACATGACTGCTTGCTCTCTGCTCAGCTACGTCGCCATTGCGTGGATGAAGATGGTCCCTATGCAGACCATCCGATCTCGAGTCCAATTCATGAAGATCTCCGCCCTCAGTCTCGTCTTTTGCGGCTCCGTCGTCAGCGGTAACATCTCTCTGCGCTATTTGCCGGTGTCTTTCAATCAGGCAATTGGGGCGACGACGCCGTTCTTCACTGCCGTGTTTGCTTATTTGATGACGTTGAAGAGGGAGGCTTGGCTTACTTATGTGACTCTCATTCCTGTTGTCACTGGTGTGGTCATCGCCAGCGGGGTATGACTCTTTAATTTTATCTTCAAATTATTTTATTTGGCTAAATTAGGCTTTCTTTAATTGTGGAACTGTGTGCCAAGGTTATTTACTTATTTTTAACATTACGATGTCAACTATCACAATGGCCATTGTTGAAAGGGATTTTTTAAAACATAGGGGGAACAGGGGCCAAAAAAAATTGTGAATTTTTGTTTTTTATGTTCTTTGCATTCGTGGAAATGAATGCTTAGTTGACATAGTTATACCAAGCTTCTTTGAGAGGAGGTTTTTTTTTTTAATCTTTTGGTTTTGCAGATAATGGAAAATTTAGAATTTTTTTGGTTTCTACTTTCCCAGCAGCTAAACAGATCATAACTGTAATCATAATCAGAATCATGTAATTTTTGGATCTTTATTTATTTATTTATTTATTTTTTGCATTCGTGGACTTTCAGTGAAAAATTAAATCCAGGTAGGGAACTCTCAAATATGTCACATATTCATTTTGTTGGTGAGCTCCAGTGTTGATGGTGCATATAACTAATTGAGTTAGGAGTGATGAATCTGAGCTAGTTTAATTTATATATTTCTGAAAATAGCAGGTCAGCCAATTCTGTTGTGTTTGGAATGGATTTATTAGAGTAAACTGTTTAGACTCTAATTATTGTTATTCCTCTCTTTTCATGGCTATAGGGTGAGCCAAGTTTCCATCTTTTTGGGTTTATAATGTGTGTTGGTGCCACGGCTGCAAGGGCACTTAAAACGGTTCTTCAAGGGATTTTGCTTTCTTCCGAAGGGTAATGAATATTTTAATGTTTTATGTGTACAATTTAAATTGAGATAAGTCATGGCATAAGTCTTTATTTATTTATTTTGCATTTGAATTAATTTTAAGTTTAGAAAGGTTCATAATTTTGTTTCAGGGAAAAGCTGAATTCTATGAACCTCCTCCTGTACATGGCTCCAATAGCTGTTGTACTTCTACTTCCTGCAACACTCCTTATGGAAGAAAATGTAGTTGGTATCACCCTAGCCCTTGCAAGAGATGACATCAGGATCATCTGGTATCTGCTATTCAATTCTGCCTTAGCATATTTTGTGAATCTCACCAATTTTTTGGTCACAAAGCACACGAGTGCTCTGACTCTACAGGTATGCCCGCCTCTCTGTTTTACTTTTTTTTACTGCTGCTGATTCATTTGGGTTTCATGTTTGCTACTGGTACTTGTTCAATAACAATTTTTTGGACTGAGAAAGAAACCACTGTCTTTTTAAAGAAATTAGAGAAAGTGGGGATCAGAATGGTATTATTCAAGTATGAAGTGTGAGATCATAGTAATGTAAATCTAAAGAAAGGGGAAGGGGAGGAATTCATTTTTAGTGAATACTAAATTGATGCATGTTTTGGTTTGTTTATGGTGCCATAGTTTTTGCTTCCGTTATGTAAGTTTGAGGACCCAATCTATGACTTTTCTTTTCTTTAAAGTGATAATGGAATGGATTGTTCATGATGTAAAACCTGAAAAAGGAAACTGGAAATAGCATTCCACCTTAGTTTATATACTTAAAATATAATGCGGGCAGGTGAATTATGCACATATGCTCTATAAACCAACAAATATAAATAGATACTTTAAATTAAAATAAATAGATACTTTAAATTAAAATAATAAGACATTTAACTTGCATGCCCCCATGTCTTGTTCTTGAAGACCTGAAGGTCATGCCATTCTTTGATGCCAATGTCAGGTCATCCATAGCAGCAGGACAATGGTATAGGTATCAATGTATTCTCAAACACATCCAAAAAGGCATGTGTGGCTGAAGAGATGTGCACACATTTATTGCTCGCTATTGTCACAATTTTTTCCCTAATAAATTATTGGGGTAATTACACTTTACTTCCCTGTGGTTTGTCCCAAAAACATATGAGCTCGCTATCATTTAAAAGTGAAAATATAACCTTCTTATTGTTTGGACTAATGTGTAATATGGACATATTGTAACAATTGCAATAAAAAGACAAAAATGCCCCAACTATATTATTGACATCACCTCACGGTCGAAATACTGCCATCTCCTCAACCCATCTCTAAAGACTCTCTCTCTCTCTCTCTCTCTCTCTTGGCTGTAGACCCACCATACCACCAGCCAAAGTGCCCCCATTCTGCACTCACACCCTCACGACACCACCACTCAGTTTTTTCACATTACTTGAGTTGTATCTCAATATGCGTTATTAACTTTATAAATTGATTTTATTTATGGTGTTTCTAGACACTAGTTATATAATTTTGTCATTTGATGATATTTTGCCTTGTAAATTAATTACAACAATTGGGAATTTTTCTGCATTTGTACCGTAATAACAGAACATTGCCATTTGGGAACAGTGTAGGTTTGCCCTGCCAATTGTTTCAGGAGTGAGTGAGTTGGTGGCCCCGATTACGGAGATTGAAGAAGGGACGAGGGTGGCTGGCCACCGGTAAGAGGAATAGAAGAGAGTGATTGTAGTGGCCACAGGTCTTCATTCATAGGAGAGAGAAAATGAACTAGTGGAGGAAGGGAGAGGACTGGTTCACGAGTAGTCGTGGTGGCCACAATGGCCATGGGTGGTGATGGAGAGGAAAGATGAAGATACATACGCAAAATATATATATATATATATACATGTGTGTGTGTGTGTTAAAGAGGAAGAGAGAAATAAAGGGGTATGGGCTCTAATTGTCTATAGCTGTGTGCTATGGTTAGTTACAACAGGAAGGAGGAAGAAAGAAAGATTGGGTAAAAAAATTTCGAGGGTAGAAATGTCTTTTTGAGGCTCTATTTTGAAAGGTATGCTCTATCACAGCGCGTGTGGTATACATTCTGTCAGTTCTAACCTTTTCCGTCCATTTTACACATTCGTCCAAATTACGAGGGGGCTATGTGTTTATTTTAAACGATAGGGAGGTCATCTGTTTTTGGGAGCAAACCACAAGGAGGTAAAGTGTAATTATCCCTAAATTATTTTGTAACTGGATATTGTCTCTCTTCAAATTTGTTAGTGTTAGTAGGATTGACTTTGGAAAAATGTACTCTATTACATGGTTCCTGAACATTCACCATTGCTCATCATGGCATTCTTAGGAAAAATGTTTCCTTTAAGTTAATAGTTAAATGTTTAGATGGCAGTTGGTTTTAACCTTTTAGCAGCAATTATTTTCCTTGCTGACTAGAATTGTTCCCACCATTCAAATTGTATACTACATTTGGGTTAAGGTTGGGAAGGTTAAGATCAATTTAAGGGGATTATTTCAATTTTCATATTGGTATTGATATAACCCAGCAATATCAAACTTCATACTCATTGGAGTGCTCTAGTCAAACGCTTGACGCATCTAATAATCCCTGTATGTTACATTCTGTTTTTCATTTTTCACCATTTTATCCCTCATGGAACAATTTTAAAGATGCTTGATTAAAAATGGTTGATAATCTTTTCAGGTACTTGGAAACGCAAAAGGGGCTGTGGCTGTGGTTGTCTCAATATTAATATTTAGAAATCCTGTCTCGGTTACTGGGATGCTCGGCTACACACTTACAGTCTTTGGAGTGATACTATACAGTGAAGCCAAAAAGCGTAGCAAGTGAAAGATTAGTCTGTTAAAGCATTGGCTGGAATTCCATCTTTTTTGTTTTATTTATGCGATGGAAGGAAGCAACCTTCTCGGAGGCAAGTTTAGATGATATACTTTTAGTTGGTGTCAAGGAATATCCCTCTAAATTTTATTTTATTTTTTGCCTGGAATTCTGCCCCCAGATTTCCATTTGTATTAGCAACCGCCAAAGCACCGCCACGTTAGCTAGAGTAGAAATTTCTTAATAAATCACTGATTCATCTCTGTTCTTCCCACAGCTTATGGGGGTTATGGAGGAAGACCCTTTTTTTTTTTTTTAATATATTATCTTTTATTCTTTCAGGAAAGGGTTGTAGAATGGGACCTGCATAGTATGTTATTAACATTGCTCATATTGGTTAATTAATGAAAGACACCGGTTTTAAATTTTACCATTTCATGGTTCATTGTCGCTTTATGTGCTGTTAAGGCTTTTTAGATTATCCGCTTGTACTTGGGACCTGCAAAGTTTAGTAGGAACCATAATTGATCAGAAAAACATCAATTCAATTTCCTACTGAGGCAAAAGCAGCCTCAAGGGATTTTTACTACTATAAAGTATAAACGAGGGATTGGCTCTTTTTTTTTTTTTTTTCATATAAAAAGGCTCTTTTTGCTGTTAAATATGAATTTACCTAAATTATACTTTTGACCGCATAGATTAACTCATTTTATTTAATAAAAAAAAACGTATGCTGGTTTTGTTTTCAAGTTTCAACCAACTTCCCAACTCCATTTTAACTCCAAAGCTCTCATTTTATCAAACTGTCCTTGTTTCTTAATTCAACCTTTAACAGTTTGTTTTTCCTCTTCTGCACTTGTTTAAAAGGCAATTATGGACGTTATTATTTTTTTTCAGTGCATATCTTACTATAATTCAGTCGTGTTCATTGATTATTAAATTTATTGCAAAAGGTAACTAAGTAAGTTGGGGTTTACAATTTTCTTAGTAAAATACAATATTGATAGTTATTCTTGCTAGCAAAATAACGTTAGTTAAAATAGCATTTGTAGACAGCTGAAAGAAATAAAAAATGGAAAAAATATAGAGATACTAAAAAGACGGAAAACAAAGTTCAGATTTCATGACTAAGATATTAGACATAGTGGATGGTGTAATGCAGAAATATTAAACAGTAATTACACAATACTTTAAGAGAAGAAAGAATTTGTAAATTATTAGATTGTGATGCAAAGAACTTATAGGAAAAAGTACAGTGATTAGGAGGTTTAGTGATTCCTATCCGGTAAAAACGTTCAGTGATAAACTAGTTTTATCCCTATTAAATTAGAATATGATGTGTTTTATTACACTAACAACACCAATTTATAATTATTGAATAGGCTTTTATTACATATAGAGAAACCTGATATGTATGAGTACCAAAAAACCTTGTACTACTTGACTACTGGATTTTTTGCGGTTTTGTCATGTGTTATTTTTTTTTTTAAAAGTCTCCCCAATTTGCCACAAATTACTTAAAAAAGTCTCTTCATTTTACCATAAATTCAAATTGTTAATGTAATAAACTACTACATGTTACAATTTAATAAGGATAACTACTTAAACTGAGTACATGACCACTAGACTTTTTTTCTAGGGGAGAAAGAAGAGAGCAATAACTTCACTAAAAATGTTCCTTAATCGGAGTAAATATCAAAGGTGACCGTCACACCACGTGCCTAATGGTTCGTTTGGCCCGCCCATTATTTATAGGGCTTGAGATTTTTCTCTAGGCCCAATTAGTTTAATATTTTTATTATATTTATGTATTCAAATTTTATATTATTTGACATTATTTTTTCAAAAAAAAAATATTTATTAGCTTAAATGGGAAGGCTTGGAATTTAGTTTTAGGGTCTGATGAGAACCTTTTTTAATGTAGGTCTAACCTGACCAATATCTACCCCCAATGGTAGAGCCAAGAATTTCATCTAAAGGGGCACCCAATCAACAAATTTTTTTTCTTAATCAACCAACCGTTGATTTCCATAAATATAATATGTGTATGTGTATATATTCATAAGGATACAAGCTTATATATAAATGGGTCTTTAGAGAAAATAACTATTTAAGTAGGTCAGTTTTAAATTTTTAGAGGTTTAATTAAAAAATATCTCTAAAATTATAGTTAAAAATAGAGTTTTAAAAAAAATTGAGGGTGCATCTGTAAATTTTAAGAGGGTGAAATTGGAAAATACTACTAAAACTAGGGCTAGAAAAAGAATTTTTAAGAATTTGAGAGAGCATTTATAACTTTTAAGGGGCAAATTAATAAATATTCTAAAATTTGTGAACAAAAGTAAAATTATCAAAAATTTGAGGGGGGCTGGGCATTAGCTGCCTCCGCTTGTGTCCACCCCTATGTAGGACAAGTCATATTAAGGGTGGGCATTAGTGGGACTAGCCCCACAGTAAAAATATTTTTTTTCGGGTCTAAAACGAAATTTCAAACCCTTTCAAAATAAATACTAGGTGTCCAAGCCTATCTATTTAACCTAAAAAATTTTAAATAAATATTTTTTTTCAAAAATAATGCTAAATAATAACTTTTAGATATATAAATATATTAAAATATAAAAATATATTATTTTATATATATTTCGTACATGTCTAACTTCAAATAAAATTTTTAAGTCCGACCATTTACTATTCGGGCGGGTCTAAAAAAAATTTCACAAGCCCAAACCAAGGCATACATTAGGTGGACCCGACAAGGTTGGGAGAACGCATCCAAGTTGGGGTTTCCTAGTCCAAGAAGGAGAAATCCTAGTCCTAGAAGTATAAAAACTCCCTCGAGGCTCTAGAGAAATTCCAGCCATATTCTTCTCCTCCCTCTCTGAGCCTTGATCGTGTGATTGTTCGCAATCAAAGAGCACGTGAAGCATTCTGGTTAATTTAGATGGGTGGTGAGATCTCCAAAAGGTACGCCTTACCTTAACAAGCTCTTTGCTAGTTTCTTTTCATCACATATAGCAAAGGTTGGACACAAGCCGGATTTGTGTTGAAACCAAGGTAGAATTTTAGGGGTCCAATATCTATATTTTATTCTACATACCCAAAAATTTGCAAGGATTACAGAAAATTTTAAAGTTTTGGGGATGCCGTGGCCCTGTCCACCCTCCGTCCGCCGCTAGACGCAAGAGAACGGCCCATTGTAGAATTATACATAAGACCTACGGTGCAGCAAGAAGCATGAGAAGGATCTCAAGGATGTATTTGCTTTCAATAGTTAAAACATTATATGTCTTCATCTTTTACCCAAAAGGAAAAAAAAAAACCACTTTTCCCGGTAATGTTGGGGGACTAGCAAGATTAAAATTAATGTGCATATAGAGGGGTCAGGCAATTTCGGGCACCAGATCATGAGAAGGGTAATGCTATACAAATAGAAAAATTTATATAGAATTTATCATCAGAATGATGCTGTTAAATAAGTTCCTAATTACAAGAATGCCACTATCATATCACTCTCGTGGAGTTTTTTATACAAATTTTTTGAAAGAATAAAATTTTTCTTATGAGAAAAGTAATATACGGATGTGGTTTAACTCAAATTTTGGGCATTAATTAATCAAACAGATTAACAACACAAGATTCATGTAGCCGACCTCAAAAGAGTTGGGCCAATGCTTATGTTATAGCTTTCTGTCCATGAAAGTTTTACTGCAATTGAATTTTTCTTCCTCACAAATTTTCAGGGCAACGACTAACAGTCCCTGTATTGGCGGAGAGGATATAATTTGTAATCTGCCAAGAAATATCATACAAAGTATCCTTGAGCGGATGCACACTCGAGATGCAGCAAGAGCAAGTACCTTGTCGACAAAGTGGAGGTGTATCGGGACTACAATTTCTCAACTCGTGCTCAATAAACAGTTTTTTGAAGACACCCTCAAGATCAAACCGACAGTAAAACATGAACTTGTGAGCATTGTGGACAAAATTCTCTTGCTTCACAATGGCCCCATAATGAAATTTGTTCTCTACATTCCAAGAGTAAAACGTGATTGCATTCCAAGAATCCAATCTGATTGCAGCTCAGATTTTGACCGTTGGTTACTCTTCCTTTCAAGGAATGGTATCAAGGACCTCACACTCGATAATTCACGAAATAATCCCTATAAATTGCATTCCTGTATCTATTCTTGTCCAGGGTTGACTCATCTGAAGCTTGGCAACTTTATATTGAAGCCACCACATGAATTGAGTGGCTTTCATATTCTCATTAGCCTTCAACTTCACCAAATCAGATTAGCACATAGCCTGCTTAGGACCCTATTGTCCATGTCCCCGCTGCTTCAGTTGTAGAGTATTGCATCTTCCCCTGGCATTGACGATTTCAACATCCATGCTCCGAATCTCCAATCGCTGGTTGTCCACTACAGTGACGATATAGCACCACTCTGTATTATGATCCCCCATAATCTGAATTGCTTCTGTAACATAACGGGTAAAGAAATGTTAAGCCATAGGTGGGAAAAAACACCCAATGTGGTTGAGTTTCTTGGTAACTTGCCTAGAATTGCAAAGCTACGTTTGTATGGCTTTTTTTTTAAAGGTGAGACTTGTGGTTTGAAACTCTATCTGGTTCATTTATCTGTTTTATATATGTATGTATATAATTTGGCTATTTTCTGTCAAAGGTTTTGGCTGCAGGTAGTGTTCCACGCAGGCTTCCAAGCACACTAAACCTTTTGAAGTCTCTTGGATTATATAATATTTGTCTTAATGACTTGGATTATGTTTTATGCACGCTTTGGATTAGAAGCTGCCCCAACTTGACAGAACTTGAGATTCAAGTAAGAATGGTGAATCCAGAAATTAACTTGCATGTTATATTTAAAGAATTTTCGAGTAATTGGTTTGGTTTTTCATACAGCTATCTTTACAGGCCTGCGCTATTAAGAGTACCGTTGAAGTAAGGGTTCTAAATTATTTGGAAGCACCGGACTGCATGGATCAAATGCTGGACAAACTTCTATCTGCGAGGATAAGATCTATCGAGGGTTTGAAGCCGGAACTTCTTTTCATCAAGCTTTGCTAGCCCATTCGCCAATGCTAGAAACAATGTTGGTCGAGCACAGTGCACAAGTTGATGTGAATGAGATCGAAAAAGAGCTGGCACAGTTTCCTCAGTTGTCATCAAAAGCGGCAATAATATACTCGAAAGCATAAATTTTCTTCAAGGATTATAGAAGAAATTTGCCAAGCACCCCTAGATCGAAAAAGAGCTGGCACAGTTTCCTCGGTTGTCATCTATATTTTATTCTACATACCCAAAAATTTGCAAGGATTATAGAAAATTTTGAAGTTTTGGGGGTGCCATGGCCACTGTTCACCCTCCGTCCGCCCCTGGACGCAAGAGAACGGCCCGTTGTAGAATTATACATAAGACCTAGGGGTGCTGCAAGAAGCATGAGACGGATCTCAAGGATGTATTTGCTTTCAATAGTTAAAACATTATTTTTTTACATCTTTTACCAAAAAGGCCAAAAAAACACAACTTGTTATGTTGGGGTACAAGCAAGATAAAAATTAATGAGCATATAAAGGGGTCAGACAGTTTCGGGCACCAGATTATGAGAAGGGTAATGCTATACAATCAGAAGAGTTTGCACATAATTTATTAACAGAATTTTGTGGTTGGATAAGCTCTTAATTACAAGAATGCCATTACCACATCACTCTAGTAAAGTTTTTTGTAAAATTTTTTTGGAAGAATAACATTTTTCTTATTAGAAAAGTAATATACAGATGTGGTTTAACTCAAATTATGGGCATTAATTTATCAAACAGATTAACAACACAAGATTCATGTAGCCGACCTCAAACAGTTAGGCCAATGCTTATGTTATTGCTTTCTATCCATCAAAGTTTCATTGCAATTGAATATTTTCTTTAACTCAAATTATGGGCATTAATGTCTGCCAGCTCTTTTTCAGAATCAAAAAAGAGCTGGCAAAGTTTCCACGCTGTCATCAAAAGCGACAATAATATTCTCGAAAGCAGACATTTGATGACCACAAGCTACTTCTTCAAATTTGTAAATACTATGATGTCTTTTTTCTCCTTTGGGGTGTGTGTGTTTGTGAGTGTCATTCAAAGTCTTATACTCAAAATGTTGTTGAGAATTACCACGAGGAAGATGTCTAGATGTGGACATGCAATAACATCTATTTATACTTCAAGAAGGGAATTTTTGGTTTTAACCTTTGTCATAAATTGGCACTGCATTTCAATGAGAAAACTTGAACAAAGAATATTTTTAATCTTATGGTTATTGAAAGGTTGTCACATTTTTTTTTTTTTATAAATCTATTCATCAATTCTTGCAAACCTGGAAGAAGTCATTTATGTTTGAGAGCTTAAGAAACTGAAAGGATCAAAGGAAATGAAATAAACAGCTCTAAAAAGTAACGAACAAAAATTGTGAAAGAACTGGTTTTGGTAGGGTCCTTTGAAAATCTGTGGGCAAAGTATTTTTACATAAGGTATGCACAGCCGTGGCTTGTGATCAGGCACGACTGGATGATTGATATATCAGGTGGGCCTCACCATTGGGCGTGATTGTGCATAGCATTACTCTTTTACATAAATCAAGAAGCTCGTTGATTTACTTTGCATCAAATAGAAAAAGAATATGCAAGTAAAGAGAATCAAAGAAAGGCCAAATAACCCATGAATTTGATGTGTAATCTACCTCATAATTTCGAAAAATTATTAAAGAATGCAATGGGTCTTACTAGTCTCACGACCAACAAGTCCCCTGTGATGAAGGATCGAATAGGGGTTCTAGCTATGCTGGAAGGCTCTTTTGGGAATTTCATAATACTAGTTGGTTAGTTAGTTTCAATTGATATCTTCTATGGCAATTATGGTTATTATGAACCAAGTGTGTCCATTGGCGCGACAGAATAACTGATTCTGTATCTCTATGAGATCAGATCAGACATAAAGCACCATTTGGGGTTTAGGTTTAGGGTGTGAAATGTTTTCCTATTGTTTTCATTGTATCTTCTTCTTTGCAAGTTCTTCCTGAATAAACTTTCAAACCAGAGCCATTGCTCTGTTTTTTCTCAGTTTTGCTTTCTTCTCCTCCGACTTGCATCAATTTGGTATCATTGTCCTAATCCTTGGATCTGTACACACCAGAAGGATGGTGGATGGGACTAGATCTCAAGACTTCAAAAGATTGGAAGACAGCATCAAGGGTTTGAAAGACACATCTGACAAACAAGCTGAAGCTCTGAAAGAAATCAGAGTGCTCATCTCGGCTATGAAAATGAAGTACGACTAGATAATCGGTAAAGCAAAGGACATCAACCATGAAGAATTAGAGGATTCCCAGAGAGCTTCCAACTCAGGGATACATTGTGGATGGCAACTTCGCTTTACGAAGGTTGATTTTCCCAGATTCTCCGGATCAGATCCAGCAGGTTGGGTTTACAAATGCGATCGATATTTCAATTTTCATCAAATTGAAGAGGGGCAAAAGGTGGAATTAGCAGCTTTACATCTTGAAGATAATGCCCTGCAGTAGTATCGATGGTTTGATAAAACACATACCAGTAAGTCTGGGAAAAATTTCTCTTTGGGCCATATCTTTGAGGTTTGGAACAAATGCCTATGACGATGTAGGGGATCTGACAAAGTTGAAGCAAGCAACGACAGTGAAGGATTATCAGGATCGGTTCGAGGAATTAGCCAACAAACTTCAGGACTACCAAAGTAATTTTTTGTGAGTTGCTTCATCAGTGGACTCAAAGAAGAACTAAAGGCACAGATGTTTAGACCAGAGAGTATTACGCAGGCTATTGGATTGGCCAGACTCCAAGAAGAGAGTATTGATGCAATCATAAACCTTCTTCTTCTTCATTTAGTTTACAATTTTATAAGAATGATAGAAATACCACAAGCAACCAATTTCCACCAATCAAGAAAATGACTTAGGAGTTAGATGAGAAAAGGGCCAAGGGTCTTTGCTATAGTTGCGATGAGAAGTACTCAAGAGGGCATGTGTGCAAGAAAAGGCAATTGTTTTTGGTAGAAGCGGAGGAGGAAGACCTAGAGGTGTCAGAGGAGGAAGAGGGGTCTAAAGAGAAGGAATTGCAGACCCAAAACGAGGATCCTGAGATATCTGTATACGCATTGAATGGGTCAGTATCCTATCAAACTATGAGAGCTCATGGCAAAATAAAGAATAGAGGAGTGACTATATTAATAGATTCCGGCAGCGCACACAATTTTTTGGATCCAGGAGTGGTAAAACGAACAAGAAGTAAAAGGGAATACACTCAACCATTAAGGGTGGTAGTGGCTGATAGTTCCAGATTGTTGAGCTCAACAGTCTGTAAAGAATTTAGGTGGTACAAGCAAGGAGTAGAGTTCAGCATTAGTATGAGGGTACTTCCTTTAGGTGGCTGTGACATGGTGATGGGCATTCAGTGATTGGCCACTTCGGGGCCTGTGATATGGGATTTCAAGAATTTAAGGATGGAATTCCAATACATTGGACGAAAGCATGCACTGAGGGGTAGTACTAGCAATGAGATACACCTAATTGCAGGACAGAAGATGCCAAAATTGCAAGGAAGAAAACCCCAGGAATTGTTGCTCAGTTATGTCATTTACAAGGCCATGAAGAATCATACCAAGTGAGTCCAAAGTTAAGAGTTGCTTTTGGAAGAGTTTGCAGATATCTTTACTGAACCTAAAAGTTTTCCACCTATAAGATCACACGACCACAGAATACTTATCAAAGAAGGCAGCAATCCTACAAATGTAAGACCCTACAGGTACCCCTACATTCAGAAGAATGAAATAGAAAAGATCGTTAAGGAATTGATGGAATCAGGGGTCATTAAGCAGTGTGAGTCCATTCTCCTCTCCAGTCTTATTGGTGAAGAAAAAAGATGACACATGGAGGATGTGTATGGATTACCGAGAGCTTAACAAAATAACCATCAAAGACAAGTTTCTCATACCTGTGATTGATGACTTATTAGATGAATTGTATGGGGCCAAATTGTTTACTAAGCTGGATTTAAGATTCGGATACCACTATATCAGAATTCACCCAAAGGACATTGAAAAGACTGCTTCTAGAACATGAGGGGCACTACGAGTTCTTAGTTATGCCCTTTGGGCTGATCAATGCTCTGTCCACATTTCAGAGCTTGATGAATGAAGTTTTCAGGCCATATTTGAGGAGGTTCGTGCTAGTCTTTTTTGATGACATCCTAGTTTACAGTACCAATTGGACAGATCACATCAATAAGTTGCAATAGGTGTTATCTACATTAAGGGAGCATACCCTGTTTGTAAAGAAAAGCAAATGTTCTTTTGGCCAGCTAAAGGTTGAATACTTAGGTCACATTATGGGCCTGTTTGGTACAGCTTATGAGTTAGCTTTTTGATAAGCTTATAAACAAAAAAGCGAACAAAAGTTAGCTTTTTTGCTTTTTTATTCATTTTTATCTAAACTAATATCAGAAAAGCAAAAAAGCTAGAAAAACTTAGCTTTTTTGGTAGCAAGCTTAAAATAAGCTTGACTTTTAAGCCCTACCAAACAAGCCCTATATCTGAGCATTGGGTATCAGTAGAACCTTTAAAAGTTGAAAGCATGGTAAATTGGCCACAACCAAAATCACTCAAGTCATTAAGGGAATTTTTGGGCCTTAGTGGGTACTATAGAAAATTTGTCCAGAATTATGGTAAGATCTCAGAGCCGCTAACTAATCTTTTGAAGAAAGATGCATTTCACTGGAATTCTATAGTAGAAGAAGCCTTTCAAATTCTCAAAACAGCCATGGCCACCACTCCTGTATTGGCAATGCCTGATTATTCAAAACTTTTTGTTTTAGAGTGTGATGCCCCTGGAGTACGGGTGGGAGCAGTATTGGTACAAGAGGGAAGACCAATTGCTTATTTTAGTCAAGCCTTATCTCAAAAAAATAGGGCTCTAACTACATATGAGGAGTTGTTGGCTCTGGTTAAAGCAGTGGGTAAATGGAGACACTACTTATTGGGAAGGCATTTCAAGGTCAGAACTGATCATTACAGCCTAAAATATCTTATGGAGCAAAGGGTCACAACTCTTATGCAACAAAAATGGCTGGCAAAACTGCTAGGCTTTGATTATGAAATTGTTTATAAAATGGGGAAAGAGAACTTGGTGGTTGATGCTTTATCTAGAAGGGAGGAAGGAATAGAAAGGGGAGACGAGCAAGGGACTTTTTTAGCTCTGTCAGCAGCACAGTTTGAAGGTGTGCTGCAGGTGAAAGAAAGTTGGGAACAAGACCCCAAGATATAGGAAATTATCAGTCGGATACAATCAGACCCAGGTTCTCATCTAGAGTACAAGTGGCAAAACCAACTGCTGCTCTTCAAAGGGAGGCCAGTGGTTGGAGATTCGAAGGAACTCAAGATTCAGATAAATTTAAAAATAATACGGGCAGATAAAGTACTGGATTACAAACTACAAATTTTCTTTACAAATTAGTGCGTTCTATTTTATTGACCTGCCATATACAAACCATATGTCACAGCGATTTGCAAAATTAATTTGTAAAATTTAAATTATTTTTTCTATATAAAAAAAAGTAGCAATTGTGATATACATTTTTTTTTTTTTTGTATTCCAATCATTCAGACCAACTTATACACACTTCCACTAATTTCCTCCTTGATTTATATCTCGCTGCCTAATTCAAGAATTGAATATGAGTTGGCTAAGTTAAAAAGTACACTCACTTGACTAACTAAGACAACCCATCAAGTTAACTTAGTATACACTTCACTCACATTGTGTGACAAATTGGAAAGATAAAGAATTTTAGTTGATTTATATTATTTGAGCTAATTTGCTTAGAAATATTGATTAGTTTAAGTTAATATATTAAAAATTGGTTAGTTTAGTTTAGAAAATCTAAACCAAACGAGTAAATAATAAGATATGATTAAATTAAAGTCTTTTAATTTTATTTTATACCCTATATTCGATTTTTGTTGTTTATTCATGATGTGGTTCCATAAAAATTAAGAATTATATCATGCAAAAATTACTATGCGTAAAACCATAGTGGAAGTACGTAGGTACCTCTATTTCATTTACACATAATTACGAGAAGATCACTCCATATTTTGAATCTTATAACTGAAATATAAATAAGAGCAAGGAAGCGACGTCAATCTGGGTTCACGGACTTGTCCATGGTCCTCAGGCCTTTTATTTCCAATCCATTCAAGGGGTCAAAAATAGACGTATTGCTAACATAAAATTATATATCACATTCTCAAAAAATAAAAAAATAAAAAAACAAAAACAAAAACAAAATTACTGTTGTTCATTATTGTCTTCTCATTTTGTCCTAAAAAAATTGATCATAAAACAACTTCTTTTTTTGAGTATGCTAATAGCTCACAAATATAAAATATACGAAATTTCACACACAAGCCATGAAAGAAAGACAAAAATAGAAATTTGGGTCACCTTATAAGAAAACCACAGACAATAATGATACAGAAATTCTGAGATCTAAACAATTTAGGGGTGTTTGGATTGCTCTTTAAAAAATTCATAAGGCATAAGCTTAAGCTAGCTATAAAAAGTCACTTTTTTCAGTAAGGCTAAACACAGTTAAAAAAAGTCAAAATTTTAAACCATCTGGCCTGAGAAAAGTCAGTGTTGACGCTGCTTACTTTGCAGAACTAGCTACAAAAAATTCAATTGCTTCCTGAAGTTTTTTATTATATTTTTTTGGTAAATTTATGAAACTTCACTCAAAATGTTAATATATGTTTCCATGGCTAGACCACATGGCCTGAGAAAAGTCAGTGTTGACGCTGCTTACTTTGCAGAACTAGCTCGCTCGGACGTCCCAATCGCCACTCCCCCAATTCCGCGGTTTTTATAGATCTCTCTCTCTCTCTCTCTCTCTCTCTCTCTCTCTCTCTCTCTCTCTCTGTGTCCGAGAAAACGTGAAATCAAGCTGCAATCGTCTCTCTGTAGAACACTGTTATTATACTCGCCCCCAACGCCCTAATGTTGTCCAGATTTCATTAGTGATGTTAGAGAAAAAATCGAAGTTACTAACAAATTTGGAGGCTTGCAACGGTTGGCTTGTGTTACCGCTTAAGTGATAAGTTGATCTCGATTCATCTAGCATGGGTTTGATTTGTGTTTCCCGGCTTATATCTTGGTTAGTGATTAGAGATTAGCCCTTTGATTAGCTTCTTATTTGTCTGTCAATTTCCCAAATATTTGCATGTAATTTTTTCTGTATTAATCTTTAACAGAGTAATAGAGGGCACATAGTCGTAGCTATCAATTGTTTCCACAGTGCATCCGACTTGCATAATCTTATAAGTCTCCATTTGGTTATGATTTTAGTTTTAATTTGTTAAAATTTGATAAAATCGTGTTTGGTGATTGGTTTGAAAACTGTTTCTGTTAAAATCGCGTTTTGTAAGCCAGTTTCGAAATTTGTTTTTGAAAAAGAACTCAATTTTTGGAACCATTAAAATAGCATTTTTTGAGTTTTTAGAACCAAAACGATAGTGTTTTCGATGATCATATTTTTTTGTTTACAAGAATAATAAAAACGAGCAGTCCATAGATTTTTTGATTCCAAAAACACAAAAAATGAAACCGAAACTAAAACCGAATGGAGCCAACTTCTAATTTGATCATGGCTTTTCTGCTGAATAAACTTCTCTTACAGGCCAAGCGAAAAGGAATACTCAAAATAATGATGGGAAAAGCGTGATCAGGAGTTCAACCAGGCATCTAGAGTTTTATCCGAACTGGACTTTTAAAATGTATAGTTATTTTGTTATTGAACTCCCTGTATGCAACCTGGGTTCAAAATTGGTTTATGTTGAGACTGCTTAATTGTTATTTGTTTGAAGCACGTTGCGTTTCCCGACTTATATCTGGCATATGCTCATCGAGGGGCTTTCCTTAGCCATCAAGGAAACAAAATGTGAATTATTGTTGGGGAGATTAACAAGGGAGGGTTGACAGCTAGGATTACAAACAGAATTGAGCATTCCTAATGGAAACTTAGGAGTTTCTCCACTAGGTGATTGAGTTGTTGCGGAGGAGTTTGATGTGTAGATTCTGTTGGATTCAGACTACTTAAATGCTGAGAACAAGGAGAGGAAACCCAATTTTTATAATCCGAATACTATTAAGCTGGTTCTGTTAGGCTATGTTTGTTTCAAAGAAAAAAAAAGGCCTTTTTTGAGTGTTCAATTTTTGTTCAAACATGTGAAACCACCCATGCCCTATCAAAAAATTGAGACCTGCATGAATTCATTTTGGTATGATTGCCTTTTTTGGCAACTCTCAACACTTTATAAATGGTTAGTTAAGAAATAAGTACTTAGTGCCCATTTGGTTTGGCTTTTCTGTAGATTTTTTTATTTTGTATTTTTGGCTTATAAGCAAAAAACAAAAGTTAAATTTTTTCAATTTTTTTACTTTTAACCAGATAAGATAAGTAGAAAAGCAAAAAAAATTCAAAATTTTGACTTTTTTGCTTATAAACAAAAAAAGTCAAGTAAAAAATTTTCAAAATTAGCCAAACCAAACGGACCCTTAGATTCTCATGGAAAAGCAGGCGATGGTTGTCAGTAGGTACAGGAAATTGCCTAAATGTCTGGTGTGCTGCTTGGCCAATAACTTGTGTTCAATCTTTACAATGTTTTCACAGCGCTCTTTTGGGTCGACAATGTGCTTGTTATGTGTATATTTTACAAGTGGTCCTTTCGGTCAAGTGTCTCTACATGGGTTAGCTTAAGCTATACTCCCGGGGCCATTGTGTGAATGAAGTTAAAGATTTGCAGTCTCATCTTGCAAAAATGTAGTGGCATCTGTAGTCACCGTTTCCAAGTTTATGGCAAGTAACATCTGTATTCTCTCGTCTATGATTGGTGTGTTTCTCTATAGGATAGCTTAATTATTTTATTTTGTGATTACAGAACCTCCTTAATCAAAGTAGGTGGCTATTCAAAAACAGTAAAGACATCAGGAGGACATCTACTACAATTGGACGCTTAATATGCCTAGAAATTGATGTCTAGGAAGCAAGTCTAATGGCACGGGACCTTACGAAAAATTACAAGGTAGGTCAACATTTTGTCAACAATTACATCAATAATTAGGATTTAATTGTTTATTTGTTGAAAGTTGACCCCTAGTATTTGCAGTTTGTTTCCATGGTGATTATTAGTTTATGCTTTATCACTATTACCTGTAGTTGCGATTCCTATGCATGCATGCACATATATACACAACGTGTTCTGGAAATCTACGAGGAATCTATATATCTTTTTCTGATCATGCTATATTCTTTCCCTACTTGTGTTAGAGGGTGTATATTGTGTGCGTAAAGATCCGAGAAACACTAATTTTCATGGGGGACTCTTCTGCTTCAAATATACACTTGATAATTGAAATAGAGTTTTCATGCTTGAACGCGTGTTTGATTTCTTAACTTATGTTGCTTATTGATTTCTGATACTCTTTCACTTCTTCTTGTTGCCCTTGTTTGGGTTTGAAGTTATGTTTCTTGTGGACTTCTGTTACTTCCTTGTCCTAGATTGGTTCTGAAGTTAGTTTTTTTTTATAGGTTTTGGATGCTATTTTTCGCTGTTGTTGTCAAAGATTGGACAACATCTTGATGCAGGTCCAACACCTGAAAGAGAAGTGTCTGATCTTCACATGACCAAAGAGGAGTAGTGCATGGAAGCCCTCCCTAAACATGCAAGTATTGAACCGATTGCCACTTCTACTGGTTACTTTCCAATTACCTATAGTTGCCATATGTCTGCATGCACGCACATATATATACACAACATGTTCTGAAAACTTACCACAGAAGTAACTGATAATTGGGAAGGTTAATTAAGATTAATTTAACGAGATTACAGCTTGTTGTCATAATGGGGTATTGCTATAGCCTAGTAACATTAAACTTCATGCCTCTACGCACTAATCCCGTATGTTAGTTTCTAGTTTGTGAGAGTTTTTTTTTTTTCCTTCTTTTTTTCCATCTATTATTGAAACAGCTTTAAAGATGCTTGATTACAAATAGTTGGTAATCCTTTCAGGTATGGGAAATACAAAAGGGGCTCGTGTCGGTGCTGTGGCTGTGGTGGTCTCAATCTACATTAATAGTGACGATTACTGGGATGCTCGTCTGCACACTCAACAGTCATAAGCCTTTCCTGCCTTCAGAAAGTTTTTGTAGAGAGACTTTCTTTATTTATTTACTGATGAGGACAAAGTATAACAGTCATTTAGTTCATATGATGATGCTTCTGCTGAGCAAATAGAACAAACGATAGCTCAGCTCCTCGAGGGGAGTACGTAGTAGTAGTTTGAGCAAAAACACAATTCTACAGTGTGACATAACCTGACCGAATCCACGCATCTCAATATCTAATGCAAAAGCAAGAAAAGGAACTCTAGTTCAATCGATCGATATGACTAACCAACATCCTAGAAAGTGATTGATTGCTTGTCGTGAGGTCATAGAATTTGTTGGGTTTATGTTTGCAGCAACTATGTGAACTCCACTTGGGCAACCAAAGCTCAAACACACAAAAATATCAAATCTGATTTTTAGCAGTAAAACAGGGGAAGAAAGGACTGAACAGGGGCAGAATACACACTGCCTCAGTTTTTCTATATTACATAAACTAACTCTAATAAACTTCTAACACAACCAAAATACAACTAGAGTTAGGATGGATTAGTGGGCTGTTTGGCTGTAGTGCTTATTAGCACATTACATTAACATTCTCCCCCTTAATGTGTTGCTCCATAATACCAAGTAGTTCTCTGAAATATTGAAAATTTTTCTTTGGGAAGAGCCTTAGTAAATATATTAGCAATTTGTTCATCTGACCTGCAGAATTTAAGCTGCACTTCACCTTCTTCAATTGCTTCTTGAATGAAATGATACTTGATTGCAATGTGTCTTGTGCGACTATGATAAACAGGGTTCTTTGCCATTGCAATAGCTGATTTGTTATCACAATACAGCTCAGTTCCTTTCTCTTGTTTTTTTTCCAACATTTTCAAGTATTCTTCAAAGCCAAATTGCTTGAGAGGTTGCCATTGCAGCTGAAACATATTCAATTTCTGTAGATGATTGTGCAACCGATTGTTGTTTCTTTGATGCCCAAGAAAATACTCCATAATGTAAAGAAAAAACATAACCTAATGTGCTCTTCATATCATCCATGCTGCCGCCCTAATCACTATCACAATAACCCTTCAATTTTAGCTCAAAACCTTTGTAATATTTGATGCCATAGTTGGTTGTGCCTTGAACATACCTCATGACCCTTTTTGCAGCCCCAAAGTGATTTTGGCTGGGACTATTCATGAACCTGGACAATAAACTTGCAGCATACATAATATCTAGCCTTGTGGCTGTGAGATACAACAAGTTTCCAATCAAACTTCTATACAAAGTAGCAACAACTTTTTTTCTTTCCATCTTCCTTTATATGTTTTTCATTAACAACAAGGGGTGTAGCCATTGGCTTACATCTATTCATTCCAAACTTCTTCAAAACATTTTCAGCATACTTCTTTTGTGAAATGAACACACCATCTTCATCTTGAAATATTTCCATTCCAAAAAAGTGATGTAGTAGCCCCATGTCACTCATTTCATACGTCCTCATCAGCTCAATTTTAAATTCTTCAATCATTTTCTCATTGTTGCCGGAAAACAATAAATCATCAACATATAAAACAACAATAAGGATTGACTTACCTTGAGTTTTCATATATAAGGTTGGCTCACTCTTACTCTTCTTAAATCCCTTGTCATTGAAATAGGAATCAATCTGGCTATACCATGCTCTTGGAGCTTGCTTTAGCCCATACAATGCTTTCTTCAATCGGTAGACCTTATCTTCTTCTCCAAGGGTGACAAACCCTTGGGGTTGATCAACATAAACTTCTTCATTCAATTCTTCATTTAAGAAGGCAGATTTTACATCAAGTTGATACAATGACCAACCTTTTTGGGCTGCTAATGCAATGAGAGCTCGAATGGTGTCGAGTCAAGCAACAGGAGCAAAAGTTTCCTAAAAATCATCTCCAGGCTGTTGTGAATACCCTTTTGCAACCAACCTTGCCTTGTTTCTTTGACATCACCCATCTGACTTCAGTTTCACCTTGTAAATCCACTTCACACCAATGATCTCCTTGTTTTGTGGTTTTTCAACTAGTTCCCAAGTGTTGTTCTTCTTAATAACTTTGATTTCTTCTTCCATAACTTTCCTCCATGCTTCCTTTTTGATTGCATCTTCAAAAATTTCAGGTTCCACCATACAAAAATTGCATCTAGCATACACATCACTCAAACTCCTTATTTTTCTTGGAGTTAAGCTTGGTGAAGATGAGCCAGAACTTGAATTGAGCTTGCACTTGCACTTGGGGAAGAGCTAGGAGAG
Source organism: Euryodendron excelsum (assembly GCA_033060915.1). Taxonomy (NCBI): domain Eukaryota; kingdom Viridiplantae; phylum Streptophyta; class Magnoliopsida; order Ericales; family Pentaphylacaceae; genus Euryodendron; species Euryodendron excelsum. The sequence continues at coordinate 11,116,633 of CM065390.1, read as the reverse complement.
GATAATGAAGTTGCCCTTGGTGAGGATTGAGGTGAATCTTTATTTTCTTCATCTTCATGAGTTGGATTGTCTTGCTCCTCATCAACTAGGACAGTTTGCTTCTCAACTTTGCCTTGCTCCTAATTCCATGAAGCATTTTCATCAAACAACACATCTCGGCTGATTATAATCTAATTTTTCTTTAAGCTATACAGTCGATAACCCTTGGATTTGCTACTATACCCTATAAAAATACATTGCTCACTTGTTTCATCCAATTTTCTTCTTCTTTCCTTTGGAATTTGAGAATAGAAAAGACATCCAAATACTTTTAAATGCTTCACTGATGGTTTTCTCCCACTCCAAGCTTCTATGGTAGTTTGATTCCAAATGACTTTAGTAGGACATCTATTTATCAAATAAACAGCCATGTAAACAACTTTAGCCCCAAGTGTCTTTGGTAGCCCTTGTTTATACACTATAGACTTGGCCATCTATATCACCATTTGATTCTTCTTCTCGGATACTTCATTTTGTTGTGAGTGTATCGCACTGTTAGTTGCCTTTCTACACCTTTATCTTCACAAAATTTATCAAAATCCTTAGAGTTGTATTATTTGCCTCTTTTACTTTTCAAAATCTTTATGTAATGCCCACTTTGCTCTTTACCATGCTTTTGAATTTCTTGAAGATTGTAAACACTTCGGATCTTTCCCTCATGAAATACACCCATGTTATTCTTGTGTAGTCATCCATGAAGAGTGTTAGAAAACATAAGAGAAAGAGAGCATGAGATACTCTGATACCATGTTAGAAAAGATAAGACTCATGTGTAATCACAATGCATTATAAAGCAAAGAAGGATTACAAGAGAGAAGTCGTAAGTGAAGAGAGATCTTATTGATACAATGCTTGTACAAGATGAGATAGTTTATAATGAAGAGTAAGGCCTATATATAGGAGAAGAAGAGATGGCAACATGCCTAACAAATCACCTAACAAACCTAACCTTTGACAATGGACTAGACTACACCTAACAAGCCTAACTTATGTTGACAATTATGTTTATTAACAGCCCCCCTCAAACTCAAGTAGGAAAAACAGAGAGCTACTTGAGTTCAGAGAAGATATGATAGAAACGTCAGAGAGTTGCTAGAGAATGGCCGATTGATCGGAGAGATGTCGGAGGTCGGCTGCAAGAGGGCTGGAGGGATGCCAGATTAGGTTGACCGGAGAAATGCCAGAGGTCGGCCGCAAGATGGCCGGAATGACACAACAGGATGACTGGAGAGACGCCGGAGGTCGGCCGTAGGATAGCTGGAAGGACACCACAAGATGATTGGAGAGGCGCCGGAGGTCAGCCGTAGAATAGCTGGAAGGACATCGCAAGATGACCAGAGAGACGCCAGAGGTTGGCCGCAGGATGACCAGAAGGGTAGCAGTCACAGTAGAAGGAGAAGATAGGCAGCAACAGTAGTAGCAGAAAAATGAGTAAAAGAAACCAAGTCGGCCGAAGGATGGCTAGATGGACTCCAAAGGTCAGCCGAAGGATAGTCAGAGGGACGCCAGATCAAGTTGGCCAGAAGATGGCTAGAGGGATGCCAGAGGAAAGACAGATCAGGTCGGCCAGAGGATGGCCAGATAAGATGCCAGATTAGATCGGCCGAAGGACGGCCAGAGGGACGCCAGATTATTTATAGAATGGAAGAGTTTAGTTTTCTATTATCCCCCCTCAAACTTAAGTAGGAAAAACATATAGCTACTTGTGTTTGGAGAAGATAACAGAGCAGAACCAAAGAAAACAAAGGCCAGAATTAGACTCAGTAGGAGGAGCAAAATCAGCAGAAACAGAGCAAAACCCGTGGAAACAGAAGCTAGAACTAGACTCAGCAGGAGGAGCAGAATCAACAGATGGGGATTCTTTAGGATAGATTGAGTAGAATGATAAACAGTGGGTGCATCAGAAAAAGATAGTAAGGAAGATCAGACAAGAAAGAGCTAGTAAGAGGAGCAGGATCAACAGATGGGGACTTTTCAAGATAGACAAAAATAGAGGCCAAAGAGCGGCTAGAGAAATGCCAAAGAGGTATGGCCAGAGTGGTAGGTCTGGTTCAAAAGCCCGGTGTAGTTAGGAAATATCGGCTCAGAAGGTCCGAGACAGTTAGGAAATGTCAGTTCAAAAGGTCCAAGACAGTCAGAAAATGTCGGCGTTCGAGATAGTCAAGAAATGTCGGCTTAGAAGGTCTGATAATGGTAGGAACCAGGTTGAACCGGTCAGAGATGGCCCGACCTTAACCACTATATGTGGTTATGGCTGTTGAATCATGGGTGAGGAGATGCCGGGAACGGTCCAAGAAGAGGACAATGGCACTGTAGATGCCGGTGGCGGTCCAAGAGAAGGACGGTGGCGATTAAAATGCCAACGGAGGTCCAAGAAGAGGGCGGTGGCAATGGAGATGCCGGGCGCGGTCCAAGAAGAAGACAGTGGCAGTGTAGATGCCGGTGGTGGTCCAAGAAGAAGACGGTGGCCGTTGAGATGCCGGCGGCAGTCCAAGAAGAGGACTATGACGGTGGCGGTGGAAATGGTAAGAGCGGTCCAAAAAGAGGACAATGGCAGTGGAGCTGTCGGTGGAGGTCCAAGAGGAGGACGGTGGCGGTTGAGATCCTGATGGTGGTCCAAAAAGAGGATGGTGGCGGTCCAAGAAGATGGTGGTTGGCGGTGTCCAATAGGAGGATGATGATGATAGAGATAAAGAATAAGTAAAAGAAAAAGAAAAATGTAGGAGGGTGGCTAAAGAGGAGGAAGAAAACCTTAGGAGTTCTGATATGGAAGATCTCTCGAAGGGCAATTACAGAGCGTACTTTCTCTTGGCTTTAATACTATATTAGAAAATATAAGAGAAAGAGAGCATGAGATGCTCTGATATCATGTTAGAAAAGACAAGATTCATGTGTAATCATAATGCATTATAAAGCAAAGAAGGATTATAAGAGAGAAGTAGTAAATGAAGAGAGATTTTATTGATACAATGCAGGTACAAGATGAGATAGTTTACAATGAACAGTAAGGCTTATGAATAAGAGAAAAAGAGATGGAAACATGCCTAAAAAATTACCTAACAAACCTAACCTTTGACAATAGACTAGACTACTGTCGCTCCCAGATTTTTCGCACTCGAGGAATACTCACCCAAGCAGGAAAAATGTTGTACTCTCTCGTTAGAACTCACCCTCATAGAAGAATGAGTGAGACTAGGTTTGAATTGAAAATTGGTTTGAATAAAGGGCTTTTAGAAAAGATTTGGAGTCGCCACCTAACTTGATTAAGGTGAGTTAGGTCACCTAAAAACCAAGAATAATCCGAAGACTACACTTAGGGTTTTCAGAAAACAATTTTGAAAATATCTCCTTAAGAGAGGGTTTTTAAGAAAACAGGTTGTTTGGCAACCTTTGGAAAACATTTAGCCTTTTTTTGAAAAATAACTCCTTTTTGGCCTTTGAAATCAGTGATCCTAGGTTCGGAGGTTGGTTACGTGTAGGGAAGACGCACTAAGCTATCACCCTACCCCGCCCTTTCGGTACCTACATGTCAATTTACCCTAGATTCCTATGAGAGTCTTCAACTAACTATTGGCCAATCCTATCCACTTTGAAAAACAATGCTTAAAAAGAAACTAACATGATGCATGGTATGCAAGTGTAAGGAAAGAGAATTGAAAAATAGATTTAGGAAGAGTTTAATTTGAAATTGATTTGATCTGAAAAGAAAGAGATAGAAATTTGAATTTGGAAACAAGATTTTGGAAATTGAAATTGAAGATTGAAAATAGAAATTTGAAATTGGAAATTTGAAAATAGATTGGAGATTTAGAAAGATTTTGGAATTTGAAATTTGAAAGAGATTGTGACCGCACCTATGAAGGCGGAATTGAAAGTTTGAAAAGTATTATGACCGCACCTATGAAGGTTGCCTACGTATCCCTTTGGGGGAATCAGGTCAGTCGTAGTTCGGACCGGAGTCCGATTTAAAATAGAAGAGTTGATTGGAAGAAAGAGATTGGATTGGAAGAAAGAGATTGAATTGAAAATTGGATTTGATTTGAGATTAGAAAAGGAGATTGGAAGTTAAAATTGAGAAGAAGATTGGACTTTGATTTGAAAAGATTGATTTTTAGAAAGACTTGGTTTTGGAAAGATGGAGGTTCAGAAAACCTAGACTTAGGAAAGATGAGACTTAGGAAAGACTCAAGAGTTTAAGAAAGATTGGATTTAGGAAAGGTTTGAATTAGGAAAGATTCGATTTAGGAAAGTGTCATTTTTGGAAGGTTTTGAAATTAGGAAAGTTTCGACTTAAGGAAGTTTTGAAAATTGGAAAGTTTTTCAATTTAGGAAATGTTTGAATTAAGAAAGTTTCAACTTAAGAAAGTCTTAAATTAAAAAGTTTTGAGTTTAGAAAAGTTTTAGATTTGAAAAGATTTTGAAGTTTTGGAAAGTTTAGAATTTAGAAAGTTTTAACTTAAGAAGGTTTCAAATTTAGAAAGTTTTGAATTTGGAAAGATTTGAAATTTAGAAAGTTTAAGATTTAGAAAGTTTTAGAGTTTTATAAAATCTTGAGATTAGGAAAAGTTTGAAAACTTGAATTTGGAAAAGGGGATTGAATTAGGAAAGATGTGGAAGTTGAAAGTTTTAGGAAGCTTATGGTTTAGGAAATTAGGAAAGATTTGAATTAGGAAAGATTTAGCTTTTGAGTTTTAAAATTTAGGAAAGATTTCTATGTTCAAGTTTTGGAAACTTAAGGTTTAGAAAAGTGGAAGTTTAGGAAGGAGTTGAATTAGGAAAGGTTTGGATTAGGAAAGGATTAGATTTTGTTTTGAAAAGAGAAGGTTTGATTTTGTTTCCAAAAACGGAGGATAGGATCTAGTTTCCTAAACGGAGAGATTGGATTTGGTTTCTTAAAGGGAAGATAGGATTTGGCAATGATTTGAAAAGGGAGATTCTAGAAACCCTAGCTTTGGAAAATCATGGTTTCGACGTAGAAAATAGGTTTTGGAAACATGTATAGTTTAGATGTAAAAACAAGAGGTTTTGGAAACCTAGGTTTGGGGCAAGTTTGAAAACCATGTTTTTAGGAAGAAAATCTAGGGTTTCCTAATTGTGGGCTCTAAGACTTGATTTGGACTCTAAGGAAAGAATTTTTGGAAAGTGCGTTTTTGAAAACGAAGGTTTTAGAAGGAAAATCCTAGAGAGGAAATTTCTAGAAGGAAGATTTTAGAAAGAGAGTTTTTTAGAAAGGTTTTTGGAGAGAGTTTTTAGAAAGATGAATCTAGGGAGTGTTTTTAGAAAGTGAATTTTGAGGAAAAGATTTTGGAGAGGAGTTGAAAAAGAGAATTTTGAAAAATAGATTTTGGAAGGGAGTTTTTGAAAACAATTTTGGAGAGGAGAGTTGTAGGAAAGTATGTTGAAAAAGAGATTTTTGAAGATAGAGTCTTTGGAAAGTATGAAAACGTCTCACTTTCCTAAAGCGATTCTAGCCATAAGAGGGCTAGAACCACTTTAAGAAAGCGGTTTTGAAAATAAGGTTTGAAAATATAGACCAAAAGGTCATTTTTAATATGACACTTTCCTAAAGCAACCCTAGCCATGGAAAGGCTAGAATCACCCTAGAATTGTGGTTTTGAAAACAAGTTTTTTGAAAAAGAGATTTTGATGCAATTTTGAAAAACAACTTTGAAAACAACTTTGAAAACGAATTTTGGAAGATGAAAGATTATGATATGCACAATGCAATTTGGGGTCGTGAACATACAAGGTTAAGGCTTCACCACATAATCAAAGGCTTCACCACATAATCAAAGGGGCCGGACCCACGTGGTCTTTGGTTAGACTAGAAGAAAGCCCCCGATACGGTGACTCTCCAATAGTCCAATCCTACACATGGACCGGGAATCCCCTTGTTTCAAGCATGCAAAGAAAGGGGGGGGGGGGAAGAGATGGGGGATTAAAATAGAGAAAACCCAAGTGGGTTGGAGAGAGAAAAGAGAGGGGGAAGTACGAAAATTTAAATAGGGAGCCTACCTTGTATCTTGTTTATTTTGCGCGCCGCGCTGTCTTCGGTCTTTGGTCTTTGTTTTGATCTTCTTTTTCAACCTTCAAGGATTGTCTTCAAGCTTTGGATGGCTGCTCTTCAAGTCTTCCAAGGATGGTTGAAAGCTAGTGTATGAGTGTATGAGGGAGTGTATGAGTGTATAAGAGGCTAGGGTTTGTGTATAGTGGCTAGGGTTTGGAGAACCTAAGAAGGCTAGGGTTTTGGAGGTGCTCGAGCTCTGTATATCGAAATATGAGATTTTTAGGTTAAGTTTGCAGACCCTTTTCACGTTGAATGAGGCTCTGTATTTATAGAAGCTGGACAAACTTGGCGCTTGCTGTAGTGGCGCCAGGGCAAACTTGACACTGGCGCCACTAGTAGTGGCGCCAGCCAATTAGGAAAGCTTTAAGGTCGGCAAGCAACGTATCTTTGACTAGATTTGGGCGCCTGTACTAGTGACTACCATGCAATTTTTAGCCTAGCTTCACTAGGAGTGACTCCGGAAAGTCCGGGAATGATTTGAAGGAGCCGGGAATGACCCGGAAGGCCGGAAAGGAGCAGGAACACTTAAAATAGTGTCCCGGAGGTATTTGACTTGAAAAGTGAGGACAAAATGTGTCGGAAAGGTTGACTGGGCCTTTAGGGGCAAAACAGTCAATTGGACAGGGAAACTGTCGGGATGAACTCGGACTGTCTCGGAGGAAGACTTGGGATCTGGAAACATTATTTAGAATGTTCCCATAGGTTGCCGGTTTGATTTCCCAAGCCGGCGTGGTTGGAAAAGGAGACCGGCCCACTAGGGGCAAAACGGTCATTTCACACCGGGTTGGCCGGAACTGACTCGGAATGATCTGGAAAGGTAAAGGGGAGTTGAGATTACTATAAAAAGTAGTCTCGGGAGGTTACCGGTTTGATACCCAGAGCCGGTGTGGTCGAAAAAGGAGACCGGCCCTATAGGGGCAAAACGGTCATTTTGTACCGGGTTGGCCGGAACTGACTCGGAATGATCCGGAAAGGTAAAGGAAGATTGAGAATACTATAAAAAGTATTCTCGAGACATTACCGGTTTGATACCCAGAGCCGGTGTGGTTCCCGGGGCATTTGGATGCCTAGGGGCAAAATGGTCATCTTGACCGAAAAGTCTCGGAAAAGGTCCTAAGGGTAGTCTGGTCATTTTTCACCGAAGTGAGCTAACAGACACGGGTGTTGACCTGGGTCTTGAGTGTTTCCGCCACTCTAACGGTGTGAGTATTTCCGCTACTCGGACAGGGTTGATGATTTGTGAGTATTTCCGCTACTCGGACAGGGTTGATGATTTGTGAGTATTTCCGCTATTCGGACGGAGTTGAGTATTTCCGCTACTCGGACGGGGTTGAGTATTTCCACTACTCGGACGGGGTTGAGTATTTCCGCTACTCGGACGGGGTTGAGTATTTCCACTACTCGGACGGGGTTGAGTATTTCCGCTACTCGGACGGGGTTGAGTATTTCCGCTACTCTAACGGCTCTGTGAGTATTTCCGCTACTCTAACGGTTCAGTGAGTAGTTTTGCTACTCGGACGGTTCTGTGAGTATTTCCGCTACTCTAACGGTTCTGTGAGTAGTTTTGCTACTCGGACCGTCTCGAGGAATAAACTGTCTTGAGAGAGGGATTGGAAAGGGGTCTTACCGTCTTCGAAGAGACGTGCCTGGATTGGAATCGTCTCGAGGAATAAACTGTCTCGAGAGAGGGATTGGAAAGGGGTCTTACCGTCTCCGAAGAGACGTGCCTGGATTGTGAGTGTTTCCACCACTCTAACGGTTTCGTGAGTACTTCCGCTACTCTAACGGTTTTGTGAGTAGTTTTGCTACTCGGACCGTCTCGAGGAATAAACTGTCTCGAGAGAGGGATTGGAAAGGGGTCTTACCGTCTTCGAAGATATGTGCCTGGATTGGAACTGTCTCGAGGAATAAACTGTCTCGAGAGAGGGATTGGAAAGGGGTCTTACTGTCTCCGAAGAGGCGTGCCTGGATTGTGAGTGTTTCCGCCACTCTAACGGTTTTATGAGTACTTTCGCTACTCTAACGGTTTTGTGAGTGTTTCTGCCACTCTAACGGTTTTGTGAGTGTTTCTGCCACTCTAATGGTTTTGTGAGTAGTTTTGCTACTCGGACCGTCTTAAGGAATAAACTGTCTCGAGAGAGGAATTGAAATTGGAATAAGAAAGAACAATGCCCCTAAGGGCATTTTGGTCATTTTGCCTCTATTTGGGCCTGACAGGCCCGCGAAGCGAAGGAAAGACGGAATTTGGACCTAGAGAACTGGTTTCGATTGGGATATGTCCACAATGACTTGAAAACAAGTCTGGACGGAGTGTAAACTGCCGAGCGGTCAAAAATGGGGTGCTTACAACTACACCTAACAAGCCTAACTTATGTTGACAATTATGTTCATTAACAAAGAGAATGAAATACTTGTTTTGGGCATAAGAAGGAGTATCCATAGGACCACACATATTTGTATGAATTAACTCTAATATTTCTTTAGCTTTCCATGCAACTCCTTTCGGAAATGGTTGCCGATGATACTTTCCAAGTGCACATCCTTCACAAACATTATGAACTTCTTCAATATTAGGAAAACCATGGACCATGTTCTTTTGGTGAAGCAACTTGAGACTATGAAAGTTCATGTGTCCAAGTCTTCAATGCCACAACCATGATTCATCATGCACATGAGCCTTTAAAGCAACATTCTTAGCATAATTGAATGTAAGTGGGAAGCTTCGGTTCTTCTCCATTCAAATTTTTGCCATAACTTGACTTAGATTATTTCAATCATAAATGGCATAACTATTAGCTTCAAAATGGACTGCATATCCATGTTCTACAAGCTGTCCAACATTGAGCAGATTTTGCTCTAATTCTGGAACAAGTAACATAGTTTGAATTAGTTTCATCCCTTTCTTGGTTTCAACTCCAATGGTTCGTTTCCCTTTGGCATTCGCCAATGCTCCATTTCCCATCTTTACTTGGGAATCAACCGAAGTATCTATGTCCAAGAAAATGGACTTATCTCTAGTCATGTGATTACTACAACTACTGTCAATGTACCAAACATTATTCTTGTGTTCCAAGACTGCTTGACAAGCATAAAACAAATGTCCTTTACCTTCTTTCTCCTTAGAGAAATTAGCTTGCTGATTTCCCTTGACTTTGTAATCCTTTTGTGGGTGCCCAAAATTCTTGCATTTGTAACATTGTGGTTGCCCCCGAAACCAACAATCTATCTCAAGATGACTGCTATTGTTGCAAATTCTGCATCTTCTTATATTTTCTTCAACATTTGAGCCTCTTTCATAATTGTTACTTCTACCTCTTCTCCTTAAATTTCTTCCTCTTCCTCTTACACTCCTTTTGTTTGTTCACCAATTGATGATTCTCCATGACTTTTTGAGGTTACATTAACTTTGGACTAAAATGCACTTTCAAGAGGGGGTTCTCTAAATGCTTCAATAACCTTTGTTCATGAGCTTTCAAGGAACCAATTAATTTTTGAACACTCATTTTAGAGATGTTCTTTGCTTCTTCAATAATACCCACCATGGTATCATATTTTTCTGGTAAACTAACCAAAATTTTCTCAACAATTCTCCTTTCTTCAAATTTCTCACCATAGGACTTCATTTGGTTAACAATTTCTTTGATTTTAGGGAAATAATCATTCAAAGTTTCAGATTTCTTCATATTTAAATTTTCCAACTCTCTTCTAAGAGTTTAGAGTTTAACAACTCTTACCTTTTGGTTACCTCGAAATTCTTCTTATAGAATGTCCCAAGCTTCCTTAGCTTTGGTGGCTTCAATGATCCTTGGAAATAACTCATCAAAGTGTCCTTGCTGGATGAAGAAAAGGGCTTTAGCATTCCTCCTTTTGCTCTCATTCAACTGCTCCTCTTATGCTTGAGTTCGTGTTGTTGACGTTGACGACAAGAGTTCAACATACTCGTTTCTACAAAGTTCCATAAACCTTGTGATTAGAAGAGAGTCTTCATTTTCACACACTAGTAATCATAGTTTTCTCTAGCAAATATTGGTATAGATGGCTATTGAACACTTATGTTTTGGTTGCTTGATGTAGCCACGGCGATTTCTATGGAAACATTTCTTTCTCTACAAAAACCCTTTTTTCTCAGCTTCTTTTCTTCAAACACAGCTGCTGCAAGAACCAAGCTCTGATACCAATTTATTGGGATTATGTTTGCAGCAACTATATGAACATCACATGAGAAACCAAAGCTCAAACACACCAAAACATCAAATTTGATTTTCAGCAGTAAAACAGGGGAAGAAAGGGCTGAATAGGGGCAGAATACACACTGCCTCAATTTTTCTATATTACATAAACTAACTCTAATTAACTTCTAACACAACCAAATACAACTAGAGTTTGGATGAATTAGTGGGTTATTTGGTAGCAGTGTTTATTATTAACACATTACATCAACAATAGAGACTACATACTTTCCGCTTCAGCTTTTTTCATTTTAGGACCCAGGTACAATCGGAGGTAGCCCCCGTCACCAATGGCATATTCAATCAGCAGGAGTGTGTCATGAGAGAGTCGCAGTGTGACTTGTTTCACCAAAGGAGTATGCTTTGCGAATGACTTTAAGTGCGAGAGTGAGAAGGACAATTTTACCGGGGCCTGCCTGCCATCATCTGTGGGCTGCAATACAAACAAAATTAGGAGGTGCATAGCTCAGCTTTCAAAGCCAAAGCATGAATATGGATTCAAAATACTCGATTTATAAAGATTCTAAAATCTTGACATATACAACGATCAATCCTCATGCATTGGACTATCCCTTTTGCATATTACGTTTACAGCCCCCGCTTCACCTGTGGTAGAGAACCTCACCACGTCATTGGTCACTGGCATTTCCACTGCAGAAACACAATATATACCACAATCAAAGGAAACTTTTAACAAGATAATATATATATATATATACATACATATATAATTACAGTGGCAAATGTGATACAATACCGGTATTGCCGAAGAGACTCAAATCTCTACATATTTCTTGAAACTCGGCGGATGGCATCATTGCCACGTGTCACTGATTACACCCTAAAAGTGTAATCATAAACCCTTAATTTGTACTTTGTTAGACTTATATTGTAATTAATTAACTTATTTTAGTTAGATATTTGTTTAAGTATATTTTGTATGTGTTTTATAGGTTATATAAGCTAATAAAGCTAAAAAGAAAGCAAGAATAATCAAAGCAGGTTTAAGGCGAATAATTTGTTCATGAAAATTCAGATTTGTCTCGATTTTCTGGCCATAACTTTTTTCTCTAATGTTCGATTGAGCTGATTTTTATGTCATTGGAAAGAAGACTTCAAGCTCTATAACTTTGCGTCTAATGTGCATCAATTGAATCGAGCTCTAAGGTGATCAAATAACGCTTTAAATACAGTACCCGTCCGGACGTGAACAGTACCGTCCAAACGGTTACTATTCACCGTCCGAACAGACTTCAAACGGGAGTTAAATGCACCGTCCGGACGGTATTCAGACGCTTACTGTTCATCCAGATTGTGTTTTTTGCATCCGAAGCCGCGTTTTTAGGTTTTTTTGTAGAGTTTTTGAGTAGTTAGGGTTAGTTTGAGCAAGGGGGCGGCGGGGGAAGCTCCCAAAAGGTTAGTTTTCCCATTTTTCTTCATTTTTAGCTTAGATTTAGCTTTGTAATGGTAATATAGGAGTAGAAATTGTAACTTTCTTTCATTGTAATGTATTTTCTCTTATTTTCTTGCCATTTTCTCTCACTTTCTTAGCAACCAAACACTATTTCTACATAGTTTAATGTTAGATTTATTTTCATTTATACCCTTTGTCATGGATTTTAGTAGCTAAACATCACTTGGATGTGGTTGTAATGATCCACCAAAGATCTTCAAAGGTTAAAAATGAGATGTATGAACTTTACAGCTATGTCCTTAGAATTCTATAGTTCCATTTGATTTAGTATGAGATTCATTGAAAAACTTAGATTCATAACCCCTCTTGGCAATATTTATTCACAAATCAATATTTGGTATAGGTATTGCACATGTCTAAGGTTTGATTCTAGGGTGCTATTTATAGATTTCATCTTTATACTCAATCAAACATAAATCCAAGTATTTATGGTCAAAATCTTCCAGATCAAGAATCCAAGGTGCGATTCTTGATTTGAGTTATAAAACTCTCATTTGAAACTCTTGTTGTGAATTGGTGGATTGAATCAATCATATCCAAGTTTTCCATTTTAATTGCTTTAAATTTAATTTCAATTTACTTTACTTTAATTGCCTAGTTAATTACTTTAATTTCTATTGCACTAGTTTAGTAATCCAAAACCTCCATCAAAAACCAAAAGATTTTCGGTTCTTTTATTTTTCATTTATTTTAGATCCAATTCCCCACATAATTGCAAATCAATCCTAGGTTAGGTAAGTGTGAGTTGAGTGCTAGAGCTTATATTTGGCTAGGTCCCTTGGGAGAGAACGATACTGGATCTTCCGGTTTATACTTCATCGCGACCCCGATATTCTTGCGGGGTACAAACTCCATTTTGTAGTTTTCGGAACGAATCAGTCACAAGCCCACCAAAATGGCCCATAAGGATGCCAAAGAGCCCACCAAGTCTAAAATATTTTAGGCCACTCATGGGCAATTCATCACATGGACATTTGGAGAGGGTTCTAGACTTTTCTTTGCATGTGTAAATATAAGAAGAGTGTGGGAGGTTCTAGAACTTAAGAGAGGCTTCCTTGAGAAGCTTTGATTCTAGAGGGGAATTTCCAACCGTTGGATCAAAATGATATCTACCGTCCATTGAGGAGGTGGACAAGTATAAATAGAGGGTAGCCCCTCATTTGTAACCATCAAGTTTCAAGCAATACAAGCATTCTCCAAATTCACTCAAAGCTCTCTTTGTTCTCTTGTTGCTCTCCTATTGTTATTCTTGTTCTTTCAGTGTTCTTAAGGCTTACTTAGCATCTTTAGTACCCAAAGGTATCTAAGGCCGCACGAGTGAAGGTGTCTAAGAGTTAAGCTCATGACAGTTGGTATCAGAGCTTCGGTTTGGGAAGGTTAAGCAATGGCAACAATTGGTTCGGATATCACCGAGCATGAAGGTGTTCACGAGAGGGATCCCCCTCCTCTTACCGGCAAAGGGCGGAAGGACAAGTCAAAGGTCATGAGGGTAGAGCTTGTCGTGGCCGATGGTCGGGACAAGTTTAAGGAGCTAGACCAAAGCATCGAGGGACTCAACCAACGTGTCGAAGGGATCGATAATGGGAGTGAGGAGTTCCAAGGGGAGGTGTAAGGCGGCCTCAACACCATGGCAGAGCTTGTGAGGACCCAAATGGATGCTCTCAAGGAGATGGTCCAAACCGAGATTGCTGTTATAAGGGAAGAAATGAAGGATATCAAAAGTGATTGGACATTGTGCAAGATGGCTATCACATAAGGTATAGCTTCTTCCTCTTCCTCTCCCTCTCCTAAGGTTGACATTCCTAGGCCTAAGTCTTACAGTGGGTCAAAGAATGCAAGGGAGTTAGACAACTTCTTGTGGAGCTTAGAGCAATATTTTGAAACCACTAGCATAAGTGGTGGTGATAAGAAGATAAAAACGGCCCCTGTCTTCCTCTCGGATGCGGCCACACTATGGTGGAGGTGGCGGCATGCGGATATAGAGTGTGGCTTATGCACCATAGCCACATGGGATGACTTCAAGAGGGAAATCAAGAAACAATTTTACCTCGAGAATTCGGAGCATGAAGCAAGGGCCCGACTAAGGCGTCTCTCCCATAAAGGTACGGTGCGAGAGTATGTGAAGGAGTTCTCAGAGTTACTATTAGAGATACCGAACATGTCCAAAAAGGAGTCTCTCTTCACCTTCATCGATGGGCTACAATCATAGGCTAAGATCGAAGTTCAATAGTGGGGACCCCAAGATCTTGCAACGCTCATCTCTATAGTGGAGTCCCTAATCAACTACAAGCAAGGTGAGTCCTCTTCTAAGCCCAAAAATCAAAAGTATAATAAAGGCAAAGGTGGGGGAGAGCATGCAAGCCAAGCAAAGGAGGGTGGACACAAACCATCCTCATCAAGCCACGACAAGTTCAATAAAGACAAAAAGGGTGGTGACATGCCTAAGTTTACATGCTTCCTTTGCGATGGAAATCACTTTGTCCGCGACTGTCCAAAATGGGCTAAGCTATCGGCTCTTATCCAAAAAGGGGAGGAGGAACGACCCCAATTGTAGGAGACTAAGATGGGCTCTCTAAGGCTACTTAATGCAATCAAGGCCAAAGTGGATATACCAAAGGCCGAGAAAAAAAGGGTGCATGTACGTGGAAGCAAAGGTATATGATTTTAACACTCGTGCTTTAGTTGATATGATGCTTCTCACAATTTTATTGAAGTCAAGGAGGCCAAGAGACTAGGTCTCCAATTCAAGGAAGAGCAAGGTTGGCTTAAGGCCATCAATTTGGAGGCACGACCAATCTATGGAGTTGCTCGAGATGTGCAGATACACATCGGGGATTAGTGTGGCCAAGTAAACTTCTCGGTGGTGCCATTGGATGACTACCCCATTGTGTTAGGGATGGAGTTCTTAGATGGGGTGCGGGCATTCCCCATCCCCTTTGCCAAGACTATGTGCATCATGGGCGAAGGCAATGCATGCATGGTACTATTGGCTCGAGAGGCAGCTTTGAAGGGCAAAGCTTTATTTGTCATGCAACTCTCCAAGGGACTTAAGAAGAATGAGCCAACATTCCTTGCTACCTTGAAGCTTAATAAGGAATCTTCTAGCCCCATGGATGGCGTGCCAAAAGAGGTGGTGGAGGTGCTTGAAGACTACAAGGATGTCATGCCCCAAGAGTTACCAAAGAGACTTCCACCTAAGAGGGAGGTGGATCATACCATAGAGTTGGAGATAAGTGCTAAGATTCCGGCCATGACACCCTACCGTATGGCTCCCCTGGAGTTGGAGGAATTACGGAAGCAACTAAGGACTTGTTGGATGCTGGCTTTATCCAACCGTCACGGAGTCCTTATGGCGTGCCGGTCTTATTTCAAAGAAAGCATGATGGGTCCCTTCGATTGTGCATCAACTACCGGGCACTAAACAAGGTAACTATCAAGAACAAGTACCCCATCCCTCTCATCGCCGACTTGTTTAATAGGCTTGGTGGTGCAAGGTGGTTTACCAAGCTTGATTTAAGATCAGGGTACTACCAAGTGAGGATAGCCAAGGAAGACGTGGCCAAGACTGCTTGTGTCACAAGGTATGACTCTTTTGAATTTCTAGTCATGCCCTTTGGTCTTACAAATGCCCCGGCCACATTTTGCACCCTTATGAATCAAGTATTACAACCCTTCTTGGATCGCTTTGTCGTAGCATATTTGGATGATATTGTTATCTATAGCTCATCTTTGGTGGAACACATGGATCATCTACAGCAAGTCTTCCAAGTCTTAAGGGAGAATGAGCTTTGTATCAAAAAGGAGAAATGCGTCTTTGCTTAACCGAAAGTGAACTTTTTGGGGCACGTGGTTGGAGGGGGCAAGATTCGTATGGATAAGGCCAAGGTGCAAGCCATCCAAGAATGGGAGCCACCAAAGAAAGTAACCGAGCTACGATCCTTTCTTGGCTTAGCCAATTATTATCACCAGTTTATCCTAGGATATTCTGCAATAGCGGTACCTTTGACCGATCTTCTTAAGAAGAATCATTCATGGGAATGGATGACAAGGTGTAAGGAGGCCTTCCAAGCACTTAGAAGGCCATTATGGAGGAGCCCATTCTAGCACTACCCGACCACACCAAGCCATGGGAGGTGCACACCGATGCCTCAGACTTTGCAATTTGAGGGGTGTTAATGCAAGAAGGTCACCCCATTACTTTTGAAAGCCGCAAGCTTAATGACACCGAGAGGAGGTATATGGTGCAAGAAAAGGAGATGACTGCGGTGGTTCATTGCTTGCACACATGGAGACACTACTTGCTCGGTTCCAAGTTCGTGGTCATGACGGATAACATCGTGATGAGTTACTTCTTGACTCAAAAGAAGTTAACTCCTAAGCAAGCACGGTGGCAAGACTTTCTTGCTAAATTTGACTACTCCTTGGAATACAAGCCGGGCAAAGCAAACTTGGTGGCGAACGCACTAAAAAGAAAGGCCGAGCTTGCTGCCATTAGTCGGCCCCAATGTCCATTGAAGGATCGGATCAAGGAGGGGCTTCAACAAGATCAAGTGGCCAAGACTATTATCGATGGTGTCAAGCTAGGCAAGATAAGACAGTTTTGGCTTAAAGATGATCTTCTCTTTGCCAAAGGGGGCCGAATCTATGTGCCCAAATGGGGAATGCTACGGAAGGAGATTCTTAAGGAGTGTCATGACTCCAAATGGGTAGGACATTCGGGCATCCGTCGCACATTGGCATTATTGGAGGATGCTTAATATTAGCAATGAATGCGGGACGATATGGAGCTTTATGTGAAGATTTGTCTTGTGTGCCAAAAAGACAAGGTGGAACAAAGTTATCTCGCGGGCTTGTTAGAGCCCTTACCTATCCCGGATTGGCCTTGGGAAAGTATCTTTATGGACTTCATCACTTGCCTCCCCAAGTCCGAAGGAAAAGGTACCATCATTGTGGTGGTCGATCGATTTTCTAAGTATGCCACTTTCATACCGGCCACCAAGGATTGCACCACAGAGGAAATGGCTCGGTTTTTCTTAGCCCATATTTTCAAATATTGGGGAGTTCCAAAGACTATTGTTAGTGACCGGGACTTTCGCTTTACGGGGTGCTTTTGGAAAGAACTTTTCCAGCTTCTTAGTACAGAGCTTAATTTTTCTACAAGCGTTCACCCATAATCCGATGGCTAAACTGAAAGGGTGAATGCTTTATTGGAGCTATACTTGAGGCACTATGTAAGTGCCAACCAAAGAGACTGGACAAAGTTGCTTGATGTTGCCCAATTTTCTTATAATCTACAAAGGAGCGAGGCAACCAACACTAGCCCGTTTGAGCTTGCTATGGGCCAACAACCTTTGGCACCTATTGCCGTTGCTACCGGATATACGAGCAAAAGCCCTGGAGCTTACAAGTTTGCCAAAGGGTGGCATGAGAAAAGCGACATGGCTAAGGCCTACTTGGCCAAGGCAGCCAAAAGAATGAAGAAATGGCCAGACAAGAAGCGGCGGCCAAAGGAATACCAAGAAGGAGACTTTATCATGGTGAAGCTTCTCACTTATCAAGCCAAAGCATACAAGGGGCTTCACAAAGGGCTAACACGACGGTACGAGGGACCATTCCCGATTACCAAACGAGTTGGCAAGGTGTTCTACCAACTTGAGTTACCTCCAAAGTTAAAGATTCATCCGGTCTTTCACTTAAGTCTTCTCAAGCCTTACTGTGCAGACATAGAGGATCCAAGCCATGGTGAATCAAGTAGAGCTCCCACATCCATCACGGCGTCATTCGATAAAGAAGTAGATACTATCCTTGCCCATCGTGTGATACCAAAGAAGGGCAAAGCACTGAGGCACATGGAGTACTTGGTGAAATGGAAGGGGCAACCGAATAGTGAAGCCAGTTGGGAGCACGAGGAGTTCTTGTAGCAGTTTTTGGACAAGATTGCCGAATTTCGAGAAGTTGCGATGAGGGCGTCGCCAGATTAGATGGGGGAGAATGTCACAAACCCACCAAAATGACCTAAATATAGGCCCATAAGGATGCCAAAGAGCCCACCAAGTCTAGAACATTCTAGGCCACTCATGGACAATTCATCACATGGACATTTGGAGAGGGTTCTAGACTTTTCCTTACATGTGCAAATATAAGAAGAGTGTGAGAGGTTCTAGAACTTGAGAGAGGCTTCCTTGAGAAGCTTTGTATATAAATATCTTAGATATTATTATAGATGATTCTAGAGGGAAATTCCCAACTGTTGGATCAAAACGATCCCCACCGTTCATTGAGGAGGTGGACAAGTATAAATAAAGGGTAGCCCCTCATTTGTAACCATCAAGTTTCAAGCAATACAAGCATTCTCCAAGTTCACTCAAAACTCTCTTTGTTCTCTTATTGCTCTCTTATTCTTAGCCTTATTCTTTCGGTATTCTTAAGGCTTACTTAGCATCTTTAGTAGCCAAAGGTGTCTAAGGTTGCACGAATCAAGGTGTCCAAGAGTTAAGCCCGTGACAGACGGCTTTGAATTCAACTTCAAGAATGCCATTACTGCTTATGTGGTCCATGAGATTTAACTCAAAATCAGTTATCTTGCCTTGACCTTCAAAAAATGAACTTAAACAGTTAGCATAAGAACTCCCAAAGATTAAAGATTTTAAGAAACAACAAGGAAAGGAGAATTAGATACTAGGATTCTTGAACGCCAATTTGATCTTAGTGTTGCCTTCATCGTCAAAGCGTATCAAGACGTGGCCTTTGCCGACTCAGGCGAGCATCTCCGCCAACTTCTTCAAGTTCATGCCTATCGAGACCTCCCAATCGCACCAGTAGTAGTCAGGGTAAAAAATCCCTGATGACAGAAAGAGCTTGACCCTCCAGCCATGGTTGGTGTCGATGGCTTGGAGAGTCAAGCCACTGGCACTGTAGTGAAACGTCGCATTGGTCACCAATTCTTGAATCGAGTTCACAGCCTTCTTCAGAACATTCAACTGTGCCTCCTCCAATCTTAGTTGAAACATCTTGGTCTTCGGATTAGGAAATTGAGATCGAAAGAGAGGAAGACAATCAAGAAATTCACAGAGGTGCAAGAAAGAGAGAGAGAAGAGAGATATATGTGTTCGCTTATATATATAATGCAATGTGTAATTCGAGTAGAAGAAACAGATTCAGACCGATTAGTTAGAGATGTGTATTCGCTTACATATATAATATTGCAATGCAATGTGTAATTCGGCGGGAAGAAACAGACCCAGAACTATTAGTTACTGCGAAACATATTAAAGAAAACCAGGCAATGGTATACACTATGGGTGCACAAAGCTACGAAAAACTCGAGAACTAAACTAATTTAGCCTTTATGGGTTAGTTTGGTTCGGAACTGTCAAGGATTCAATTCGATTTTGAGTTTAAAAAATATCAAATTGATAAATTCGGATCGATTCTTGGATTGGCATTTTCTAAATCCGCCTCGGCCTGAGACCCGACTTATATATGTAACCAAGTTTGTAAATATTACAAATATGTCTTTAAACTATTATTATTTGTACTTCATTATTGTTAATATGGGTTTATATATTATTATTTAATTATTTTAAAAAAATTAAAGATGCAATATTATTCTTATTTTTTATTTTTAAATAAAGAAGTTGCACCATAAAAGTGGACCTGACCCGAGGCATAGAACCGAACTGACTCGGGTTAGTTCAATTCAGTTCTATAAGAGGATCGGTTTGGTTTTAGGTTTAAAATTTTAGAATTAATCAACATCGACTTGGTTTTGGGTTTAGCATGAACCCGAACTAACCCGACCGATGCACACCCTTAGTATACGCACGAAAAATTTATATAGAAATTATCACCAGAATGATGTGATTGAATAAGAGCCACTTATTCAAAAATAAAACACCCATCATTTTAATTCTTATTTACAAAAATATCATTGTCACATTATTTTGATAGGATCTTCTGTACAAATTTTCTGAAAAAATAATATTTTCCTAAACCATTCCTATATACTACTTTATTGTCAACCAAATATCGCATTTCACTTCTTTGTTTTCTTTTTTGGGAATTTTCATGTCGTGCGAAAATAGAAGTAATGTTATCGAGAGCATTTTTGTCAACTCGATTGACTCATTTTATTTGGATATTTATAAATTGTTTGTTCATTAAATACAAATAATTAAATTACGCTATTAACCGTATAGGGTAAGTTATTTTTCAGTATAAAAAAGAGCATACCCCACTTTTATTTTTACCTAACTCCATTTTCACCTCCGAAATGAAATTCTCATTATTTTTTTCTTTCTTAATTCAACCTTTAACGATTTTTTATTTTCTTCTCCACTTATTTGAAGAGTCAAATTGTGCTTTTTTTATCTTTTTGTGTTTCAATCTTACTATAATGCAGTCGTGTTCTTATAGATTATAAAATTTGATGCATAAGTTTAATAATTAAATGGGTTTACAATTTCTTTGTTGTTATAGAATATTGATAATTATTCTTGCTAGCAAAATAATGTTGGTTTACATTGCATTCGCAGACAACTGGAACAAAAAATGTATCTCAAAATACATAAAAACAAAAATACGCTTAGAAAATGAAAAATAAAAAAATAAAACAGTAATCACGCAATAATCTAAGAGAAGAAAGAACATGTGAAATATTAGATTGTGATATAAAGAACCGATAGGACAAAAGTCAAGTGGCTAAGTAGTTTCTAGTAGTGATTCCTATCTAGGTTTTGTTATGTGGTATTTTTTTTTCAAAAGTATTCCAATTTTATGACAAATTTAGTAACTTAGGGATGTGATATTTTTTCATTAAAAGTCTCTTTATTTAACCATAAATTCAGATTATTAATATAATGAAATACTATGTATTTCTAATTTAATAGAGATAACTATTGAAACTCAGAACAATGTAACCACTAGACTTTGTACGACGTTGTTTGGTACTTATACATATCTAATTTGCTATGTTTTATTTATTGTATTAAAAGTTTTTTCATTAATTACGGATACATATTGCTAATGTAATAAAATACCCTATGTCTCAATTTAATAGAGATAAGTATTAAGCAGTTGGTATTACTTAACTACTAGATTTGTTTGCAAAAAGAAGAGAGCAATAACTTCATTAGAAATGCTCCTTAATCTCACACCACATAATCATGCTTATGTGGTGTAACATTTCGTTCAAATTGTGACATGTATGAAATTTTTTCATAAAGGGAATTTTCATTTTTGAAAATCCATCATACAGTTAGGATAATATCTATGATTTTTCAAAAAACCAATCGCTCTCTACACATGTCATCGTTTGAATAAATCATCCACCACATAAGCATAGTACGTGTGCGATCAACCTGGATAATTTCTCAGTTAATTCGCCTTCAAACACCCATAAACCTTTGTACAATGATTTCACGTGGTGTTACAATATAGGTATATTAGGGGTGGACATTGGTCGAGCTGGACTTATACTAAAAATATTTTTTTATCGAGCCTAATATCTAGGGGGTGTTTCGACGTAAGGATAAAAAAGCTATAATTCATTAGTTGAAGCTAGTTTTAATAAGTCACTTTTTTGAGTAGCTTTTTCAAAAAAAAGGTGTTTGGATGGTAGTTGTGTTCTAAGTGGTTTTGCTAAAAAGGGTATGTGCAAATAAGCCACTTTTTTAAGTGGCAAACCAAACGCAATAAAAAAAAAGTCATAAACTTAAGCTATAAACTGCTAAATAAGTTGCGTTAAAAAACCTTTCAATTCTCAAGGCCGCTCAAAATAAAAATTAGATGTCCAAACCCGCCCATTTAACATAAAAAAAAAATTAATAAATATTTTTTCTTTAAAAATAATGTTAACAATATAACATATATTGATATATGAAAATATAAAATATATATATATTTTATATCTAGTCGAATTTCAAACAAAAATTTTCAAACCGGCCCCTTAACATAATCGGCCTAGAGAAATTTCCAATTGTTATAAATAATGGGCAGGTTTGGACGCCAATCGGGCCTGTTGGGGACAGGAACCAAACAAATGCATACATTGGGTAGACCCGACCCCGTTAGGAGAACCGATCTAGGATTTGGTTTCCTAGTCCAAGAAGGTGAAATCCTACTCCTAGAGAGTATAAACACTCCCAACCTAAAGGAATTTTTGTAAGCTGTCAAGTCTGTAGAGGAAATTCGAGCCATATTCTTCCTCTCCATCTTCTCTCTCTAACCAGTGGAGAGTGCTCTCTGTTGTGAGCCGTGTTCGTGAACAAGAGCACGTGAAGCATTCAGATTACTTTCGTTTCTGGTTAATTTGTATCGGTGGATAGAACTCCAAAAGGTACGCCTTGGAACCGAAAGCCTCTTCTGCGAATGAACGAGATGGCATTTTTCTTTAAAACAAAACAAAATCCCTTCTTATCACTGCAATAGGTATAGAATTACAGGCCAATACCCAAACCATCTAAAACTCTTGATGATGTACTTATCATAGTTTAGTTCAATTTAAATTGAAAACTTGAGAGATACAGGGTTATATCCTCTCTGATAAGTTTTGTGCACATAAGAAGTGAAGATTTTTTTATCATACCAAGGAAAAAACTGAATTTGGAAATGAAAAATAACAGACAAACGATTGTGGAAGCCAAAGACACACAATACTGCTATGAATTATGGACCCTGGATTTCTGTTGAGGAGGGTTAAAGTAAAGTTTTTTAAATTTTGTAGGAAAGTAAGGCAAAATTTTTAAAATTTTAAGGGTGCCAATATCTAGATTTTATCGTAAATATCAAAATTTATAAGGACTATAGAATATTTTGGAATTTTGGGGGATATCTATATTTTATCGTAAGTACCCAAACATCTATAAGAATTATAGAATATGATGATGCAGCAATCTCATGGCGTCTTGCCCTCAAGCCGTCGGCGAGCTCTCTCTGAGCGATCGGTGGTCTCCTGTTCTAAACACACCAGTGCGGTGCTTGCCAAAGGCCCTCCGGTGTTCAAGTTAGATTCAAGAGTGATGATATTATTGGAGAGTATTTAGTTTGCTAGGGTTTTTTGGTGTGCGTACCTGGAGAAGAGACTGAGTTTTTTCTTTGTATGTCTGCATGGGAGTAGTTGGTGGCCTTTTCACGTGGCGGTCTCTCGTTGCAGGGTCAGAGCTGTGACAGGGCACTTGAGAGGGTCTTCTCTACACCGGTGGCGTGTGTCAGAACGGTGTTAGGGTTAGAGCGATTGTCACTTGTACACTCCACACCCACGCCCCAAGTGTGTGCCAGGGTGTCCGGTGTCAGGCGTGAGCCCTATTGACGTGGTCGTGAGGCCGACCAGAGTGGAGTATCCTTCCAAACGGGCGGCCTGGTCGGGACAAATAAGGGTTTAACTGTAGGGAAACCTGGTCAAGAGAAGACTAGATGATGCAGGAAGATGTGATCTGGTCGGGGGCCGATTAGGACTTCCTATGGTCTTTGGTTTGGTGGGGAAAGCATCATCACCAGAATATTTTAGAAGTTTTGGGGGGAGCAGTGTTCTTTGCCCGCCCCTACTCTGTCCGCCCCTAGACGCAAGAGAACGGTACATTATTGTATTATAGTTCAAGCTGTCCTATGTTGTTTTATCACGATTCTCCTCTCTTTAAAAAAATTTCTTGTGAGAATTTACCTAGGGGTGCTGCAAGAAGCATGAGAAGGATCTCAAGGATGTATTTGCTTTCAATAGTCAAACATTATTTATCTGTCCATTAAAGTTTCACTGCAATTGAATTTTTTCTTCCTCCTTACAAATTTCAGTACAACAATGAATGGTCCCTGTATTGGCAGAGAGGATATAATTAGTAATCTGCCAAGAGATATCATAGAAAGTATCCTTGAGCAGATGCCCACTCGAGATGCAGCAAGAACAAGTATCTTGTCGACAAAGTGGAGGTGTACCGGGACTACAATTTCTCAACTCGTGCTCAATAAACAGTTTTTTGAAGACACCCTCAAGATCAAACCAACAGTAATACCTGAACTAGTGAGAATTGTGAGCATTGTGGACAAAATTCTCTTGCTTCACAATGGCCCCATAATGAAATTTGTTCTCTACATTCCAAGAGTAAAACGTGATTGCATTCCAAGAATCCAATCTGATTGCAGCTCAGATTTTGACCGTTGGTTACTCTTCATTTCAAGGAATGGTATCAAGGACCTCACACTAGATAATTCACGAAATAATCCTTATAAGTTACATTCCTGTATCTATTCTTGTCCAGGGTTGACTCATCTGAAGCTTGCCAACTTTATATTGAAACCACCACATGAATTAAGTGGCTTTCGTGATCTCATTAGCCTTCGCCGTTACACAATCAGATTAGCACATAACATGCTTAGAACCCTATTACCCATGTCCCCGCTGCTTCAGTTATTGAGTATTGCATATTGCTCTGGTATTAACGATTTCATAATCCATGCTCCGAATCTCAAAACGCTGATTCTCCACTACAGTGATGAGATAACATTGCTCTGCTTTATGGTCCCCCATAATCTGCATTGCCTTTGTAACGAAACGGGCAAAGAAATTATGAGTCACAGGTGGGAAAAAACACCCAATGTGGTTGAGTTTCTTGGTAACTTGCCTAGAATTGTAAATCTGAGTTTGGATGGATTTTTTCCTAAGGTGAGACATAGGTTAATCTGATACATTATCTGGTTCATTTATATGAAAACATGTAGCTTGACAATCTCTCTTATATGTATTTATGCATATAATTTGTTTTCGAAGGTTTTGGCTACAGGTAATGTTCCACGCAGGCTTCCAAACACAATAAACCTTTTGAAGACACTTACATTATTAAATATTGGGCTTCATGAGTGGGATCATGTTTCGTGCACGCTTTGTTTGATTAGAAGCTGCCCCAACTTGACAGAACTTGAGATTCAGGTAAGAATGGTGAATCCAAAATTATCTTGTATGTCATACTTAAAGAATTTTTTAGTAATTGGTTTGGTTTTTCATACAGTTATCTTCACAGGCCTGCACAATTAAGAGAACTGTTGAAGTAAGGGTTCTAAATTATTTGGAAGCACCAGACTGCATGAATCAAATGCTGGACAAACTTCTATCTGTGAGGATAAGATCCATTGAGGGTTTGAAGCCTGAACTTTTCATCAAGCTTCTGCTAGCCAATTCACCGATGCTAGAAACAATGTTGGTTGAGCACACTGCACAAGTTGATGTGAGTGAAGGGTTCAGGATCGAAAAAGAGCTGGCACAGTTTCCTCCGTTGTCATCAAAAGTGAAAATAATACACTCGAAAGCAATGGCGTTGAAATAGATGTCTGCTTTTTTTTTTTTTGTTTTTTTCCTTTCCTTCCATTACTTATCACTACTAGAAAACAGTGCTTTTGCCCCAACGTATTAGTGACGGCATACAATGCCGTCGCAAAAGATGATTTTTTGCAATGGCCTAGCCCCAACGCAAATATTTGGACGCAAACATTATGTATTAGAGACGGTATCGGTAGTTTTCGCAAATGGTAGTCGCAAAAGCCTATTATCTACGGTACGAGGAGGAGTTTTTACGACGGCACATAGCTGTCTCCAATACTTAGAAGCAATAAGGTGTTTTTGCCACGGGAAAAGTAGCCGTCGCCAATACCATTTAGCAAATTAACGAAGTTTGTTAACTAGCAAATCCATACCTAAAACCAAAACGACGTCGTTTTGACTAGGCGCGAATTTCTCACTCCCCTTTTTTCCCAGTAGCCCTAATTGTTTTTAACATTTCAGCAGCCCCTCCCTCTCTCTCTCTCTCTCTCTCTCTCTCTCTCTGGGCTATATGCTTATTTCCCTCTCCTCTCTCGCTCTCTGGCTATTCGCTTGATGATTTCTCTCTCTCTCTCTCTCTCTCTCTCTCTCTCTCTCTCTCTCTCTCTGATTGCCATCCACTTTCCGGTGCCATCTTCAATCACTGCAAAGTTGCCATTGCTGCCATTGTTATCAGTAAGTTCTCTCTCTCTCTCTCTCACACACACACACACACTCATAGTCTCTCTTCCTTGTCATTCGATTGTAGGTAACTGAAGGACCAAATAGGTCTCCGCAGACCAACCATCACCAACTCTGTTCCGGGAACACTCAAACCATCACAACAGGTTAGGCGAAAACCTTCTATCTCTATCATTTTGCAGAAATTCTGTAGATGGGGAAAAACATGGAAACTATAATTCTATAAAAACATTTTTGTTGTGTTATTTTTCTCTCTGTTTTTTTTTTCATGCTAAATTCTCAGATCTCAGGTTTAAGGATCTTTGTGGTTGTCTTGGTTGTGTTTTTTTTAGGGCTTTTGTATTTTTGGTCAAATGATCCATGAGAAATTAAAGAGAAAACTTGTTGATCAGAAAATGTTTGGTTCGCTTGTTATGCATGAGAAAATTTTCTTTTGCTGGCTGTGGTCAATAGCCCTACGCATTCCAATAAAAAAATTAAAATAAAATGTTGGTTTGGGGTTTTTACTTAGTTGTTAGAACTTTGTGCATCTTATGATTGATATTGTGTGAAGTGATTTGAGAACGATTATAATATAATATCCTTGATGTTGTGCTCATTTTGCCATTGCTACTAATCTGTTACTTTCTTCATTGTATAAAGTATATTTGCTTTCTTTGATGGTATGAACTATGACGTTATGAGTCTACTACTCTGAAAATTTAGTTTCTAAATAACCTTTTGCTGGAAATTTGAAGTGTAAAATGAATAAATCACACCATCACTTTAATTATAGATAGGGTATATTCTAAGAAGCACCGATACGGACACGGACACGGGACACGGCAATTTTGAAAAATGGAGGACACAGATACGGCAAAGACACAGCAAAAAACTATTATTATTTTATATATTTTTATTTTCCCTGTATATAAATATAACATCAAAATACCAACAAAAATATTTTTAAAAAACTCATTCCATGTACAAAAGTAAAGGAAAACTATCTCATCAATCATAATTCACAAGCCATAACCTATATTACACGACATATATGAAAAGCATTTACATTCCAATAGTCAATACCCAATAGAATAGACAATAGGTCATTATTTCATCATCCATCAAGGAAATCAACAAGATAAAAGACCATACAAGTTTACTTTTATAAGACAACAAATCAACAATTTAAAATATTCAATGCAAAATTTTATAATATCACAATTTATTTATTCTTATTTTGCAGGGCACTATGCACATTGAACATAAAATAAAAGCAACAATTAAAACAAACAGAAGTAGGGGCAGTGAAGAAGAAAATAAAATCAGAAGACAAAAAGAAGAAGAAGAGAAAATAATAGGAGAGAAGAAGAAGAAGAGAAAATAATAGGAGAGAAGAAGAAGAAGAAGAGAAAAAAAAATCAGAAAACAAAAAGAAGAATAAGAACAAGAACAAAATTTTGGGCAGAGGTTCAGAGAAGAAGAAGGAAAAAAAAAAAAAGGAAAAAGAACAGAAATTATGGGCAGATCAGCAGTCCATAGGAAGAAGAAGAAGAAGAGCAGCAGTCCATAGGTAGAAAAAGAAAAAAAAGAAGAAGAAGAAGAAGAAGAAAAGCAACTGTGTTCGAAGAAGCAGAAGAAAAGGAGGAGCAGTCCGTAAGTAGAAAAAGAAAAAAAAAAAGAAGAAGAAGAGCTTACCGTGTCAGGATGCAATGGTGTGATGCGTCTCTCTTTTCACCTCTCTTCTCTTTTTCCCTTTTTTTCCAGTAGCTAGGGCTCCATCCAAGCCTCCCAACGATTGAAATAAATTAATTTGGAAAATTACAAAATATGCGCCATTTAAAAGTTTTAATAATTACACTTTAACCTTCGCCGTGTCCCAAACGTGTCCCAGCCGTGTCCTAAACGTGTCCTAGCCGTGTCCCAGACGTGTCCACTGTTTAAAAATTATTAAAAAAACTGAACACGCCAAGTGGCGTGTCCGACACGTATTTTGGCGTGTCCGAGAAGAATCCGTGTCCGCGGTGTGTCCGACATGCATACGGCACCTTAATCGGTGTGCCTGTGCTTCCTAGGGTATATTTATCTAGCTAAAGCCTTGACTCAAGAATTTTAGTACACTTCCAAGTGTGAAGAGCACAAAATAAAATGGGCAATAATTCTGAATTATAACACTTTGCAATTGATTCCATGCCTTGTCTAGCTTATATTATGTGAAAGTAGTATCCTAGTGTAGGCTATTTTTTGTTTGGCCGGTAAAATTTTAAATCATAACAGTGAATTATATTTCCCTTCGTATGAAATGAACTTAACCTTTGTGTGAAAGAAGTAGGGGTGGGCAAGAGCGTTTGAAGTTAAATGAGCTTGTTGTTGGAGTGCTGGTATTGGCACTTTTTGGTTTATCATTCAGTACAACTGTTAGGTTATTGAATATATATACATGCCGCTATAATCAGCATTAAGCTACAATCATTACTGCCATGGCATCTTAGCGTAATTAATGTCACCTTTTGACTTAATTTTTTGAAGGCAAAACTTGAAAAAAAAAAAAAAAAAAAAAACAACAGTAGGAATCATGATCTCTTAATCTAAGAAATGTGCAAAATTTGGGGGTATAAGAAAACATGCTAAGGATCAAAACCCATGCTAAGGCCTTAGTCAGATTTAGGCTAAATTATATCATTCAAGTCTTCAACTTTTTCAATTTTTCTGTTGTTCGAGACAAGTTGTTCCATGATATTTTAGGTGATGATGCACATGGCCACATGGGTTTTGTTGGACCTACAAGGGGGCACACCTAGGAATGCAGTGTACCCACAAGATCCTAGACCATCCCAGCCTTACCAGCGCAAGACAATTGTTGAGATGCAAATGAGGATTGAGCAGTCTGTGAGGGAGCAGGACGAGATGTGAGCAGAGATGTCACAACTGAGGGCTTGACTCGCGTTTTTAGAATCCCATGGGGGGAGGAGTACTTCAGAGGGCATTCGACAGGTTGTGAATTTTTGTTTTTTGTTTTTGTTTATTTTCACATAGGAGCAATAACCTGTTTTCTATGTTTGAGATATGTGATTTCTATATATTGAAGCAATAACCTGTTTCTGTGCCCTCTATAGAAGCAATTTCTGCGGGTCTATGCCCTCTATAGAAGCAATTTTTCTAGCTACAAATGCCAAGTAGAGACCTGCAGAAATAGCTTCTAAGTAGCAAAGAAGTGGTTATGTGATCCCTATAGAAGCAATAACCTGTTTTCACTTAGACCTGCAGATTGTGTACATCTATGTTTGGGTTTAATCCGAATTTTTTATTTTGCAGGTTCCGGATGCATCTAGTGGCCACCGTGCATTCCAAGAGTCCGTTAGTGAGGACACTGAACCGTCTTGCCCCAATTCTACACCATCATCACCTTCTCCACTACCTACTGATTAGGTATTAAGTACTACTCATTGACATACATGTACACAATCACACACGTGGTTGAGGTTAAGGATGAGCCTACTAAAAACCCTTAGTGGTGTTAGGAGGTTGAGGTTGAGCCTACTGAAAACCCGGATATGTTGTATTTTTATGGTATTTTGTTACTGCTTGAGGTTACAGGTGAATCTACAACGGAGTTAATTTGGGGGGATGGGATGGTATTGAATTTAGGAACACCTGTACAACACTTTCTAAGATATAGGCAAGGGTCATCTCTATACCACCCATGCCATATCAGTACTACCCGTCAGCTCATAAGACTTTTGTCATCTTGAATTTCTCATTTAAAATTGTTGAAGTTTGTAGAATGCACTATCCAAGAATTTTGTTGAGTGTTATAATCTTGCACCAAGTTTTTTAGATTTGGTGGCATGAGATATATGTATAGAAAAAAAAAAATATCTACTATGGCTACCATGAATTGAAAATTAGGCTGATTCCCTTCTCTATTGAAAAGAATCCAAGAATCTTACCCTGAATATTAGGCTTGACCTTGCTCTTGGCTGCCATGAATTGAAAATTAGAAGTGTGAAACTAAATATTTGGAAGTGTGAAACTTACAGTTATGATCAAATGTTTACAATATTTCAAAGATGCAATGGAAAAGAACTAGAGTATCACTGAAGGAGAAAAGATAGTAGCAGAAGATAGAAAAAAATGAAGGGAAGGAAACTAATACGGTTGTAGAAAGCAATGAGAAAGAAATGTGACATATTCATACATCCATATGTGTGTGTGTGTGTGTGTGTGTGTGTAATTGCCATGCCAATTCCATACCTTGGCCTATAGTGGGCTAGACTGGATGGACCGACCACCATATGCCTTTGATCCGCATCCACGATCTGAAAACAAATGGGTTTACCAAATCTGATTTTACTGGCCCAGAATCAGAACTTGAAACTCACTCACTCCCCGAACTCCCTATAGGTGTAGATATATATATGGTTCCCTGTAATTTCTGGAGCAAAAAAAGATTCGAAATACTTTCAGTTTAAATAGAAGTCATTATTTCAGAACATGAGAACTGTTGCAGTTAAAAAGGGTGCTTAATTTCATACATCCTTTGAGCCCCAACGGGCTGATGCTGGCTGGAACTTGGACATGTGGGTACGGAGAGTCATTTTAACCACCACCCCAGAACCAAAATGTCCCCAGATCCTTACTCCATGGTTCAACCAGATTATTTTTTGCGTCGGCAGAGGCCCATCTCTATTGTGCTGCTTGCAACTGAAAATAAAATGAAACTGTTACTCCTTCGTGCTTTCCTCTTTTTATCTATTGTTCTTCTCTTTTTGAAAGAAGAGATGATATTATTGTAGAAAAAGACCTCTTAAAAATTATAATTTTATAATTGTGCTTGTAGGACACTATAAAAGTATACTTGCTTAGTGTTGATGTTCCGAAACAAGAGCTTGCTAAGGGACTTCTTATTAGTATGGACCCTTCGTCAAAAGTGAATGCAGAATCATTGGGTCCTGATTTTTTAAAAAGTATTCATCGAATTTGCGAAAAAGCCTAGAGCCCTTTTGGAAAAACCTTGTCATGATATTATAACTGTAGGAGAATCAGTTGGTCGATGTGTTGTTTGGCAGTCTTGTGGTGTATACCACTGTTTCTTTTTTGTTGGTTGTTGTAATTGAATGTATATATATTCTATGATTTATTATATCATATATCCTTAACATGGGATTTTTCCTCAGGTTATATCGAGAGAGGAGTGATGATGGACAGCCACGTTATGATGGATTTCTAGCTACTTTAGTTTTGTAAAGTGCTTTTGTCTATGTAACGCTACGAATAGTTTTCTATTTTAATTTTGTGAAATCCTATTTCACAAATTTATGTGTATGAAGATTTTATTTACTTTAATTTTGTATGGAATCTATGGGTAACCACTTTAATTTTGTGAATGGAGATTGTAATATAATTTGGAAAGATTATATTTTTACATGGATGTGGATGAATACAGATGGATATTTTTTTATTACAAGGAAATTATCAAAAAAATAAGGTTATGTGCAATGCTTGTATGACAAATTAGTGAATTATTAGCGACAGTTGTTTGAGAGCGTTGCAATTAGTATGTTCTGAAAAGGTTAACTTTTAGCGACGGGAGAACCCGTCGGTAAAGAGTATCAAATACAAAGGCCCTTGCCATTGACAACCAATAGCAACAGTTGTACACCGTCGCTAAACCTTGCTCCATGTCCCATTTTTTTGTGATGGCCCGAACTGTGGCTACAGAAAATACAGTGCCGTTGCTGTTGTTATTTAGCCATCGCTAATACGTTTGGCGACCCCCTTTAACTACCCCTCACACGCCGTCGCTGTGCTGTCGCTAATAGTCTTTTGCAACAGCTTTGCCCTGTCGCTAAAGACCTGTTTTCTAGTAGTGATCTCTGGTCATAAAAAAGTTTTGATAGAGAATTGATGACCACAAGCTGAAATGAACTGAAATCTCAGTGACAATTCTTCAAATATGTTAATACGATGATGTGTTTTTGTCTCGTCCATGGTGTGTTTGTGTTTTTTACGGACGTTGTTTAGAATTACTGGGAGGAAGATGTCTAAATGTGGAGTGCAAAGTCTGCAATAACATCCATTGATACTCGAAAAATGGAATTTTGGGTCTTAATATTTACTATTAATGACATTGTATTTCAAAAAGAAAACTTTAGTTGAAACAAAAAATATTTTTAACTCTTAAAATTTTCATACATGGTTCTATCTAGCCTACAAAAGTTCGGACCCAAATCTTAAAAGGCCTTAAAATCTCGTCCAATGCAATGTGATTACTACTCTATTTTAGGAGCCAAAAAGAACCAGCATAGGTAGGTTGATTATCACTTAAACACAGATATTTCCCATTCAGTTTTTTTTTTATTTGAGAAATTACATGTCATGAAAAAATAAAAATAATGTTATCAAGAGGATACCCTGCTTGTATTTTCGCCCAACTTTTCAAGTCCATTTTCACTTCAAAACTCTCTCATTTTTATCTCTCCGATAACACTCACAATTTCTACGAAAATTCTAATTGAATTAAGAATAAAAAAATGTTATCAAGAGCATTGTTATCAGTTGTTCGTGTAAACTCGATCGGCTCTTTTTTTTTATTTATGTAAAAATGTTTTTTCTTTTGTTAAATACAAATTTACATAAATTATATTTTCAAGCGAATAAGATTAAGTCATTTTGCGTAATAGAAAGAGCATACCCTGGTTTAATTTTCAGCCAACTTCCCAACTCCATTTTCACTCCAAAACTCTATGATTTTATCATTCCCTAGTCCCTACAACCCTCAATATCATTGTTTCTTAATTCAACCTTTAACCATTTTTTTTTTCTCTCTTCTACTCTTATTTAAAAGGTAATAATTGACCTTATTATTTTTCCGGTGTATATCTTACTATAATTCAGTCGTATTCTTAGATTATTAAATTTATTGCAATGGTTTACCAATTAAGTTGGTGTTTACAATTTCCTTATTAAAATAGTTGAAAGTTATTCTTGCTAGCAAAATAATTTTAGCATAGAAGTTGTAGATAGTTGAAAGAAATTTTTTTATAAAAATATATAAAGATACTAAAGAAACGAAAACAAAATTTAAATTTCATGACTAAGATATGGGATATAGTGAGTACTGTAAGGCAGAAATATTAAACAGCAATCAACAGTTGTTTAAGAGAAGAAACAACATGTAAAATATTAGATTGTAATAGAAAGAACTTTTATTAGAAAGTCCAGTGGTCAGGTAACTTTCGGCGGTGATTTCCATCTGGCTTTGTCATGTGTAATTTTTTTTTTTAGAAGTTTTATCATTTTACCACAAATTCAGGAGATTTAGCGATGTGACATTTTTTTAAAAAAATCTTTTTATTTTACTTTAAATTCAAGTTGTTGATATAATAAAGTATCACGTGTAATAATTTAATATGAATAACTACTGAAACTCAGTATAATCTAGGGATGCCCATTGGTCCGCTCAAGCTCGTCCATCATTTATGTTGCTTTAAATTTTTTAGGCTTGATTAGATTAATGGGCCTAGCCCGGCTTGAAATATCATTGCCCGACTTGAAATATATAAGATAATATATTTTTATATTTTAATATATTTATGTATTTAGAGTTTATATTATTTAATATTATTTTTGAAAAATAAATTTATTAAAACAATTTTACGTTAAATGGGTAGGCTTGAGAGTCTAGTTTTTTTTTTTTTTTTTTTTTTAATTTTGGGCAGATTTGATGTTTAGTTTTAGGCCCAATGAAAATTTTTTTAAGTATAGACTCAGCCTATCCTGACTAATATCCACCTCTAGTACAACCTTATCTCTAGACTTTTTTGGAGGAGAGAAAAAAGGAGCAATAACTTCATTAGAAATGTGCTTTAATCCAAGTATTATTGACCGTCATATCACGTATCATGCTTACATGGTGCGACATTCCATTCAAATTGTGGCACGTGTGTAATTTTTTACATAGTGAAAATTTTAAATTTTAAAACTCACAATATAGTAGGATAATGTCTAAAATTTTTGAAAACATATTTATATCTCTGTAAGTGATATTTATATCGGCCTTCAAGAATCAAAATTCAATACGCCTTCGTATAGTGTATAAATGGCAATAGATCGAGGAGCGGCAGAGTTTGGAATTTTCATTCTTGCCTTTACCTAAAATATCCACATTCATCCCTGCCTCTATGTATACAAGTCTGCTTCCATCCCCACCTTCACCTCCACCTCCACCCCCGCCCTTGCCGCCACCTTTGCTTTCGCCCCAAGCTCAAGCTCAATCTCAATTTTTTTTTTTTTTCTTTTTGGTACTAAGGAAACGAACAATACAAAGTAATAAAAGAAAACATAAAAAAAAAAAAATAACTAAGGTATCAAAAATATTAATAGTCTCATGGTCTATACTTGGCAGTAAGATGGAATTAATTTTTAAATATTTTGAGTTGCATAAACATCAAAATAGTGTTATTGTATTGTCAAAAAATACTAAAACTTAAACAAACAAATTAAAAACCCATCTAACAAACAACATTAAAAAACTATTGAATATAAAGTAGATATCAATCAACACAAACCCTAATGATAGTATTACTAGCACATCAAACACTAGAATATATTTCAAATGGCCTATATAAAAAAATTAAAAAAATGCTGAAAGTGGAGGAAGCAGCATGGGACGGGAATTTAGTCCATTGGCGCCTCTATCCCCTCATAGATTTTTATTTTGATTTCTATCACCACTCTAAACAAGGTGAATTTAGTCGAATCTTCACTTTTTTTCAATCTATTGCCGTCATGGTACAATGACTCCACATGGTGTTGGACTATGGGTATATGGACACAAACCAAGGCATATATTGGGTGGACCCGACCCGTTTAGTGGAACCCATCTAGGGATGGGGTTTCCGTTCCTAGTCCAAGAAGGAGACTTACAAGAGTATTAAAACTCCCCACCACGAGGGAATTCGTATGCTGTCACTCAAACCTTTGTTTGGATTGAGAGGTTGGGAAAAAAATGAAAGATTCGGAGGAAGAAAGAAGTTAGATATGTTTTAATTGGGTAATTTTTAAAAAGACGAATAAAGAGGTGAGAGGGTTTATTTTTTAAGTATTTTTCTTCTCCGTCCTTTCTCTCTAAAATTGAGAGAAAATAAAGGTGAAGTAAAGTGATTATTATCATTTTATTTTTAAATATCAATTATATCCATCCATTTATAAGGAAAAAAATTAAAATTTTATACACAAGATGTATATAATAGTAAAATCGTATTATATTAGTTCTTTCTCTTTATTATACATAAGATATATATATATATATATATATAAAATAGTAAAATCGAATTATTTTCTCGGTTGTCATCAAAAGCGGCAATGATATACTCGAAAGCAGAACTTGATGAGTACAAGTCGAAACCTCAGTAACACTTCTTCAATTATGTAAATACTATGATGCCTTTTTTCTCCTTTGGGGTACTGTGTGTGTTTGTTTTTGTGTTTGTGTTTGTGTTTGTGAGTGTCATTCAAAGGCTTGTACTCAGAATGTTGTTGAGAATTACCATGAGGAAGATGTGTAGACGTGGACAGTAACATTTCAAAAAGGGAATTTTTGGTCTTAACTTTTATCATAAATGGCACTGCATTTCAATGGGAAAAATTGAACACACAACATTTTGAGTCTTATGCTTATTGAAAGGTTGTCATAATATATTTTTTTAATCTATTCATGATTTTTGCAAATCTGCAAAAAAATTGTCATTTATGTTTGGGAGCCATAGAAACTGAACGGATCAAAGGAAATGAAATAAATAGTTAAAAAATGTGAATTCATACTAAGTTATGAACAAAAATTGTGAAAGAACGTGAAGAAAAGAACTGGTTTTAGTAGGGTTCTTTTGAAAATCTGTGGGCAAAGTATTTTTACAAAAATAAAAAATCCATTGATTTACTTTGCATCAAATAGAAAAAGAATATACAAAACAAAGAGAATTAGGAAAAAAAAATTCTAATGTTAGATAGTACCGAATAAGAAAACCCCCAGGTGATGTTTGGCGAGAAAACAGATTCATATATAACCACCACAAGACTGTTTGGTTACATGCGAAATATTCCATTCACTTCTTTTTTGGGAAATCTCGTGTTATGCAAAAATAAAAATAAGGTTGTCGAGCGCATAGTTACATTTCGTCTGTGTTAGCTCGATTGATTCATTTTGTTTGCATATTTTAAAGTTCTTTTAATTATACATTCAAAACAATATAGAATAACTTATTTGACCTTATAAAAAGTAGAAGTAAATATACTTTATCCCTTGTGATTTGAGTCAAAATCATATGATTTCTGTGGTTTAAAAATGAACACATGACCCTCATGTGGTTTGAACTTATTTGTAAAATGTATGAAAATTGTTAAATTTAGTAAAAATTCTGTCATAAGAATATTTTCACCATTTTATATCTCTAAATTATAACATCAAAAAACGATATGGTAAAATAACCAAAAAAATCGTTAAAAGACAATTCTTTTTTTTAGCATAAAAAGGCCAAATCTTATTTTAGATATTTTAATTTGGAGAGATAAGATAACAAAAATACCTCCATAACAAAATTTTTATTAAATCCAACGGTTTGCATTTTGCAAATAAGTCTATACCAAAGGGTTATGTATTCATTCTTAAATGATAAGAAAATCATCTTATTTTGGCTCAAATTACAAGAGAGTAAAGTGTAATTACCCTAAAAAAATCATAGCCCACTTTTTGACCCAATTTCTCAACTCCATCTTCACATTCGTAACTCTCTCATTTCATCCCTCCCTATCACGCTCTCAATTTGAGCATCTTAGCCATGTTTCCAAACATTCCGCAAATAAATCCCCTCGGTTGTTTAAACATTTTTTCATTTTTAAAATTTTTGTTTACGCTATCGTTGATCTTGAGCTTAATTTGAGCCCACAGTTGATACACTCCACGCTCCGCTGTGTTGGTCTTAAAAATTTCTGTATCCTATTCAAACAGCAGTGGTGGAAAAGTAGGATCTTAAACAACAAATCAGGACACAAACACACCAATCATGTCTAGCAATTTGAACCTGTCTTCAGTCTTGGCAAATCACAGGGCAATGGTTGTGGCTTTAGGCAGTGCAGGGAGAAAATGTTCATTGTGCGAGAAAGGCGCATTGCACCAGCTGTTAATAATCATACTGTAATTCATTCTATGACATAGGGTTACACATTCCCAATGGACTTTCATCACCTGGATAACAATAATGAAAATGAAACAAAACTTTGTTTACAGCAGCTTAAGCCATATTTCTGTACCATCAAAATAGAAGTATACACAAAATAGCTGATTAAGGCCAAAAAACCATATCACCTTAGCAGCAGTGCACGAAGACTATAGCACTATGGTTCTAAAAACTTCACTAATCTATAAACAGTTCACTCTTTAGGAAGAAAAAATGAAAGGAAGGCCGTGACGGCCAATAACAGCCCTGTTGGCAGGTGAGATCTGCCAAAACTCATTTCACAAATATGGAAATGTGCATCCCACATCAATCAAACAACAAGATGCTGACTGAACTGCAGAAAATAAGACGCAGAAGACCCCAGTAGTCAAGTCTTCCAGCATAAAAATCAAAGAGAGATTTAAAGATAGGCACACAAACAAAACAAGCCAATGCAAAAATAGACGATAAATAAGAATATAGAGTTTCAAGGTTCTGGAATGGAGGCTGTTGAGCGCTTCATTGATGCAGACTTGATAAGATGATTGTAGCTCCCTTTCTCCTTAAAGAGCTGGGAAAAATGGTGTTTGCAATACAAAATGCCCTCAAGGGCTGCATAATTTGATGGAGTTATAGCGCAGCCACCATGAGAGCACTTAAAACATGACTTATGATAGGCCTGGCTCTCCACAGTGACCTGAAAATAATAATCAAAACAAACCAAAATGTAAGTCCACTATGTCGACAAGAGCACACAAGCACAATAAAAACAAACTATTGCTTCCCAAAAGACTTTTAAAGGATAGTGAAGGGGGAAATGGGAATTACTAAATATGTTTTTAGTCAAAAAATCAGCTTTTCCCTCACACGCATATGTTGGTAGATTCTCCATATATATGTGTGCGTGTGTGCGCGTGTGTGCACTTGTAGAAATAAGAGTTAATGCACGTATTCAAGCATGCACACACGTGCACTGTGCACAGGCATGTGCCTTACTACATAATTTTACAGTGTTCGAGTTCTATATTTCAACAGCCAAACACTTTATCAATAACTTCCTCTCAACTCCTGTGTTATACCTAGCTTTTGACTGCTTAGCACATGATCTACTACATATCCTCATTGTTTCCACTTGCACAGAGAGAGAGAGAGAGAGAGAGAGACCCATTGCTCTCTAAGAAGTTAGAGTTCACATTCATATCTAGGTTCACCTTCCTAATTTTCTGACTCATCCATCCTAATCACCTCATCTCAACAAGAAGCTAAGTCACTAAAGGTGTTGCTTGTTCATTGCCAATAAAGAACAAAGTTGGTCTTTATACATTCATCCTCTGAATTTTCCTTCTGTACAATTCATCAAGCACTCGTACTTCAAAAGTGCATTCTCAATCTCTCAGGTCATTGCTCAATCAGCCACATCTCCCTCAACCTCTCGCTCTCTGTCAATGAATCATCCAGTAACATGGATAACTGCACAAGGACAGCCCATCAACTAGCACCATAACAAAGACGAATCCTAAGCACACCCTTGCTGCAATTCCATTAAACCATCGGAAGCCCCTGAAGTTGAATTTTTGGCTCTGCATTTTCTACTGGAAGCTTGCAGTCACACGTGGTTTAGGTTCATTTAAGAATTATAGACCAAAGCTTTAGATTGAGCATTTTTAATCAAGATGGCAGCATCTATTGAAGCAGCCAAGTATTCCCTGGAAATTAGATTGACCTCATTCTGGCACTTCACTTCTCTTCTGATGCCCACTGGCTAAGTTGCAACATTTGTTGTAGCAACATGTACACGAACCTTGGAAGCAGCTTTGCCAGACCAAGCAACTTTCTTTCTTTTTTTTGATAACGTATTCAAAATTTGAGTCTTCCTGTCACAGCCTTGTTCCTCGAAGATTAATTCCCAACATTCAACCTTCATGCAGGCCACTTCAACACAAACTCTCAGCCTCCAAAACTGTCTTGTTGGTCAACACTTTGTGTGCTGATTGCCTAGGCACTTCGTTGTCCATTCAAGTAGATTTGCCATGTGTTGCATTATTGGCACCCACTCCTTCAGTATACTTTGATTTTGTAACTATA
This sequence comes from Euryodendron excelsum, assembly GCA_033060915.1. Lineage (NCBI taxonomy): Eukaryota > Viridiplantae > Streptophyta > Magnoliopsida > Ericales > Pentaphylacaceae > Euryodendron > Euryodendron excelsum. The sequence goes on along the minus strand of CM065390.1, from coordinate 11,077,557 downwards.
ATCTTGGGCATAATAACCACCGTAAGAAGAACATCACAACCAAAAGCTACTCAAAAAGGTTTCATTGGCAAAAACTACATGCACAAAGCAACTGGAAGTAGAAAAGAAATAGTTCTGTTATTTAAATAGTGCATAATTACATCCAGAAGCAGCACCAATGCCTAATCCAAATATTTTATTAAGTCAATTAAGAACTAGACAGTTAACTAAACATTTACTCCGTATCTTGAAAAGTTCATTTCAATTAATCAAAATCAGCCCATGTCGAAGGCAAATGTTACCAAAGCAGTGGATGCTAAATTACAAAACCATATCATGTCAAATTTACTAAAACATGTCAGCTTTTATGTTCATTTCACCATTAAAAGTTAACACCAGACAAAACCTTCCCCTCCAACACCCCCCCCCCCCCCCCCCCCCCCCCCCCCCCCCAAAAAAAAAAAAAAAAAAAAAAAACAGCCTAGGGGATCTAAAAATGGCAACAAAATGACGATTATGATCTGATAATGCCCCCAAGTAGCATAGTCATGTTATGGGACCCAGAAATGGCAGTAAGAAATAAAATTCTTATACAGATATATAATTTAAGCAAATAACTTCGATTAGTAATCTAAATTCCTATATTAAGGACTTCAGAATGTGGAAGACATATCTCAACAAGTAACTTTTCATTATTGTATTATGTACATTAGTACTGCTCGCTTATTATATTTTTTTACTTTACAATTGTGTTCTTGTCCTGTATTGAAAAGTGCCCATTGCATGCTTGACTTTTGATTTCCATTACATTAATGTTAAATTTTCTGAAGACATGTTGGACACACTGCCCTATGTTGGGGACATTTGAGATGTCCAGCCAAAGTGTCCAAAATAAATGAGATTTAGTTTTGAATTATGGACACATCCATGAGTATTTGACATGCGCCTAAGAGTGTCTATAAGGTGTTGGTATCCGACACGAAGAAGGAACCACCATAGAAGTGTCCATTCTTAGCAATATCAGAAAGAAGAAGATGATGATGAAGAAGAAGAAGAAGCAGAAGTTTCCATAGGATAAACTACAAGGCTTTTTGTTTCTCATTTTTTTCATTTTCCAAGTCTTAAGTGTAAGTGCAACCAACAGCAGATGAACTAATTTACATTCACATCAAGTTGGATCCAAAATACTCCCACCCATATTGTAGCAAAACTTTAAAATGCACAGCCCTTGCATGCCTTCAGCACAAAACATTACAAAGTGTTCAATAGACCCATAAATCCACCAGGTTAGGCAGTAGAATAAAAATGAGAAACAAATGGAAAGGCAATCAAGGCATGCAACTGAAGATGATGTAGCAGTCACTTTTCTCAGTAAGTACCACAAAAGAACGCCTTTCAGGTTTGAATCCTACCTTCTCTAATGGATAAGCCGTCTTACCACACATTGCACATTTTTCTTGCGTCCCAGAAAACATGCTGGCAGATTTGCTAAGTGACCTTTTCTGGAACCCACACAAGGTAATAAGAATCAGAAGGCAATATATTACATAGCTTAAGCAAGTCTTATCCCCTTCTTAATACAAGAACATGTAGTGGTCGTAGGGAAATTTACCAGCTCTGGAGTTAACTTCTCAGCTGACTTTGCAGCTGTCAAAAATGAAATACACTGGGAATTGAAAAATAAAAAACACTTTAAGAAGCTATACACTTTATTTGGCAAAATTCAAATACATACGTGATTGGAAGTTCTTGTTGAAACTACCCGTCTCTTTGAAGAGCTGCTCAAAGTGAGGTTTACAGTACAGAACACCTTCCATTGAGGAGTAATTGCTCAGCTGAAAACAAATTCATCAGATAAATCAGTTGACATTATATAAATTTATCCAAAATCACACAACCTACCTGTCTTTGATAACAAATTCTGGGTTAATGGGCTGAATAAAGAAAAAGCTCCAGAAATTCAGTTAATGTGTATAATATATTATGCCAAAATTACCATTTTGGTTCACCACGCACCAAACAACTCTAACAGTACTTATGTATATTTAATGACATAGATAACTTGAAAAAAGTTGTAACAAAAAACTGTGAACACAATAATATCTTCTAATTTCAACCAAAATATTCTGCAGCATATCCATAAATATCAGAAACTAGATGAACAAAACAGACTCAAGAGCGGAAAATAAGGCATTGAATTTGCAGTACCTTGAGCGTTCCTTTGCAGTGACTACACTTAAAGCATGACTTATGATAAGCAACTCCATCTGCAGACAAGAGCTCAACTGGGTAAACTGTCTTCTCACAGGCCTTGCACTTCTGTTGTGTGCCTGTTAAAGACATGATTTTGAGTTTGTCTCTATAGATCTGATATATCCACAAACTGGTCCCGCGCCCTTTCCGCTTAGATTTTCCTGTAGCTGCTTGAAGCCCACAATGTAACAAAACAGAAAGGAAAACCAAACTCAAGTAACGAACTATTCAAGTGAAATACTGGATCCCACACAAAATCAGTAGAGCGAATAAGCTCTTTTTAGTCCCCATCACATTGAAATATACATATCGATCTAATAATTACAACTATACAAGCATGAATTTGAGACCTCGCTCGATAGACAATGATTTACTCAAATTCAACTGCTCAAAGGTGCATACCTCAAGATAGTCAGAAATTGTTGGTCTGTGAGCTTCTTGGAGATAGAAAGCTCGACCAAATACTGAGAACCAACTCTAATACAACTGCTCAATTGTAAAAAAGTGTTTTTTTTTTTGGTTAAAAATCTACCGTATCTACTTTCCCGGGATTTTATCATTTCTTTTTGTTTTTTTTTCCTTTTTTTGTTTTTCTATAACTACTTTTCCATGAATTTTCTTTCTATTTTTTAATAGCCTGTTTGGAACTTAGGGAGGGGAGGAACAAAAAAAAAAAAAAGAAGGGAAAGAAAAAATAAATAAATAAACTATTTTTCTTTTTTTTTTTCCTTATCTACTTGGTTTTGTTAAAAAAAATAAGACGACAGTGAAAGAAAACAAAAGAAAAAAAGAGATAGAGTGATTTATTATTTTTCTTTACTTTTTCTCTTAAGTAGAATCAAACATGAAAAGAAAACTAAACAGTAGGTTTTCTTTCACTTCCCTCCCCTTTCCCAAGTTCTGAACAGGTTGCAAATATTTTGGATCGTGCAACTCTGAAATTTATCTACCCAAATTATTTTTGAATAAGTACTGGCTTCCAAACTACAATTTTTCTTTACAAATTAATGTGGTCTATTATATCGACATGCCGTGTATAAATTCTGTCAGAGCGATTTACAAAATTAATTCATAAGTTTTAAATTACTTTTTCCATATGAATTCAAAGAAGCTATTGTGACTCACTTTTACGCTTCGCACACATGGTGTGACAAATTGGAAAGGTGAAGATATTACTTTTTGTTGATTTATATTTTTTAGCTAATTTATTTAGAAAAATTGGTTAATTCAAGTTAAAATATCAAAAATTGATTAAATTTGTCTCAAAAATTAAAACAAAGGAATAAATAACGTTATATGATTAAGTTAAGATCTTTTAATTTTTCTTTCTATACCCCATGTTCATTTTTTGTTGGTTACTAATTAATTCTGATAGAAAGAGGAAAGGTTGAAAAGAAGACCTTTCTAATATTCGAGGCTGATGAATTAGGTAGGACAGCAGCTTGGCCTCGTCAAACTACACTTCAAAATCCACTAGCTTAGAGCTAGGGCTAGACACTAGGCGGGGCGAGGCGGGTTGTGTTCAACCGGCCTGCTCTATCTAATAACACTTTAGACAGTGGCCTGAGTCTAGCCTGACCCAATATTTAGGCCTTCAGTTGATGCCCAAGCCCATCAAAAAAAAAATCAAAGCCCGATCAAAATAAATATTTATTTATTTATTATAAATATAAATGAGTATATATATATTTATTTATTTTTAAACTAAATAAAAATATATATTTATTTATTTTTAAAGTAAATAAAATTATTCGGGCCTTGTCGGGCTTTGAAATATAATCCCAAGCCCGACCTAAAAATTAATCGGGTTTAAAAAATAGCCCAACCCGATCTCACAGGCCTAAACTTTAATCTCAATCCCTTAAAAAATCGGGCTGGGCTGGGCTGGGCTGGGCAGGCTAATGTCCACCCCTAGTTAAAGCCCGACAAGAGCTTTTATTTAGGTGGAAAATTATTCATTTTTTTTTATAATAAACAACTTTCTGCATCCCCATTCTTTTCTAATGCCTCCATAATAAGTTTAATAGTAAAGTAACTAGGTGTTAATCCGTGCAATGCATGGGAGTAAGATTTGTTCAAATCATAAATAATTAATTTAAAATTTATAATAATTAATTATACAATCGTATCGTTTCTTTAAAATATAAATAGATATGGACATTTATGGTATTTTATTTAATTATAATCATATTTTTAGATATTAAGTTTAGAAAAAGTCCTGATAATATGATTATATATATATATATCTTATCTATCTTACAAATCTAATCTTATCTTTTATATATATATATATATATATATCTTACAAAACTAATACATTGTATTATATCTCTAAAATATAAATAGATATTGATATATATATATATATATATATAATATTTTATTTAATTATAATCACCTTTTTTTTTTATAGATATTAAGTTCAGAAAGATTCTTGACAATTTGATATAATATATATGTATTTTATCTATATTATAAAACTAATATTATCTTATCTTATATAAATATATATATCTTACAAAACTAATACAGTAAGTTTAATAAAATAATAAATTCAATAGTTATTTAGTAAATTACTCATGTGACGTGGTATTTTAAAAGCATCTGAACATTTAAAGCGCTACGTAGGAGAGAGAGGCAAAATATAAGGATAATTTATTTAATTATAATCACATATTTAGATATTAAGTTTAGAAAAAATCCTAACAATATGATATTATATATATCTATATATATATCTTATTTATCTTACAAAAATAATTTTATCTTATATATATATATATATTACAAAACTAATACATCATATCGTATCTCTAAAATATAAATAGATATTTGATATATATAATATTTTATTTAATTATAATCACTTTTTTTTTACAGATATTAAGTTCAAAAAGAATCATGACAATCTGATATGATATATACATATCTTATCTATATTATAAAACTAATTTTATTTTATCTTATATATATATATATATATCTTACAAAACTAATACAGTAAGTTTAATAAAATAATAAATTCAATAGTTATCTAATAAATTACCTTGTGACGTGGCATTTTAAAAGTATCTGAATATTTAGAGAGCCACGTAAGAGAGAGACAAAATATAAAGATAAACACAACTTTTATATATATATATATATATATAAATTCTGTATACTCCTGGTTGGGTACAAGCCACAAGGACATATATTAACACAAATACTAGGGGTCCAATGCTAACAAAGACCGGTTAAATGGAAGGCAGTGTCATTTCAGCCACTAATCTTACCAAAAATGTTTTTATTATTATTAGTAGTGGTGTACCCAAGCAATACATGTACGTATAAAAGAAAAATAAGGCAAATATATATAAATTAAAAAATTAGTTAAGAGATAGATTAACAAATATGAACAAAAAATTTAATATTTTAAACACCTAGAAACTATAAAATAATGACTTAATTCCAAATCAACGTGGATATGCACTTCTAATTCTCTTTTGTGATATATAAGTTTATCCTTTATGCATCTTATCTAATACTATTTATTTACTTTAAAAATTTGTTTTATAAAATGAAGAGAAACTCTAACAAAATTTTTATCAATTAATTTTAAGAGACACGTGTGCATACATACACACAAATATAAATATTTAGAGAGCTATAGAGAGAATCTCTCAACTTCTTTATATTAATAAAAAATGAAAAAAAAAACTATTAAACTCATAAAAGCAATAGTAATAACTATGTATATTGATTAAAGTTAGAATTCAAAATTGCAGTGAAAAGATTAATTAAATTATTGTTATTTATTAATCAATTAACAATTACATATGTAAAAATTGAAGTTATTGATGCATGTTTTGTAAATTATGGTGCTAATAAGCAATATTTAGATAACTTTTGTCGAATATAAATTTTATGCAATATGTTAATTTCATATGAATAAAACCTACATCAAATATAAGTATTTTTAATATAAAAGTCTATTATAAATGGGGAATCTATGTATTAAGCAATATATTAAAAAAAAGATTAAATGACTTGATTTTGTTTATCGTATGTTACATGAGGAATCGTTTCTTATATATAATAATAATCAAATCCTAGAGACTCAATTGGATAGAACTTTGTACTTAAGTTTAGATTACATATTATGTTTCCTGAGATTATTTATAGATACATAATTGGATATGACTTTTTACTTAAAATTAAATTACGTATTATTTGTATAGACTTGATTGGATAGGATTTATACTTAATAGGAGACTTTGTTATATTTTAATAAGAATTAGTGGGGCAATAGAACTTTGTACTTAAATAAGAAATTTTGTTGGATTATTTTCAGAATTGGTATACCAATTCTAACTGTTCTTATAAAGTGATATTTTAAAAATATAAGAACATAGAGAGCGTCACATAAGCTAGATTATGTCTAAACTCTTGATCATCTATTCGCTCATACTCAAACCGTGAATGATAGCTAGTCACACTAAAACATGAAAAAAAATTGAATTTGAGACTTCATACTTAGCCTAAGTTCCTGTCATATTAGTACCTGCCATATTAGTAAGTTACTTCTGTGGGTGAGATGGTCAACTTGAACTTTTGATTCCATATACATTTTTAATGTGTTAATCTCTTTAGCACGCTATTTGAAACTCGAGGAAAGAAGGAAAATTGAAGAAAAAATAATATTTTTTTTCTTATTTGGTTTTTAATTTTAGAGGAAAGAAAAAAAAAAGAAAAGAAAAATAAGAGGAAGTTGTATTCTATTCACTTTTTTATTTTTATTTTTTCCTTTTTAATAGTTATCCTATTACTTTCCTCATCATTTCTTTTGAATTTTAATAAGGGAAATAATTTTTTGTCCATTTACCTTTTTCTTTTACAAAACCAATCAGAGAAAAGAAACTCACTACCCCTACATTTTTTATCACTACACTTCACTTCCAACGTGTTTGAAAGGGAAGGAAAAGAAAGGAAAAGGAAATGAAAGCAAAAGTGTTTCATCTTTTATATTTGGTGTTGCGAATAAAAGAAAAAGAAATGAAAGGAAAGGGAAAAAGAAATGATAGAAAAAGTATTTTCTCTTCTTTATTTGGTGGTACAAACAGAATGAAAAGAACAAAGAGAGAGAAAGAGAGAGCATTATATTTCTGTTTCCTTGCTTTTTCCTTCATTTCTCTCCTAAATAAAATTAAACTGGGCAAGGACAGAAAACATAATAATTTTATCCTCCATTCCCTTCCTCCTCAAGTTGCAAAGGCTGTCCATTTATTTTCCTTTGGCTTACTTTCCCTTTCTCTTCCCTTTCACTCTCACAGGATACAATCATGCCTGCTAATTGCAATTCTGCTTAGTTGTGTATATTCAAAAGGCCACGATCCATTATTTGAAGCAAAATACAATCCACCGGAAGGCTATAATGTCTCCATCAAGTGCATGCTCGAGTCCTTTCTTCCTCTCGCTATAAAATGCCGACACCTATGAAGTCGAAATTCGTACCAAACTAAAATATTTCAGTCTATGATGCGCCGTGTTGGCTTCCTCCTGAAGCTCAACAAGCCACCGACTCTCATGGATCCCCAATTCACTCTCAAATCTCGATTGCTGTAAACTCGGCCTTCTGAGAGCCCTCGAAATCTTTTTTCCGCCAGCTTGAGGCAAAGGTCGTGGATGAAAATGGATAAAGTGAGCTTCGATATGAGGTTGATTTCGGTTGAGAAGAGATTGGTACTTGGCAGTAGAATTGATGCCTGAAGTGTCGCCTTCCCTGAAAAGGAGCATTAATCAGAGTTCGATTGATCTATAGGACGATGGTTTGTGACATTGGTTTGTGCCTTACGACGTTTTTGTGTACTCCTTTTTTGTTAAATTAAGAATTTTGCATGTATATTATATATATTTATATATATTATGTAATTTTTCAGCATTTGAGAAGGTTGTGTTCTTTGGTGACTCCTTGTGCACTGACAGCAGTTGATCACTGATCATCAGAGGTGAAAGTATATGCTTGAATAGATGTGCAGTTTTCTGATTGATTTGCTATCTTCTTACTATTTCCACATTTAATGTCAGTTAAACACTTTGTAGTCTTCAAACAGTGGGTCCAGCATATTAGAAACATAAAATTTACAGATTAAAATGTTGGGAAAATTTGGTAAGATAAACAAGTCTTTACATTTCTTTAGCGAGACTTACAACTTGCACCAATTTGAGGTAGAGGATGGTATATTTTGAAAATTGACTATCCAGCATAAAATGTGGTAGTTATGAGAGTAAAAAGAGTATGGACATGATGTTGCAATTGCAAGATTACTTTGAAAAAATCCTAGGAGTCAAAGCCCATGATAAAGGTTTGCATAGAAGTGAGTATCGATAAGAAATTTATTTTTTTTACCAAAAAGTTGCAGTTTTTTTTTTTGCATAAACAAGGAAAATTTTATTTATATACCGAGATCATTACACAGTAAAAAAAAACGAGGGGTAAGACCCCCTGGTGAATCCCAAAGTAAACAGGAATACAAAAAGGGAAGGGGGTGAGTGTTTGTAACAAAACGATCTCGTTGATAGCCACCCTATTTGGCTAAAGCATCAGCGCACCCGTTAGTTTCAGGGAAGGTGTGTTGGAGTTTCATGATCTGGTCTTGCTAGGAGGTGTCTGCAGTCAGAAACCGAAGTGAGTAACTAAGGGGAGGGAGCCAGCAGTGGAGGATAACCACTGGATAACAAGAGTGGCATCACATTCAGCAGCTACAGGAGAAGCTGGTTCAACTGACTTTGCGAGAAAAAGCGCTACTGATGATGGCATTTTCCTCCTCTTCAAAGCTCAATCAACAATTCCAATAAACTCCATTCAAGAAAACCAAGAAACTAATAATGGCACCTGAACGAACCATAGTAACACCAAGACTAACAGGGCATCAATCGACAGCTGATGGTAGCAATGCTGTTGGAGGAAAAGTTCAGTGGAGATTTGAGCTGTAGACTACAACTTATAGTAGTTGATTTTTTTTTTCCCTTTTTGAAGGTTGAGAATTGAGATATACATTTTATTTGGCTGCATTTTTTTCAAGTTGTTTGGGTGAAATGAAAGTTTTGCTGGATAATTTCCACGAATACTTTGGCCTGTTGCTGGATGGTGCTTGAGTCTTGACATGCAAATTATATGTTCATATCATAGTTATCAATCTCGTATCGGTCAAGGTATCGTTTTTGCCATTGACACGGTACGTATTGATACCTGTGCAATACTAGGTACTGTCTTGAATTTATTGCTATAAATATTTTATGTTATAAAAATACATATATTTAAAATGCCAACGGTTTTGATATAATGTAAACATGTTATTCAACCTAAATATATATTTAAAAATACTTAAAAGACATATTATTATCTAGTATATGCCTAAAATAAATTTAATTGACAATTATCATTAAATAAAATAAAATTATTTTAAAATAAATTATACAAAACCAGTACTGTTAGGTAAATCCGATACCACTGGTATTGTTTGATATTTGTCGGTATTAGTTGACACCTTAACCGGTACAAAATTCATATTTATTTGTGCCATATAAAGACCGGTATAATACTTACTAATTAATTTTCTAATACTGATACGAGATTAATTACCGTAAATTATATTGACAGCTCAGTGAATTGTGGAATATGTCTAGAAGATTTGATAGTATAAAGGTTGCGTTGATATTCTGAAGGAGTATCAGAGTAACAGATTTTGAGAGGCAAAATCTGACCCAGACCTGCCATCGGCCTGCTTTGGTTGGGTCATGATTTGGCTAGCTAATGCTAGAGCCACAGGCACAGGCGTTTGAAAACTTGCCGCGGCAAAGCTAGAGAGGGCCATGGTTGCATTTCTCTTAACAATTCTTAAAAAAAAAAAAAAAAAAAAAATGAGAGTAATACTATACAAATAAAAAATTTTTATAAAATTTTTATACAAAATATTTTAATAAAAAAATTTTATTTCAAAATAAATACTTATCATAATAATTTTTAATTATAAAATTATCACTGTTGTATTATTTTGTATGTGAATTTTGTATAAATTTTTTTTATAAGGATAACATTTTTCAAAAAGTAATTGTGTCACTTAAAAGTATTCTGGATCTGAGGCGCTGAGGGCATTATTGGGTTCGGGTAGGAGACTAGCCTGTTTGGCAATGTTTATAATTTTTGTTTTTTATTTTTTTTCTCAAAAAAAATAAAAAACAGTGGTTGTTAAAAAAATTTTTTTAATTTTTTACAAGATTTGAAAAAAGAAAACTAAAAACACTAAAATGGATGTGTTCTCTTTTATCAAAATATTAGTCTAATACTATTGGCACAACGATAACCTATAAATATCGATTAATAGACCATAAAAAACACACAGCATAAATATAAAATAAAAATAAATAACAAAAAATAAAAACAAAAAACGTTGACATCGACCTCCAAGTCCCACCAGTCCAAGGTAAATGGGTTAGTTATGGCTTATGGGTTGCCAATTTCGTTCTGTTTCCAATGTGGGCGCCTTTGCTGTCTTTTCTAAGGCTTGAAGTGGCAATAATTCTTAAAATAGGGCTTCCACCAAATCTACACCAAAAAGGGTCAATTTTTATTTTTGATACATTGAAGGGCTAAACGTTTATTAGGGCAGTAAAATGAGTGACTGTTGTTGGGATATCGACACCTATAGAGTGCCGATCAAATGAAGACGCGCTCATGACAAGAATGACAGAGACGCTTCGTGTTCGCTCAATAGCCACAATTTGTTGACTGAAGTTGGCTCAAACCGGCCCATTGTTCTTATCTATATTGACTGGTCTCTTCCTTTCTCTATCGTCTCACCAGCATTGGAAGACGTCCCCCTCTTCTAACCTACAAAAAAAAAATGTCCTCCTCTCTCTTCAACTGATCTATTTGTTCTTCCACCCTCTCTATGATTTCCATTTTTTTCACTCCAGATGATTTCCATTTTTTCACTCCAGATTCGGTTCTCCATAGTGCTTTTAATTTGTTTTGTTTCAACTCTTTTTGGGAATCCCAAGACCACACTTGGGCATAACAATTTCAAGGTGTTTACCTTGATATGAATGTAGGAATTTGCTTCGCATTTTAGAACTCGTAGATTAAGATAGCAACAAAGGACTGGACGAACAAAACTTAATTCATCCTTATGGTCAGTCAAACTACGAACAAAAAAGGCTTGTTTCTTGATTATCAAATTAAGGAAAGTTGCCCAGTGATTCAAAGGCATGAAAAAGTTAAGAAGCCATAAGAACCTAAACACATCTGATTTCAAATGAAAACTTTGGCATCAAAAACCATTTCAAGAACCCCAAGTCTCTATTTCATTTAAGATTAAAAAAAATAGAGATAGAACTAAATTGCTGCAACGCAGTCTGAAAAGAGGATGTACGTTTGAAAACAACCACCCAGAAGAGTTGAGACCATACAAATTAGGAGGAGAACACAATCTGATGTGAGAAAATAGAAATTGCAGGCACGCAGAACACATAGTGAAGTTGAGGAGAGAAGATGAGAACGTTTTCCAATGCCATTGAGAAGAGAGAGCAAGAGAGACCGGCTAATTAATGGTTCGGCTTGAGCCGACATCACCTGAAAAATAATTCAACTTTCCTTGTTAAACGTCTACAAACTTGTGGCTACTGAGCGGACACGAGGCGTTCTCATCATTATCATGACGAGAGCGTCCCTACCTGATTAGTATTCATTTTTTATTAAAAAAAAAAGAGTAAATCGAACTCATAAACTGGATATGCATAACCACGAATGAGCTAACCCCGCTTAGAACTCAGTTAATGGGTCGGACTCTGGAGTGTAATCTGGATCTAAATGTGGTGGTCTACAACCGCCCCAAGAATCATTTCAAGACTATGCTGTGATTGTAGTTGAGCCCGGCCTTCAATTCAAGCCGGTAGCCCGAACCTCATTCCTGGCCCATGTAATCAATTTGCTGAAGGCCTACAAGTTCTTCTGGATGGCTACCAATCTCCAGATTTTCTCTCTTCTCGGAAAACTACGTATCATCTCTCGTCAGAATTGGGGAAGCAATTCATCTCTCATAGGAATCTATTTGGATGCTCTGCCGCGTTTATCTTTGTTCATATTACGGTAACATACATTTTCAATCAGATTACAATTGCCACTGCTTTGGTGCATATGTATATGTTTTATACACAAACACGTTTCGTATTGTCGTTCTGTATAGTGTTTCAGAGGATTTTATGAACTGGGTCAGAACTGGGAGTTATTTTTTTATCGCATTCTTTGATAATTCAATATATAAATATGCTAAATTATTAGATGTCATTAAACTCCGAGGGATTGCATTGCTGGAAATTCGTAAAACTGTTGAAGTTTGGAATAATTGGATTCATTCGTTGATTAAATTAGGGTTTTGGGTTGAATTTCAAAACCCCCCAGATGGAAGAGAGTGTCCCAAATTATTCAGCATCTGCACACTCCCGGAACGGGCCTGTGGGCTTCCCATTTGGCTTGTTTTGAAACAATTGCAGCATTATGCATATCTGTTCATTTCATAAGTTGTTTTTTGTTTATTAATTTTCTCACCTTATTTTCAAGAAGCTACCCATTTTGAAATTTGAATTGGAATTGAAAAAGAAATTCTTAAAGCTCCTATTGCAGAGAAAAATTGGTGGAAGGGATTTTCTTTCATGATTATCATATTATTACGTATGTAATGTTGAAATGACATTGCTGGGACAGAAGGACACCCTCTGCGTCTATCTGCAAGTTATTAGTGGTTGATTTGGAGGGTTACGGACTCTCCTGTGTTGTTAGAATATAGTTTCTGCATTTCAGCGTGCTATATACCAAAAAGTAAAGAAAGTATCTCAAACCTCCCCTCAGCCAGGTTTTCAGAACAACTATTTTGCATGGTTGAGGTGAACTTTCTATTTCTTAGAATCAAAAGCAATATAAAATTGAACATTTGTAACTTTCTTTTCTTTCCTCAGTTTTGCCTGCAGCTGATGAAATTATCACCGTTGTAGCTGAAGAATACTTTCTGAATGTTGTTTAAGTCATTCCCTATTGCAGTCAGCTCATGGCATGTACTGGTGGACCAGTTAGAATAATTATTTCTGTATTTGGGAAATTTTGTATTCTAAATTGCAATAATGGTCCTTGTTTTAGGCCCGTGCCAGTGTCTGAAACAGAGGAGAAATGGCAAGTGAACAGAAGAGTTCAGGCATATTATCTCTGAAGATGAAGAAAACTAAAGCTACTTGGACACCCAATTTCCACAAAATATTTGTGGATTTATGCCTTGAACAGGCATTAGAAGGGAATAAACCAGGGACACATTTTACTAAGGAGGGTTGGAAAAATATTGAAGACTCATTTCACAAAAGGTCGGGTCTGAGGTATGAAAGGAAACAATTAAAGAATCACTGGGATATGACTAAGGAACAATGGAAGGTCTGGTGCAAGCTGATTGGCACTAGCAGTATGAGATGGGATTCAAACACACAAACCTTTGGTGCTAGTGAGGAAGATTGGGCCAATTATATACTGGTAACTAAGCTACTTAACTATGGCAATTGCTCTTGAATTGGAGAAGTATATTAAGGTTGTTCATGATTTACACGTAGTGTGTATAATTGGTTTTATTGCAGGAAAACCCTGAAGCTGCACAATTTAGGTTTAAAGAACTCCCTTTCACAGATAAGTTGGAGATCATTTTTGATAGAACAGTAGATAGTGGAGAAACAGAACCTCCAGCTCGGCGGAGGCGGCTCAGTGATGGTTCAACCACCTCCCTTTTGCTTCTGAAAGAGCCAGTATATGCAAATCCTGATTCCAGAACTGATCGTCTTAATGATGCAGTTGAATCAAGGAGTGTTGTGACTACTCAATCATCACTAGGCAAACTCAACTATAGCATTGGGGAATGCATTGAATGCCTAGATGGCATGGAGGAAATAGGAGAAGGAAGTGACCTGTACTTGTTTGCTTTGGATATCTTCTTAAAGAAGGAATACAGGGAAGTTTTCCTTCAATTAAAGAAGTCTAGTGTAAGGGTGGCATGGTTGCAGCGGATGCAAACGGTTGGCCCTCCTTTACCATTGCAGTAGTAGAATTTTTTATGTCATGGACTTCTTTTCTTGCTGCTAAAGGTAGCTATTATAGGTGATTATAGCAACTTGGAAGTGGTTGTCGAACTATTCTTCTTTTGTGGTTAAGGATATTCTGCTTTTGATGTGGTTTGCTAAATGATTTGCACCAGGATATTAGTTTTCTTTTGATTAGTATTGAACCATCTTCTTTTATGCAAGCATTTTAGGTTGAAAACTAGTTTCATTCACATACTGTGTGTGTCGCTGTGGGCCTCTTGGGCACAGGTGGAAATGAATGCTGTATTCTCACTATTCTGATAATTGCAAGTTCTTTGAAGCAATTAAGGACTCTGCAGCTTGGGCCTGGATAACGGATCTTTCTTTCTTTCACTATGCTTCTTTCTTTTCTTTCGAGTTTTCTTGTTCTTTTTAGTTTGTTTTGCTTTTTTCATCTGATGTAAAGTGGAAAAGTTGGTTGATTTTCTACAATGAGAAGTAAATGGATGGTGTATCTGCATATCTTATGGCATCACTGGCAGTTGGTTTGGTATCAGACGTATTCATTGAGAATACAATGCAGTTGGTTTTGGATTCATTTATGGTTATTTTATAAAGTCTGGGGCCTCACATATCTGCAGGGGTTGTTATCTAGATTGGGGGTCTCTACTTGATCTGCGCATTGGCCTGATACGTTTTTGATGTTGCTGTTGCCTTGCCATTCTACATTGTAGTTACTCTCATTCTAAAAACAGTGACCGATGCTTGAGGCTTGTTGGCACAAAACCTGCATACAGATTTTTGGTACATTATTGCACGAAACGCATAGAACAAGCATGTGGGTTCCATCTTTGAGGGAAGATACGATGATTAGTAGGAACATTTTCCTTTTAGATTAGCATTTACATTCATTTGCACATGTTGCTAAGGAGAGAGAGAGAGAGATGACGTAAAGTCTTTTAATCAAAGCTTGAGATAAACAACATCAGGCAGAAATTCAGTTTTGAGTACCTCAGAGAAAGAGAAGGATCATAAACTTGTTTATCTGGGTTTCTTAGTGAAGTCAAAGTAATTAAGAATGGTCACTACTACAAAAAATGAAAGCTTTGCCCTAACTCTCCTAAGCCCAATAAATATCCAGAAACCAGGAGAATTGTACTGGGACAATCCCAAAAGCACTCCCCGAAAAACAAACTAAATTGCAGGGTGGAGCAGTCCCTCTGTTCTAGCCGCTTGCACAACAAAAATAAAAGCTGACTTTCATCTATCCAAAACCCACGGCCGTTGACTGGACCAAACAGCGTTCGTCCGCCTCAATTCCAATCTCTAGTTTGCTCAGAAGCATAAATTGGAGATTGTAAGCACACAAACCAAGGTGAGCACCAGTTTTTCTGAAAATTATATTGCTGCCATTTTTTAAGCTACCAATGGGAACAAGAAGAATTCTATCAGGAGATATCTCTGAAGGAACATAGTTTAAATATCTTATATATAGCAGCTTCTCCCATGTTGTTCTCTGAAAATCCTTCAAAATCCATATATCGACATGTGTACCCGAAACTGGAAGTAGAAGAGACAGAAGACCACCAATCTCGACAAAAAAGTATCCATTGCTCATCGATGAATTACTTAATTCTGGAAGTCGCGTTTGGCAAAACCTTTCTTTTACTACATCCATGGAAACTATATATTCAGCTGAATGAACATCCCAGTGAAGAAACCTCCCTTCAACAGAAATGGGGTCATCCCAATAATAGTGCCTTTGACCTTTATGAGAAGGTCCACTGATTTTTCTCCACTTCGAGCAATTAAAAGATGATAATTCACATTTCAAAACAAGAATCTCACATTCAACTGAACGCGGGCCAACATATACATGAACTACCTTATATGCTCCCTCAAATTTATCAAATGCAAGACCCAGGCCACACTTGCAGCCAACATGTCCTCTGCAGCTGCATGATGAACAAGGGGGGAGAGTTGACCCTTTTTTGGTAATAAGATTGAAGATGTAGAGAGCCCCAAGCTTGTGTGGATCTGTTATCAAAAGTAATTCATTACACCATGACCTAATACGCCCTCTGCATGGAATGTTAAGATCTTGCTCTGTTGTCCACAAGTTGAGTTTTCCTTCATTGACATCAACAAGACGCGTTCCGTAAACATGTCCATTTTCTCTACTTGGCTTTTGGATGATTAGAGAAGCATGGTCAAACAAGATCCGATTGGTGATTATATTGAACCATCGCCTGCAAACATACTTAAACTTGTGCTGGAGCAATTCAGCTGGAAGCAAAATCAGGATGTTGAAAAAAATATCATCAGGAAGATATGCAAAATAGTCAACCATGTTCTGCATCATAACCCTTTCTGTTTCCCACTGTTTCTTGCACTTCCTCAGTGCCATCTCCATTGTGGCCTGTTCCAAATGAAGCAAGGTTTTCTCTTACAAATATTTGAAAAGAAAATACAAGAAAAGACACATCCCCACATATGCACACTTCAATATGAAGATAAGAAATTTCCAGTTTTGCAAATTGTACGAGAAGGTCAGAGGAACTCTACCTTCTAACCACTGCTTGGAAATTCCTCCAAAAAAGGACTTAGCATGAGAGAGACGTATTTCAGAGATGGAAGAGTCCTATCTTTACATAAGGGTTTCTTGTCCATCGTATGAGTTTCAAGTAATTGTAGCCAAAGCTGCAGCTTTTGTGAGGAGACGCACAAAGTCAGATACATTCTGCATCTTTTTTATGCACTCTGGTACATGTACAACCATGATGAGAACAAGTTTATATTTTTTCTTCCTTTTTATTCAAAAAAAACAAAAAAAAATAGACCAACTAACTAAGTCTGCAATAAGACTCAGATTGGTTTGACATTGACGTGTTTTTAACTGTCTGATCCCATGACCATGGCCAGGTTCATTATGGTTTGCAAAGTATTCTCAGCTGTTTTCTTAGCATTTAGAGCATCTATGGACTTCAAGCCATTTTAGCCAAGCAGCTACAACCTACACCTGCTTGTCTAGAATTTAAGCTGTTGGGGTCTCCTTTTACAAGGTTTTCTCTTTTACTCTTTTTGTCCTTAAATTTTCCTATGTACGCCTCTTAAAGTTTGGATTTTGTGGGCAATGGAGGCAATGTGGGCTGGTGAGGGAGCCTTCTGGAAAGCATGTGGATGGTGAGACGTGCTAGGTCTCAGGAGATAGGCTAGGTAAGAGCAGAGACGGCCTTAGGAGAGGGAGAACACTGATGGAGGAATGGAAGTAGAGAAAGAAAACACTAAGTTGGAGAGAGATGATAGATGCCTTCATGCATGGAGAAATAGGCTCTATTTATTGGAGGTTTGAGCCATAGAGGCCAGCTCACTTGTTCACATGCTCCAGTGAGGACAGGAATAGGTGTCTCCTCCTGCTTAGGCTAACAAACTAGAGGCGATAACCATCCCTAGTAGCGGTGTTGAAATACTTTTGAGCATCAACAGTTGCAACGGTGATTGGAGGATAACCATCCCTAGTAGTGGTGTTGAAATACTTTTAAGCATCAACAGTTGCAACGGTGTTTGGAGGATATGGAGCACACCACGTATCTTTGTCATGGTTTGGGGCTATCTTCATGTGGAGATCTCTCTATAAGACTGACAAATGTACAAGTCCTTCGAGGAGAAGTGAAACACGGCACTATAATGAACCATTTGACTCTAGGCATCAAGCCACAACTACAAGACACTAGTGATCGTCATCTCCATGGTCATGGGGTAGCTTGGACACCCCATGATTGCAGCATCAAACTTTATAAGGAACCCTACGCCTTGCTGTCAACATAGGTTTGCTCGAACACTCCATGATTGCGGCAGCAACGTTGATGGACACGCTGGATTGAGAGTCCCCTCACTGAGTTAGGGAAGTCGAGACACTTAGGAGGCTGCTTAGAGATTGCCTATGTGTCACAGACCGACATTTCGTGATCTTAGCAGTCACAAATGCGACACGTGCAGCACTTGCCAGGTCCAATTGACAAGCCAGCCCAACCCAGGTTATCTCATATGGAAGCTAGAATCAAACATTGATGGCCAATATGCAAGCAACATCCATGGAGAATGGGTGGAAAGAATAGCACAAGACAAGCATCAATTGAATCTTATTTCATTCATTAGAGCATGTTTACAATGGCTGACATAGCCTTTACATGGCTCACTAGATGTATAAGAGGTGCCTCCAAACACACAAGAAGTAGTGGGGTTGAAGGGTGGTAAGAGTAACACCCCCCCCCCCCCCCCCCCCCCCCCCCCCCCCCCCCCCCACCCCCCTCCTTCTAGTAGCATTCTAAGCCATTTATAAACTCCCACTAGGAAACATAGTGTGTCCAAGGAGTCATAATGGCCTCCTAAAAATTGTACAAAACTCCATAAATAAAACCCTTAAAAAACGTGAAACTAGGTCCTATGAGGAGTCTATAGAAAAAAAAAAAAAACCTAGGTTTATTTGGATTTCGAAGCTTTACGATATGCCGTGCCAAAAATAAGCCAAAAGGGGTAGTGTGTGTAAACTTAGCCTCGCGGCTGGCACTAGGCGCGAAGTGAGGTTAAACGGGGCCTCGCTGCTAGCCTTAGTGAGGTTATCTGGACTGTGTTTGGGCGCGGGGCTCACGCATAGGCACTGCCACGTGCGTTGGGCTGGGCACTGGTGAGATTAGGCTGCCCCTAACTCGTGCTACTGGGTGCTGGTAAGGTTAGACTGCCCTTCACCTGCGTTGGTGGTTGACATGTTGGGCTGTCTTGATTGCTGCCTGCTGCCTACTGCCTGCTACTGCTGCTAGTGGCTTCCTTGGCTGCTGCTTTGGGCCATTCTTGGCCCACCTTGGGACACTTGTGGGGCACCATGGGAATGTCTTGGACATTGTTTGGGCAATGCTTAGACAATGTTTGGGCAACCCCTTGGGCACGAGTTGAGCATTCTTTAGGATGTCATGAGATGTGAAGAAATAGACCATGACACTATGCATGCCTCGGCCAATGGAGCTGTGTGGAGAATTGACTGGGGTCACCTAATGAGACTAACACATGGAACTAAGACTCTGGACAAGATTACGTGAAGGTCACGTGGCGCCTAAATGACTTGCCACATGGTCACATGAGGGCATGCACCTACACCTTGATAAATAGCAGAAGAGATGAATACAAAAGGGGTTGGTAAAAAACCCAAACTAGTATCCCTTAATCTGCTAATAGATTGTCGTGTCTATATTCTATGGTAGTGGTCAATTGGGAGTGCGTTTTCTATGAGATCACAAGAGCATGGAAAAAGACAATTATGTACACGTAAAGTAGTTCACTAAGGGTGCACTTGGGATAGCAGTTCCAGAATGTTCCTATTTATTTGTTGTATCTTCTTCTTCATCTTTATCTATTTCTGTAAACGCTATGGTCCTAAGTATGTTCATAAGGTGAGACGGATGCACTGATAAGTTGTTCAAAGGATTCTGCTCCGAAGATAGGTGCTAACCATGACTACTCTCCACCTTTCAAACTCTTCAATAAAGATTTCCTATTCTCTTACGTTTCTCTCTACCAACATTCATGAATATACTTTTTTTTTCCAAAGTTCCTATATATAGTATGCATGTACGTATACTTTTGTGTAATAAAATTCATTCAATTCCAAATGCACCCTCATTTTTTTCAGTTATTTTTTTGGGGCCTATTTAGGGCACAAAACCTGGATTTTCCATTTTCAACTCTTGCAGCTCCAAGGCACGCAGGACATGTTATTCTGGACCTATGTGATCTTCCTGGACCCCCCTGCTGCATAGTTTAACATGTTTTCTAAACTGCTTTCCAGATTATAGTTGGATAGAGGATCCTGTTAGGAGATGCTAGACCGGAAAATCACCAATCCATGAGATGGACAGTTCCAGACTCTCTAAAAATGCAGGTGATATGAGAATCCATCCTTCAGTGATCTTCAAGCAAGTTACAATGTAAACTACTATCTAAGGAGCTATTCCTTTATTTTATTTTTTCCAACTTGGAAACTCAAGTAAGTGATATACAAGGACTGGGTAACAAAACAATTGAACACAAAAGAGGGACCGAACCTCCTTAGAGCTTTCAAATTACTACCATCTTTCTTACACTTAGTGCTTTCTACATATGAAGATTCCTAATTTGAACAACTATATGTAACATCTCAGCTTTTCATAGTTGCATTTTGAAAGTACTTGCCTACTTGTTTCCTCTATGTGAAAATCAAAGCTAAATTTGGGTGGCCAATGCATTGCCCAACATGGGACATGGTTGTGCATGGTAACTTTTACCAGTTCAATAGAGTTTTTAAGAAAGATTGGTCAAACTGCTTGTAAGGAAATAAGGTGATTCTTCCCCCAACTTATTTGTTACATTAAGTTTTTATAATGGCAAAGCGTTTTACAGTCATTCTCTTATCATTCATATTTCATATTCAGAAGATAAGAGTTCTCAGGAGTGAAGAACAAGAGCAATTTCAATGTCAACCCAGAATTAGACTAGAACCTTTCAATTGATACACAATTGAGGAAACAAAACAACAAAACTCAAGTTCAATACTGCAGATTTTATTAACTACAAGAAAATCTCTGTCAAACAACAAAGGCACTATAGCATTCACCTGAAAACACACACATACATACACATATATATATGGGCCTGAGTTTTTTGAAAATTCCTTTACGTCTTACATATATATATTGGAATTGGCCCACCCCCCCCAGATCAGGAAATTTTAGCCTGACTCCCTAAAATTCAGGAGTTTTTACTATGGCCCCCTACAAAACTCCTGGATCACTCTATATTTTTCTCTCAACTTCTATAAACTCACCCATGAAGTGGGAGAGACCTTTCCAGGAAAAAAAAAAAAAATTCCAATCGGTAGTTACACCCATATTTTTTACGCTACTACTTCCGTTATAATTTTTAACCTCCATGTATTTGTAGGCCCCATATGTATTAGTGGCAGTAGTTGTACTACCTGACCACTGGAAATTTGTCGAAGGAATTGCAGAAAAACAACTTTTTCATAAAGAGTTGAATGTGGATAAATCCAAGTACACATATATGCGTGTATGTATATACAGAGACAGACGGCAATGGCGTGAATCCAATTGATTAATAATTTAATACCCTAAGCGATAAAAATTTCTCATATTACTATAATCCTTGCACAAACATACAACTATGTAGATATATACACATATAAATACAGAGAGAGATTCATAGTTTTTTGAGAAGACGATTTCGAACAGCAGTGAGTTAAGCGGCGATTCGGAGGCAGAAGACAAAACACAAACTTCGAAGAGAGAGAAACTAAGAGTTAACTCCTTGTTTGGACAAGAAAAGGACGAGGAAGCTAAATCGAATTGGAAATAGAAGTCCTGGTCTCCGGCTTTCACAAGAACAGAATAAACAGTGTGTAAGAAGCAAGAAGGTAAAAAGGTATAGAGGTCAGGGTAGTAATCCTGAACACATATCAGCAACGTGAGTAGCCACGTAGTTGATAGATTTTTAAAGTACAACGTCGCTTGATAAAATTTGATAGGATATTATTTTAAAATTTTTTTATTATTTTATAAACTTAATTTTTTGTGTATTTACATATTATATGTCATAATTTAATAAAAATTATCACTGATTACTTAATACTATTAAATTATTGGATTATTTTCTCTTTGATAAAAAAAAGATTGGCTAATTTTTGTGTATTTAATGTAAAATTTAAATTTATTTATTTTATTATGCAATCAAGAGGGGGTGGTTATGGGCCCGCATACTGATAGGTCCATCTAAGCCCGCTTACAAAATTATAAGGTTTTGAAAATTTTTGTTTTTAAGCTCAATTAGTTTAATGAGGGGTTTGAGAATTGTCTTTAAAGTTTGACCCAAAATATATATAGAATAATATATTGTAATATTATATATGTATATGTAATTAAATTTTATGTTATTTAATATTATTTATAAAAAAAAATCATATATTAAAAAAATTATGTTAAATGGGCGGGTTTGAAAATATAACTTTTTTAATTGAGCAGGCTTAGGATTTAGTTTTGAGCCCTATAAGAAATTTTATTTATGTAAACCCAGCCTGCTTAATGTCTACTCCTAGATCATCAAGAGCGTCCAACCATCTTATGCTCACCTTAATTAGTCTCTTGACTTGACCCAAAAGGGTTGTTAAGTTTCAAACTCAAGATTAGTTTTAACTACTAAATTAATGAATATTTATTTCTTTTTACTCTAATTAAAAAATCATACAATCTCTAGTAGAACAATTCTCACATATCCCAGTTTTCATTCTAATTTTTAAAACACCGAAAATGAATATGCCAACCCAGGTTCAAGATATAAAGATAGTGTGGGTTGAATACAATGGAGGCCCTCCAAAATTTTTAAATTTCTCTTAAACTTCTATAAATTTTTATATATTTAGAAAATATATATAAATATATATAGTTTAATGGCCCTCCAAAATTTGAAATTTTATCTTACCCGACCTTTGATCAAATTTTTTTTACCTTGATCTCCCCTCATGTAAAATTTTGAATCCGCCACTGGTTAAATATATTATTTTTTTTTGTTTAAGTTTGGGTACTATTTGGCTTTTTAAATTTAAATTTCATAGCTTTTAGTTATGATAGAATATTCAGGATTTTACGATTTTCTTAAATTTATAATATATATATATATACATTTGTATATGAGTTTCACAAGTTCAATATAAAATAAGATGAATGTAAAGTTCAAGCCATATTGAATAATGTGATTACTATGATCTAACTAAAGAATTTAAAAGGTGTAGACTAGATTTTGAAGGAGACAAAACAAGATGGTCTGACGATTATCATTTCTCTTTTCTTTTTTTTTGTTGGGCATAAAGTGGAAGCTTCCTAAAGCAGGCCCTTTGGATCCACTCCTGGCAAGAAAATCGTAGGTGACAAACTAACAATGCAGATCTCCAATAAAGGTAAATCGGTGGATTTTAGTGTGGAGAGCAAATCCACCTACTAGCGCAATGGCTCGTGGGGGGCAACAGTTAAATATTTAGTTGCTGATGGCACCCATTTAAGCTTTACAATGATAGACTTATCGGTACATCAAAAGATAAAAATCATAATGAAAGACGTACTTGAAAACACGTGTGCTGCCTACGAATTTCTTTCCAACAGCATGGCATGGAGAAAAGACTGCACAGAGCTTGTATGGGGTATAATTTTGTATACATGGTCCATTAGATGCCATACAGTCTAAAAAGAAAAGATGTTCAAGTCCATTGGAAGAAGAAAAGCTCCTGACAATGGAGCAAGCAAACAAACCAGACTGGTCTGCTATGCTTCATATCCAAACTTGAGTCTTCGATGCAAATACCTTTTTTGTGCTATAATCTCTTAATTCATGTGGGCAAGTCTCTACGGCTACATAATTTGTGTCAAATCACCAGTTGAGTGTTCCTGTTTGCAACAAAACAAAGGAGAAAATGTTCAAAAAAAAAAAACAGATTTCTACCCATTCAGCTTCCAAACAAAAGAACATTCAATTATTATACTAATACATAAACAGAACTCGAGTAATTGGGACAAGGGTATTCTATTTCCTCAGATTCTGCTTGGTGAGACCCTCCACGAGCAACCAATGATCAAATCTATAGAAAGTAACTCTACAATACTTGAAATACTTTCAACAGCATGAATTTTTGTGCTCCATACAATTAAGGACGAGTAGAATATACAACCAAAATGCTCCAATGAGGAAACATGCATGGAGTGGAAATTAGCGCTGTCACCTCAGAAACATGATGTCTATTACGCTAGCATTTCTCCCGCCTGCAAAATTCTATTGAGGCAGATTTGAGCTTACAATATAATGCTCTACATTGTGATAAATAGGGTTCGGAAGCTTGAACATGCGCGTTCCAGCACATGGGTCTGTTAAAGCATCCATCTGGCTGCTAACCACAGCTGCTATGCGGAAGCCCTGTTTCTGCAGTGTATTTCTTAGTCTGGAAAAGTATTCACGGCTATCCATTTGCATTTCATCATCCAGTCTGCGACAATTCCCACCATTTCAACCGTGTTGGTGACATCAAATAATGAACAAAATTTGAAGTTTCTAAAAAATTCAAAAAGCAAAGGTGCATCAAAGAAGAGTAAATGATCTATACCTATTGACATACTTCATCACAGGGTAATATGTAGCAGCTGCCACTAGGTTAATGGATATAGAGAAACTGTGATGGTTACATGGCATATAGTATTGTGTGTGGAGACAAGCCACCAACCACCAGAAGCCTGCAGATGAAGACTTCCCACAGCCTGCCACATTTGAATATTTGCATTTGGCGAAGAAATTTGCAGCCGCCACGGATGACTCTCTCCTCCTTTTCTGTCTATAAAAGGAGGGGAGCCAATGGACACAGACATACAATACAAGGAGCAGAAGTGGGTGTGAGGAATTGAGAAAAGAGATAAGAGAAAAAATAGTGAGGGTTTGTGTAAGAGAGAGTTTGTAAACTCTTGTAACTCTTCTTATAATCCCCTATTTATTTATAATGAATACCGCAGTGACTCAATGTGGACGTAACCCTAAATTGATTGGGTGAACCACGATAAATCTGTGTATCTCTTTGTGAGTATGTGCTACATTTATTTTCTTTTTTTTATCCTCTATACAAATTTAATTGCTTAGATCTTGGGTAAATCTCCTCAACAATTGGTATCAGAGCCTGATTTCTGTAAAATTGGTGGAGCCCGTGAAAGCAGACACTTTTTGTGCAAAAACACGTTCTGCTACAGTGGATCGCTACAATGCCCGAGTTGAAACAGTGTCTAAGTTGCAGCAGTGCCTGAGTTGCAACAGTAACTGAGTTGTAGCAGTAGCGAGTTACAACAATACTCGAGTTGTAGCAATTTCTGAGTTGCAATAGTTCTCGAGTTGCGACAGTAACCGATTCCTTGAAACATCAATAATGGCAGAAGACGGAAAAATCAAAATAAAAAAATTCAATGGTTCAAATTTCAAATTGTGAAAGATACAGATAGAGGATTATCTTTACCAAAAGGATCTTTATCTATCCCTTGGAAGAGTGTCAAAGAAGCCGACAGAGATAAAGAAGGAAGAGTGGGATCTACTTGACCATAAAGCCTTGGGTACAATAAGACTGACTCTTGTTGCGTCAGTTGCCTTCAATATCAAGAATGAGAAGACAACCGAAGGTTGATGGCTGCTCTATCACGAATGTATAAGAAGCTCTTTGCTACAAATAAAGTCTATCTTATAAAGAAGTAATTCAATTTGAAGATGCCTGAAGGAGGAGTTACGATTGAGCATATCAATGATTTTAATGCACTGATAAGTCAGTTGGAATCAGTTGAAATTGTATTTGATGATGACATGAGGGCACTGGCACTATTATCAAGTCTTCCAGAGAGTTAGAATCCTTTGGTTATGGCAGTGAGCAATTCCACAGATTCGGTAAAATTGGCAACAGATCATGCTGTGAGTTTGGTTCTTAGTGAAGAAACTCTCAGAAAAGATGGTGGAGAAACTTTGGGTTTGGCGTTGGATACTAAAGACACAGGCAAAAATCCAAATAAAGGAGGCAACTATAAACGGAACACAAGCCAATCGAGAAACCGGCGATCACAATCTCGCGCAAAGTTCAAAGGCAAATGTTAGAACTATGGAAAAACTGGTCACACAAAGCAAGATTGCAAAGCACCAAAGAAACAAAACAATCAACAAGGTGACAAAAATTTTGTTAATGTTTCAGAAGTAGAAAATTCTGAGGCATTATTGTTAGCTTTGGATGCTCGTAGTGAATCATGGGTGATTGATTCGGGTGAGTCGTTCCCGCAACTTCGCACAAGGAGCTGCTTCATAATTATGTATTAGGCAAGTTTGGCCAGGTGTATTTGGGAAATGATGAAAGACGTAACATAGTTGGCAAGGGTGAGGTTCAGATAAATCAACCCAATGGAATAGTCCTGAGAATCAAAGATGTCAGACATGTGCTGTGTTTGACGAAGAATCTAATTTCAATTGGCCAACTCACAGATTCTGGTATTGTTACCACATTCAGTGGTGACTCGTGAAAAATGAACAAAGGAGCTATGGTGGTAGCTCGTGAAAAAAAGGAAGGCACTCTTTATGTTACGTCAGGTATTCATAGTTTATTACAGTTACATCATCGGAAGTCAAGGCGAGCACGTGGCATCGCAGACTTAGGCATACGAGTGAGACAGGGATGAAAGTTCTGCTGTCAACGGGAAAACTGCCGGGTTTGAAGTCACTAGACTTAGATTTCTGTGAAGACTGCATATTGGGAAAACAGAAAAGGGTTAGTTTCACCAAAATTCAAAGAACATGCAAGTCAAAACGGTTGGAGCTAGTGCATACAGATGTATGGGGACCATCTCAGGTATCGTCTTTTGGTGGCTCTCACTATTTTGTTACATTTATTGATGATGCTACTCGAAAACTATGAGTTTACTTTATGAAGAATAAATTTGATTTATTTGATGTCTTCAAAAAGTGAAAAGCCTTGGTTGAGAATGAGACAACTTCAAAGTTGAAGTGTCTCAAGTCCGACAATGGAGGAGAGTACATAAATGGCCGTTTGGAAAGTATTTGTGCATCACTATCAATGCAATCAACAAAGTGATTAATAAAACCCCAACTACCAAAAATGCGGCAATGAAGATAGTTGCAGCAAAAGAAGTCACATAAAACCCTGACTCCATCACATAACAGCTTCCCATCTCTGCATTAGATGAGAAGAACAAACTTTGATTCATGAAGATAAAGCTATTGATATCAGTATAAGACAAAAAAACCCAGGATATGTGACATATTGACAATCACCAAATGGCACACTCCATGTCCCAGGCATCATATAAAAAATTGATGTGCTATCCTTGAGTTACCTCTTTGTACTAACTAACCCAACTGAGGACTTAGACATGCATAATATAAACTTTTCTTGGGACTTTCCTATAAATGGATATGAATGCTAGTTTGTGAAGTAATAAGCACAATCATATTTCATTCTCCAAAACATATCTTAGCTTAAATCTTAGGGAAATATAGATATGACTTTAAGGTTGCTGGACGGCACCTGCAAATAAACCATTCTTGCTTCATCCATATAGATTTTTTTATAGATATTCTTCTTAGACACGTGATGACAATTCCGAAAAAACCACGACAGGATAGTGTTGTAGAACACATAAATAGAACAATCCTACAACATGCTAGAAGCATGAGGATAAATGCTGGATTGCCAAAACAGTTTTGGACAGATGCAGTAAGCACAGCTGCTTACCTGATCAACAGAGGTCCTTCGGTTCCCTTGAATTGTGGAATCTCAGAGGAGGCTTGGACTAGAAAAGAGGTAAATTTGTAGCATTTAAGAATATTTAGTTGTACCTCTTATGTTTATATTGAGCCTGAGTATAGGAACAAACTTGATTCTAAATCTCGTAAATGCATATTTATTGGTTATGACTCTGATAATTATGGATATCGATTTTGAGATTATGAAAATCGAAAAATAATTAAAAGCATGGATGTGGTGTTTAATGAGTTTGTCATATATAAGGATAGGCTTGATGATAAGATTGAGAAGTTTGAGACCGTAGAACTTGAGAAAATCTCTAATAAAGATGCGTTAAAACATCAAAACACGAATGTCGAATTAACACCACCTATAGAGATGCCAACCCCTTGTCCTATGAAGAGGTATTCGAGAACTATTAAGCCTGTAGTTCGTTATTCACCTTCCTTGCATTATTTATTATTAACTGACCATAGAATCTGAATGCTTTGAGGAAGCTTTATAGGTTGAGTCAAGGAAAAAGTAGGAGCTAGCAATGAATGATGAAATAGAATCTCTCTTGACGAATAAGACATGAGAGCTGGTTCAATTGCTCAAAAAAATCTCTGCATTACACAATAAATGGGTTAATCGTTTAAAAGAAGAACCTAATGGCATCAAGCGATACAAGGCCAGGTTGGTTGTGAAAGGTTTCCAATAAAAGACAGGCATTGATTACATCGAGATATTCTCTCCTGTTGTTAAGATTTCTACTATCAAAACTGGGCTTAGTATTGTGGCAGTTGGAGATTTGCATTTAGAGCAGTTAGATGTTAAAACTGCATTCCTTCATGGTGATTTGGAGGAGGATATTTATATGCATCAACCCTAGGGCTATGTTGTGACAGGGAAGGAGAATATGGTGTGTAAACTCAAGAAAAGTCCGTATGGGCTTAAGCAGGCGCCCAGGTAGTGGTACACAAAGTTTGATAGTTTCATGACAAGTGTAGATTTCCATAGGTGTCATGGTGATCATTGTTGTTATTTCAAAAGGCTTGACATTTCGTATCTAATACTTCTACTATATGTAGACGTTACGCTTGTTGTGGGTTCAAGTATGGATGAAATCACAAAGCTCAAGGAGCAACTGTCTAAAGAATTCGCAATGAAGGATTTGGGTGAAGCAAAACAAATTCTTGGGATGCACATTAGCAGAGACAGGATGAACAAAAAGTTGAAACTATCACAAGCTGAGTATGTTGGTAAAATCCTCAAGAGATTCAACATGGAGAATGCTAAATCTGTTAGCACTCCGTTGGCAAGCCATTGCAAATTGACGAAGGAACAATGTGCAACCACACACGAGAAGCGTGAGTACATGGCTAAGATTTTGTATACCTCAACCGTTGACAGTTTGATGTATGTTATGGTCTGTACGAGGCCAGACATTGCTTATGCAGTGAGAGTTGTTAGTAGATTCATGAACAATCCGGGTAAAGAGCAGTGAAAAGCTGTCAAGTGGGTATTAAGATATCTAAAGGGTACTCGAGATATGGCTCTGTGGTATGGTGGCTCAGAGATAAGCTTGCATGGATACATTGACTCTGATTTTGCAGGTGACATTAACAGTAGGAAGAGCACGACTGGGTATGTGTTTACCCTTGGCAGTGCTGCAATCAGTTGGGTCTCTCAGTTACAGAAGATTGTGACCATTTCGACTACAGAAGCAGAGTATGTTGCAATAACAGAAGCTTGCAAGGAAATGGTATGGTTTCAGAGTTTCTTGAGTGAGTTAAGCAAGAATCTTAATGATTGCAAGTTGTACAGTGATAGTCAAAGTACAATACATCTTGCAAAGAATTCAGTGTTTCACTAACGAACAAAGCACATTGATATTAAGTACTATTTTGTTCGTTCGCTCTTGAAAAATGACAAAATCAATTTGGATAAGATCCACACTAGTGAAAATCCTGAAGATATGTTGACTAACGCGATTACTACTAAAAAGCTGAAGTTGTGTTCAACTTCAGTCGGTCTTGGCACTTGAGGATGAAGGTATTAAGTCACTGTGGTATTATGTGGCATTACACGGTGTTTATCTCCAAGTAGGAGATTGTTGTGTGTGGAGACAAGCCACCAACCATCCAAAAGCCTACAGATGAAGACTTCCCACAGCCTGCCACATTTGAAGATTTGCATTTGGGGAAGAAATTTGCAGCCGCTATTGTTTCTCTCCCCCTTTTCTGTCTATAAAAGGAAAGGAGCCAATGAACGCAGACATATAATACAAGAAGCAGAAGTGGGTGTGAGGAATTAAGAGAAGAGAGAAGAGAGAAGAGAGAAAATAGTTAGGGTTTGTGTAAGAGAGAGTCTGTAAACTCTTGTAACTCCTCTTGTAATCCCTCATTTGTTCATAGTGAATACCGCAGTGACTCAGTGTGGACGTAGCCCTAAATTGGTTGGGTGAAAAACGATAAATTTGTGTGTCTCTTTGTGAGTATGTGCTATATTTATTTTCTTTCTTTATCTTCTGTACAAATTTAATTGCTCAGATCTTAGGCAAATCTCCCCAACATATAGTGAGTATGACTCTAACTGTTTGGGACAAAAAATCCATTATTCCAATGACTCCAACCAATAGCGATTTTTTTAACTCACAAAACATGAACTTAAGAAAAATCCTTCATAAATCAGCCCACAGCTCATAACCATCCCAGCATCAGACAGTCTTCAGCAAAACAAATGAATATCAAAACCGAAAGCAAAAGGATATATGCAAACTTACCCAAAAAAAAAAAAAAAAAAAAGAAGAATATATGCAAAATCTCATAGGGTAGAAAGCAAGAGAGTTTATTTATTCATTCATGAGAATCAGAAAGAGTGTATTTATTCATTCGTGCAAATCAGAAACATGAATTCACATGTTGATAGCAGTGCAGGTGATCAGACAATCAGCTCATCATAGTAGCTATTCCAAGAAGAGGAATGTGACATGAAGGGAAGATGATCAAACAGTATACAGTAAAATCATTGACCAGTGGATCCTTATTAATTCAAAAAAGTCAATGACAAGTGGACCAAAGGAACTCAAAAGCATCTTTCAGGAAGCAGCCCTACAAAACTTTCCATTGCTCAAGGCAATGGATGATAAAAATATGCCTCGAGAAATAAAAGGTTTGAAGTTATTTGGCTATGATAGGAAGGAGATAAGGTCAGAAGACGTCCTTAGCATTGGCTTGAGCAATGCCCTCAAGAAAAAAAATCTGAATGTGAACTTTGAAGAACGATATTGTGAATCCTAGTATTTCCAAGAAAATTGAAGTTCTAACTATAATATATATATGTAGTTCCAGTATTTTATTTCAAAAAAGGCATATAATAGATACAAAAATACAGGCCTTACTAGTATGTGTATGCATTATATCATTCAATACAAAACCAGATAGATTTAAGTTCCCGGTATCTTGTCAATCAATAATTCATCATAGTGACCAAGAAAGGAATGAAGAGACAGCACCTCATAACCAATGAAGACCAACCACGATACCCAGCAGAAACAAGGTGCTCTACGGTGGCATTCTGTTGCTTCTCGGGCTTCCTTGAGAACAAAATCAATGGCCACCCACCAGCTTGAAGTTTCGTGTACAATTTCAGAATGAACATGCGTTTCAGATTTTTTGTCTCTTCAAGGCAATTATCACAACCAAATTGACTGAATCTGCACAAGGCAGAAAAAAATACTATTGTTCTTTTACAGATGATGGAAAACAAAATTAGAGGCATATTTTCAAGTATAATCCTAGTGCTATATACATTAAATTGAATACAAATTTCCTGAACTAAAAGTAAGCAATACATCAAACTAGAAGGAACAAAGTAATCATAAGAGGGTGAATACCTTACGAGGGTATATCTGAGCAGGAATAAGAAACCATCTTTAAAGAAAGAAAGCAATTTTGAAGTGCCTACATCTGTTTTGTGTTGCTTTAGATTCCTATAAATATCTGATGTATCCAAAACGAAGAAACAAATAACAGAAATAAAAATGCTTCAAAGGCCTACAAAATATAGCTGATCGATTGTGGCTTTTGATTTTGATGTATGTGAGTTGATGATAAAGTGGTGCTGCTATTACATTTAAGGATCAAGGGAGTGATTCTTGTTTCCGTTCTCATGTTTCAGGATACATTTGCTCCTCAGAAAGACACTGGATACAAGAAGTAAATTGATGAGATAGAAAGAAAAAATAGAGAAGATAAATAGCAAAAAGGAAAATGTAATTTCATTTTTGTTTCAAATGCAGAAAGTTCAGAAATAAGCATTTCGAAGACAAAATCCAGTTCCGGCTTTCAAAAATGATGTCCTGGCCTGAACAGGGACTTCAGGGCAATTGGTTAAATACTACAAGGGAAACTTTACATATTTAGGCTCTGCTAATTAATTTTGAGATCCTATATGACACAACATGATAATTTTGACATGAGAAAGAGGAAATGAGCCAGTAAAGGTTATAGCTTTGCAGGAAATTACCGGGACTGCAATGGATCAATGTAATGTGAACTTGAAGGAACAAGGTCATCTATATCCATCAACACCAAATCCAGACCATCCTCTAGTTGTTTAATACCACTGAAGTAGTTTTCAGCCACCCACATTGTGAGATTTAAATCTCTTGCATATTGACCTTCTTTTATGTACCGAGCAGTAGTAATCTTACAGATTTCAGGGAAATCATTCATATCCAATCTGTTGAGCTCAGCATGCAGAGAGAAGATCTTGCAGTAATTGAAATAGCCATTTGATTTTGATATCTCAACTATTTCCCCGCTCCTACTTTCACAGGATTGCAACATCACTATCAATGCAATCGGCAAAGTGATTAATAAAAGCCCAACTATCAAAAGTGCAGCAATGAAGATAGTTGCAGCAAAAGAAGTCACATAAAACCCTGACTCCATCACATAACGGCTTCCCATCTCTGCATTAGATGAGAATAACAACCTTTAGCTCATGAAGATAAAGCTATTGATATCAGTATAAGACAAAAAACCCAGGATATGTAACATATTGACAATCACCAAATGGAACACTCCATGTCACAGGCATCATAGAAAAAATTGATGTGCTATCCCTGAGTTACCTCTTTGTACTAACTAACCCAACTGAGGACCTAGACATGCATAATATAAACTTTTCTTGGGACTTTCCTATAAATGGATATGATGCTAGTTTGTGAAGTAATAAGCACAATCATATTTCATTCTCCAAAACATATCTTAGCTTAGATCTCGGGGAAATATAGATATGACTTTAAGGTTGCTGGACGGCACCTGCAAATAAACCATTCTTGCTCCATCCATACAGATTTTTTTAAAGATATTCTTCTTATGCTATGCCCTATGGAGCTGCACCATTGTTTCTCCTCTCATATCAATGAAACAACCTATTATGGTCAACAAGGCAAAAAAAATGGAGAAACAGCAAATGCTTACCAGAACCTCCTCCAGTTGAAAGACTCTGGTTGGAATATTCCCTCTCCATTTGATGGGCATAGGCAGACATAGTAACAGTTTAACTAGCAAATAGTGACTACTGATTCACCAAAACAATCTACAAAATCCCTTCTGGATGATATAAGGGATACCTGCAAAAACAGAAATCAACTGATTGGTACCAAACTCATCAAATTTCATATTGGCAAACAGTAACATTTAGCTGCAAGTCTGACTCCAAAAAAGTTTAGACTTACCATGCTAGTCACTACCAAGATCACACCTCAACTTCTTTCCCTATCAAATAGAAAAAGAGAAAAGCAACTTACTTCAAAGTATGCATTAAAATTATAGGATAAATTATACTTTCAAACTTGCACTTTACACTCAATCTTTTGGTCTCCGACTCCCCTACTTTTATGCTCAAGTTGCAATGTAAACCTTTCATCAGCTATTGTTTGTCTGCAAATGTCTATGAGTGACTGAATTGAGACTGTGTATAAAGTGCAGGGGTGCTAATTGTAACAATCTTATTTTTTTACTTGTGACTGTTTTAAGGGCCAAAAAAGTAATTGACAACCCAGGTTATTACACTTGGCTCTCTATGCGTTATACAATATCTGAATTTAATCTCTCAGGCACATTTTCCGTCAGCTAGACAAATGGCAATGGCAGAAGGTCCACATTGTAGCTTGACTGTAAGTGCAGGAGTTGACTGTCACAATTGAAAAATCAAGAACCAAAGTGAGACTGAATACAACCTGCAGAGGTGAGAAGTGTAATTTACCCTAAATTCTAGTATAGGTACCCATGTGAACTCAAGCTCTCACTAGTCTAAATTTCATATACTTACAGCATCTATGACAAGTACTAACAACCTGATGAATCTATTTCTATAGTATTACCATGCGCAGACAGAGAGAGAGAGAGAGGGTTCAGAAAACTGTGAAATGATCAGACGATCACCACCATTAAATTAGAAAATAAAGTCTATCAAGGCCCAAGGGGATGCTTCGCATACAAATAGGCAACAATTAAATTTTTCTTTTTTAAATTTCTCTCTAACCATCTCACTGTACGACCAAAAATTAAAGCACAACGAAAACAAACAAAAGCGCAAATCTTTGTTGTTATTCTCTTCATCGACCGAAAAGTCACAAAGCGAATTTTATAAAAAGCTAACAAATCACCGAACAATCAAATTCAAATGTAGTCCTTCCTCCTCCACCTCATGAGAGTCGGATCAAGCTTGAATATATACATACGTGCATATATATACAGAGAGAGACAGAGAGAGAGAGAGAGAGAGCTACCTCAGAGCGACTTTGAAGAGATTGGGGTTCTTCAAAGAGCACAAGGAAAGATAGTCCCAGGACAATGCAGAGGAAACTTCGCCATTCTTCTCTCTCTGCGGCTCAAATAATTGATGTGTCCCGGTCCTTCGTTGCACATTGTAATCGAGGGACTGTTGGGTCATTCGTATAGAAGAGAAGGGTAACTTTGTCCAAACGAAGCAGAAATTATTGGAAAGGAGCCAATAAGCCACCCAAATTCCAGACTATAATTGATATAGAGCCAACAAATACTATACAGATTCGAATGTGATTCATATGGCTGGCTCTCAAATGGGCCCCAGCGCAAGAGACCTCGGGAAAAAATTGCACTTCTACTCGCTCACCATACAGTTGTGCACAATGTGGGTCCCACTACAAGTTGGAAACTTGACACTTCATTAATTGACATTCTTGACGAAAGCAGAATTAATTGGCTGGCAAGATAGCAAAGGCTAACATTTGATTGGTTAATCGATTAATACCCTACGGGCATGTTTGTTTGCTGTATATGCCATGGAGGTTTGGATTAACAACCCTGTAAGGTCCACAAACGAAGTATTTAGATAAAAAGTTAGACACCGGATAGATATTCATTCCGCACTATCAATCTCTTAAAATAAAAGTTACTTATTTTTTCTTTTCAAATAAGTTTAAAAATAATATTTTTATTTTTTTATTATTATAATAGGTTAATATAATATTAAATAGTTATATTATAATTTAAAATTAATTTTTTTGTTAAATTTTTTGTTTTTAGTGTGATATTTTAACAAAATAATATTACTTATCACACTATAATCACATTCTAATCAAACATAGCATGAGTAATCTGCAATCATATTAAATATTGCTTATCACCTATCACTATCTTCTAGCTCATCAACCAAAAACAGACTGTCTACCCCTAAGCCATTTTCTAGCTCATCAACCAAAAACATATGCACTCTAAAGAATGGGATCATCCTCCACATCGAATACGTATTCGTACCATTTGTACATCATCTCCCAGTCCATTTATGCTCTCAATATAAAACTATATCTAATTTACTCTGGATGCATTTTCCTGTCCCATTGAAAATGGACAGATCCTTATATTGCATAGGATGACTATCAACCAAAGAAGTAAGCAAGTATAATCTTAAAATGGCCTGATTTGAAAAAAGTGTCAAGAAGACAAAAAGTTACTCAATCTACTGCTATCACTAGCGTTCAATATGAGTATTGAGGATATTCAGTAAGAAGATTTTCTTGAGCATTCACAATATTAATTCTTCAAACTTAGAGAGCAAAAAAATAACATATTAATATTGAATATGCCTTTCACAATCGTTGAAATCTACTTGTAGAGCTGAAATACAACGGTTGATTGTCGTTCACAATCCTAGAACAAGCTCCGAAATCCATGAACGGAAAGAACAAAAAGCTCTAAACAATGGCAGGTGGTAGTTGTGTTCGCGGTCTTTCCCCTTTTCGGCTCCGCTCCAAACCGTAACCCTAATTTGATTAGGCCCCAAACTCGTTGACAAATGAGATGTAGCAGCGTTGGAGCGGATTAGAGTACACTCGGGCATATTAGATGACGACTCTGCCCTCCGTCCTGGAAAAAAAGTCTTAATTTGATTTTTATTTTCCTTCTTTTTTTTAAACAGTAACTACTAACTAGTAACCGGTTCCAACTTGCTTGGGTTTCATCCATTGCTCAGTTTACATTTTTTTTTAATAATAATTTTCAAGAATGTTATAAACCAAAAATAAGCAAAGTGTGTCTTTGAAAACAAAAACACAAAAACATGAACCAAACATCACAGTGAATTTGCTAATTACTCTTTGCCAATATTAGACCGTTCTAGCTCTTCTGCAAGACAGTGCTTATCCTATTCAGGTACTTATGATCTTGTATGTTAGGAATTTAGAAAAGCCCAAAATTCATGTGTTCATAAAAGCTTGTGTTTTGTTTGGAGAACTGTCAATAATTGGTATCAACATGGGTATATAAATTGGCAAGCAAGTCCAAAAGATGATATACAATGGCTTCTGGAGAAGCATTGTCTTTGTCAAACCAAGAGTTCCTTGTCATATAATCATATATATATATATATATACATACTGGGAGGTTGCCATGCCCGACTAGCTTGGTGCAGGCTCATGCATGCCATTAAAATTCTATGAATAAAAGAGAAGACACAGAGATGAATAGTATGTCAACAAATAGAAGCTTTTGAAAGAAGAAATTGATAATCGAAAACAAGATCTGTGAGAGAAATAACGAGTGCAAATGGATGAAGCTGATTTCAAAGTAACTGAATTGCGCCATCTACTTAATGGATGAAAAATCATTGAGCAGGTTATAGATTAATAATTTTTGCAAGGATATTTTTAAGAGAGAGAAATATTGACACGGCTTCAATTTTGGGAACACCAAATAGGTATTCTCCCTAGTTTACTAGTAGTGTGCTTACAGAGAACCAGGATCAAATTTCTGACGGTCCAAACTGCTATTACATGTGTAAAACATAGGCCGTTGAGCATATGCCAAAAAAACAAACAATTCATGGGGGGCCAGTAGCTACCATATCTTTTCATCATACATACATGAGCCACATATATTTTGAGCGCTGGGGATTGACCTCCTCCCATTACACTCGAGCAGCCTATCTGTTCACGAGTATCCACGTGGCTGGAACCCATTGGCTGCTTATCTGCTATCCTCCCCCATTGCCACTGTCCTATGCCCAAAAACAGTTGCAGGCTGAAACAAAACTTCAGGCCTTTTTCCTTACTAGCAAGACCTTGCAGAGAGCCTTTGAAGTGGGTTGCATCTCCTCTTCTTCAAACTTTTCTGATTCAAATTCTGCATATTTCACAAGCATGGAGACTGCCGGCATCACGTGCTGCCCACGCGGCGCGTTCCTCCCTGGTGTCTCTTCTCAACATTTGGCTGCACTAGTTTCTCCACGTTCCATTTCTCCCTCATTCAGCTCCAAGGTACAAACTTTCCCCTTTGGTTTCCCTTTCTGTTCTTCTGTTTCGTTTTCTGAAAGCCTCCAATGACTTTATTTGTCAAATTGGTTCCGAAACTATTTTTGTCAATAATGCATTGTTAATGCATAAATCTGTAAAAAAAAGAAGAAGATAAATAATTACGTCCAAGGCACGGTTAATATCGTTTTCCTCTAGACAATATTCGTCCCCACCAATTCTCAGAATCTAGTGTGCACCGGGTTAATGGTGAATCGCCTTCAGGATACAATGAAGCCTAGAAAATTCGTAATTCTGACTGCGTGTTGCACACACGAAACCAGATCCAAATACCCTCTGATTATCAAGTCTGCCAAGAATCTGAATGTCTATTTCTACAGAAATAGACTTCAGATATGATGAACAATAAAAACTAAAAAGAATCAATAATTATAATGTCTTTTAATATAGAGAGAAGTTGCAGGAAAAATATATCTCTATTGTCTGCGAATCTGTCATGTTTTTATAGACATTTTGGTGTCTTTTTTATCAGACATGACTGTTAGAATTCAAATAATAACTAATTTCTAACAGTCACTTGTAGGTTTAAACACAGCCGTCGGATCGCCTCTTTTCTAATCTAACGGTGTAGATCGCACCTATTCATTGTTTGATCAGATCATTCATCACACCTTTATGATCAGGTGTGATTTTCATCACACGATCCTTTTTGCTTATGTATTAGACATCCAATCGTTGATTATTATGATTGCCAAAAATCAATGGTCTTGATCACAAGCCACATGCACAAGTGCCAAGTGCCAAGTGCGTCACTAAAGCGCCACATTGCGCCACGCGACTCGCACGCGAAATGTGCGTTTGGCGCACATGTGGTTTAGCACACATGCTCACACTTGAGTGCTACACCCAATCATTACTCTAAAACAATACATAGAAAGTTATTGACATTTATAAATGTCTTACCAAATTTCTCACTTTCTAATGTAGAATTCATTTAATAAGGTAATAAAGACTTTCTTCAAAGGTAGTCAAAACTATTTTGGAAAACCCCAAAACTACTACATATATTATATATTTTGAAAATATTTTCAACATACATTTGGTAAACCAGTTTCGAAACTTATTTCAGAAAACTTCCAGTTTTAGAAATCAAGAAAATTAGTGTTTTTTAGATTTTGAAACTGTTTTTATACAAAACTAAAAACGATATAAAAACAATAGTGTTTTCGATGGTCTTATTTTCTATTTATGAAAACACAAAAAACAAAAATAGAACTATAACCAGGGCCAAGGTTCTGAAGTGTGCATGTACGTTGAATTATTCTTGTCCTAAAAGTGGAATTTATACCTCGTGTTTGCACCTTGAAGCATATGATAACTCAAAATTTATATAAAAGTTAAGGAGCATGATATGAGTATTTGGCGACCAAATACTCACAAATATGCATACAATTTACGCATGAATTGAAGTGGAAAAATTGGGAGAATGATTTGAAAACGGGTAGTGAAATGCATTGCAGAGTCTGAAATCAAGCTCGCTTTTCGGGGAGTCCTTGATGATCATGCCAAAGGCATCAGTTAAAGTGTCAAGGGCAAAGAATTCTTCTCTTGTGACCAGATGTGAGATTGGAGATAGCCTGGTACGTCAACACCAAAATATGAAAACAGAGTACTGGGCAGGGGAAGGGGTCAGAGGGGCACCTGCCCCTCAATTTTTCAAAACTTCTAATATTACCCACAACTTTTGAAATTGTTTTCAATGTGGCCCTTTCGAAAATTTACAAATACCCCCTATGTTTTGAAAAAAACTACTTTGAGCGACAATTTAGAAAATGTCCCTTAATTTGTCACCTCTAAAAATTGATGAATATTTTTCTTAAATACTTAATTTGCTTCAAAGACCCCTATATATCTTATATAGTCATATGAAAGTCAAGTGTTCTATTGTTAATTAAAAAATATATCTTATATAGTCATATGAAAATCAAGTGTCCTATTGTTGATTAAAAAAATTATTAAAAACTCCACTAGAACAATATGACGGGGCCAATTTAAAAAATATGAACCAAAATAGTTGATGTTTTAGTTTAAAATGAAAAGACCACAAACAATCGTATTATTCTATGAAAATTTTGATTATATAACATTAGTTTCAAAAAAAAATTTCTGAGTTGTGAATAAATGTTGCCGTCCCTGAAAAAAATTTCTGGCTCCACTGATCCTGGGGGAATGATTGGAGAGAATATGATTAAAATGAGTTTGTAATTGTAGGAATAGTTCCTTACAAAGGCAACCCCAGATAAGGGACTATTAAGTTTAATGATGTGCATGGGTGAAGCACTTAGAACCATTGCCTTCAAAGTGAGAACAGCTTCTTATGGAGGAACTGCCTGTGTGAACTCTATCGGAGACGAGCAGCTTGCAGTTGATGTGCTTGCCGGCAAGCTCCCATTTCAGGTTAGTCTTAACAATCTTTCCTTTAATTTCTCTTAGCTACTGTTCAGTGTCTGTCTTTGTATTCTAAAAATCCTTACTATTTGCTTTTATAATGGTCATGCTTAGGCCTTGACTTACTCCCACGTTTGCAAGTATGCTTGCTCTGAAGAAGTTCCTGAGCTCCAAGACATGGGAGGGCCAGCTCAAGGTTTGCAAGTACTAAGTTTCTTTAGAAAGCAGAAGTAATCATAATTTGAAGGAGCTCCATGAGTTCCTTCTTCTTGATGAAGGTTTACTTTGAACAATAATATCAAATTTTAATTAAGCAGGCATTTTCTGGTACTGATTTTGCAAACTGTCAATGTCAAAATTTCTGCTTCTATGCAATAAAGGGTTCTCTGCTTGTAGTGCCCAAATCTCTCTTACTTTCTCTCTCAACAAATTTTCCTATGGTGGTCAGGAAAATGGCAACTTGTCAAAGACACAACAGAAATTAGTGAAGGAAAGATGTTCTCCTGGAAATTTGAGCGCCACATTTGACAATCCTGACTATGATAAGGTCTACACTTCTTTGCTAAATTTCTACCATTTTGCTGTTTTTGTTTAGACATGTTATTTACTTATTTATTTTACTTTCTTTTTTCCTTTTTTTTTTTTTTTACAAATATGAACTGCAGCTGATCAACTACTATGTAAGAGAGAAATACACATTGCGGTACACTGGAGAAATGGTGCCTGATGTTAACCAGGTCTGTTCATCTCTTCAATCCTCTTTGCCCTATTTTAACTTCAGTTACAGCTTCTTAAAAAATCAACTGACTTGAGTTGGCCAGCTTCTCAAAAATATTCATTCTTGTTTTTGTTTTTATCTGCAGATCATTGTGAAAGAGAAACGTGTCTTCACAAATGTGGTATCCCCATCTGCCAAGGCCAAGCTGAGGCTGCTCTTGGAGGTGGCTCCTTTGGGTTTCTTGATTGAGAAAGCTGGGGGCTTTAGCAGTGATGGCAAACAGTCTGTGCTAGACAAGGTGATCAATAGTCTTGATGATAGGACTCAAGTAGCTTATGGATCCAAGAACGAGATCATCCGATTTGAAGAAACACTATATGGTTCCTCCATGCTCAAGGCTGGTGTGCCAGTTGGGGCTGCTGCTTAAGCTAAGCTGCTTTGTTTGCATGCCATTTTTCTCTCTCTAGGGACAAAATTAAAGCGACATCCTATACCGGTTTGTATGATAGTTCAAGATGTATTCAGCTTATGATTAGACTAAGATTAATAATTCGTCACGAGGTTGAATTGCCTAAAGATGGAGAGATCAAGCAATACCATTAGTTTTTTTTTCTTCAGGTGTGTGATCTCATTAAGGTGTTTAGGCTTCAATGCGCCTCCATTCCATCAAACTAAACATTAGTGACAATTCACAGTTAGGATTTTAAGTTCATAATGGGTAAAAATCAGATCTTCATTTACTCGGCAAGAAGCTGGCTCCCCAAGTCTAGCACAGTATTGCCTATATCAAGCATGCAGCATCTATTTTTTCCACAAAAGGCAATCTATGAAATCCATACAATCCAATGTCCTTAAGAATTTGTTAAATCAGTAAAAACAAGATACAGAAATCGTCGTCTTACACTACCACTGCTCGATTGTCTTTGCTGGAGAGAGCCCAATGACTAATACAGACTGGATCCTTGTAACCTGCATCCTATTTGATGACACAAAAA
Organism: Euryodendron excelsum; assembly: GCA_033060915.1. Taxonomy (NCBI): domain Eukaryota; kingdom Viridiplantae; phylum Streptophyta; class Magnoliopsida; order Ericales; family Pentaphylacaceae; genus Euryodendron; species Euryodendron excelsum. Next base: position 11,035,924 of record CM065390.1, on the reverse strand, counting down.
TATGTGTATATATACGTATATATTATCTTATCTGCCTAATTCCTATGCTCCTTTTCATGTTTCAAGCCTTACTCATGTGAAAATAGCTATCCAGCACTTCATAAAGGTTAAACTTCAGAACATTTAGGAACCCCTTCAGTATTTGGCATTTTCCAAAGCAACACAGTTATCCATCTCTTAAAATTGAAAGCACCCTCATATATATCATATTTCTGTTTGCAATATTGTAAATCCCTAAGATGGTAAGCCTTGGAGTTATCTATCCCCTTGAAAGCCCCTATCCCTTTGTCTTCATGAGGAAACTGCCAAAAAAATCACATTGCTCCTTAGGATTCCTTCACAAGATTGTGGTTAATTGCCTTCTTATTAGCAGAATTTGGGTGCTTTCGAGTCAATGTGTGGATGAACGTATCTGTAAGCCAAATAATTGTGCTGCTTGTATGCTGGAGGACTTTGGTTTTGGGAAAGAATTGCTATCACCAAACATAAAGCAGACAAACATGGTATATGGACTCTGCTCGTGATCAGCTCGATTTTAAGTTAAAAACATAGTAGTAATGTGTGGTCAAGCTTTTTTTCAAGTTCTCTTACTAACTTTTCAATCCTTCTGCAGGCCGATGACTCGGGAAACAAGAAATGGCATGGATCAGTTGGAGGCCTTGTGGAAGCACCTATAGACAAAGTCTGGGACATGGTATCTCAAACTAGTAGATTACAGGAATGGATGCCAATGGTCGAAAGATGCACCGATTTAGCTGGAGATGAAGGCGTTCCGGGCTATGTTCGGCTTGTTTCCGGCTTCATGTTCCCCCAACAAGATGGAGACAGGTCATGGATCAAGGAAAGGCTGGTATTCATGAACCCATCATCACATAGTTATGTTTACAGAATGGAAGCAAGCAATGTGGGCTTAGATGGGTCTGTGAATTCATTGAAGCTTGTAGACTATGGACGTGGTTCGACCCTAGTTGACTGGAGATTTGAGATAAACCCTCTGGAAGGTGCATGTGAGGACACGTTAATTGATTATCTCGGATTTCTCTACAAATCCTGTATTAATCGGATTGAGGGTGCTATAGAAGCTTCAGCCAAAAATGTATAGATAGCTTCAATCTAATAATTGTTCCAGGCTATGTTCGGCTACTGTCTGGCTTATGTTCCCCTAGAGTGTCAATTGCCAGAAGAAGGGTTTGCAGCAAATTTTCTTTAATTTTGGTATTTTGTTCGTACTTGGGACATGTCCAGGTTGTGGCTGGAAAATGTTATCTCATAGCATTAATCAGGCAAATACCCATGGCTTTGACTAGCACAGAGCTGCCCCTGTTTTAAAGAGTGTTGGGCTCTTCTTTTTTTTCTTTTTTTTTGTTATTGCGGATAGGAATGTTCGGGTCTGTTTACACACATTTCGACTAATTCACTCTCCAGTTTAGTCAGAGGCATGTCATCCACGCCGCGAATAGAATATTCACCATAATAAGACCCTCTCATTTCTCTCCTTTTTTGTTTCTGGTATTGAGGTCAGGATGTCCGGATTTATTTACACTCATCTTGATTAATCCCTTAGTCCGGTCAAAGACAAGCTATCCACACTTTGACAAGGGGTATTTATCAGGGATAAATCCTCAGACCTGGCCCCAAGTTTCAACCTAATGCCAACTAAGACAATCTCTCGGGTTGAATGATGGCTGGCGAGGGGGCGTGAGAAAAAATTGAACTTGAAAGCTCTATGGGATGCAGAAGGGGCAAATGAGATTTTGTAAAGTTAGCATCAAAACGAATTGTTTGTGCGTGTGCCTGTGCAATTTGGAATGGGGGCGGCTGGGGGAGACAGAGAGAGCATGTGATATTCATGGTGCTAAAGTAAAATCTGATATTCTCATAAGTCATTGAAACCACCAAAAGACCAGGCTTCTCCTATCAATGAAAACAATTTCGCAGCTAAAAATCAATGTTCTGTCTTTGACATGTCATGTATACTGTGGACCTCTACCCACCACAATCCCCATCATCAACTGTACCAATGTACTCTTCTGGAAGGCGATACCAATGTATGATCCTTCAACATCTACAAAGTTTCATACTACTTTATCTCCATACATGTATATTATATCACTGGCAATGTATCTTCATCTCCATTGTGCAGTACTTTAAAAAAAAATTAATATAGATTAATATTGGGTTCAATTTCGCATGAACATGACTTGTACACACAAGTATGGTATCTTCCAGTTCAAGAGAGAGAGAGAAAGAGAGATGCAGCTCCGATGTATGTTTCAACCAGGCGGGGTTGCAGTCAATTGAAAGAGGCAACAGGAACTTCATAGCACATTTCCAAACTTTGATTAGTTGACAGATAACACAACTTTGTGTAATATGTAAGAAAACTTGGGGAATAGAGAGGGCTGGGCTATCTTTACTCACCTAACAGGGTAAAACGACTTGGCATCAAAGATTTATTACTCCTTTATAATGTAGAGATGTCATACCTGAGTTTGCCATAAAGAGTTTGCCACAAAGAGCGAGTCGTACAAAAGTTATAGAGAGAGAGAGAGAGGGGATGGCGTATCGGGTTCAGGCAGTGCTGTTGGTGGCAGCTTTCCTGTTTTCGGCATTGGTCGATTCCAAGGTTCGCCACTACAAGTTCAGTGTAAGTACATCCTTCAATCCCTTCTAGTACAGTTGCCCATATATGCCACAATGCCATGGCATTGGCATTGGTTTTGATGAATGGAGGATATATAGCAAAAGAACTGGTGGTTAGGCTAAGCCTTTGGACAATTCTATTGGGAAAATTGCTATTGTTATAGAATTTCTATGTAAAAAAAATTTACCACAAGGATGTAGCAGCATGAGTTATTCTATGCTAAAGAACCACTGTCAATCGCATTATTCTGTATGAAAATTATGTATGTATAACATTAGTCAATCACATTGTTCATTCTCATATAATTTTATATAGAATCCTTTACTAGAATGATGTAATGGTGATATTTTTCTTTAGAGTAATGCCATAGAAATAAAATGTTCATATAGAATTTTGATACAAAATAACGTGACTGACAGTTCTCCTTTCATTTTAAACCAGAAACACCCACAATATGTCTGGCTCATAATTTCTAAAATAACTATGCCATATCATTTTAGTGGAGTTCTCTGTATAAAAAAAAAAAAAAAAAGGGTAGGGGGAAGGTGAATTCTTATAAGAAATACTTCATGATAATTAGCTATCCTGCATGAGAAATCTGTTGGCTGCTGTATTCAGGTGGTCTTGAAGAACACAACAAGGCTTTGTTCAACAAAGCCTATTGTCACTGCAAATGGGAAGTTCCCAGGGCCTACTCTTTATGCAAGGGAGGACGATACAGTGATCCTGAGGGTCGTCAACCATGTCCAGTACAACGTTACGATCCATTGGTTCGATCAAATCATTAATTTGTTACCTAATTTCTTGAGTAAATTAACGAATCATATAGAAGTAACATAACACAAGTCTCATTTTATTATGGTAACTGACAGGCACGGAATCAGGCAGCTTCGAACAGGTTGGTCAGACGGGCCAGCCTACATTACCCAGTGCCCAATACAGCCTGGGCAAAGCTATGTCTATAACTTCACCATCACAGGTCAAAGAGGTACACTTCTCTGGCATGCACATATCTCCTGGCTAAGGGCAACCCTTCACGGCGCCATTGTCATCTTGCCCAAGCGGGGCGTTCCTTACCCTTTTTCCAAACCCGACAAGGAAGAAGTCATTGTCTTAGGTGAGCTCAAACTTAATCCGTGCCCGGCTGCAACTTTTAACTGTCTTTGCTAGAAGTTTTGCTGATTTATTCGGTTCTTTAAATTGTAGGCGAATGGTGGAAATCAGACGTTGAAACGGTGATCAACCAGGCTATGCAATCTGGTTTGGCACCAAATGTATCGGATTCACATACCATTAACGGCCATCCGGGTCCTGCTCCAAATTGCTCCTCTCAAGGTACTGGCATTGGGTATACTTAATCGTATGATGTAAAGTTATTCCTGTTTAGCACAGAATAACCCTTTTCTGGTTCTAATAAAAACTAAGAAGCACGAACGTTTCTTTTAAAAGAGCGAAAAAAGTTTTTTGAATTTTTTATTATAATATCTATCTCGTATAGGTTTCAGTTTACATGTTGAAACTGGCAAGACCTACCTGCTCCGGATCGTCAATGCTGCACTCAATGAGGAGCTCTTTTTCAAAATTGCCGGGCATAATCTAACCATAGTTGAGGTAGATGCCACCTACACCAAGCCATTTAAGACCGACACCATTTTCATAGCTCCTGGCCAAACCACAAATGCCCTTCTAACAGCTGACAAGGGCACTGGCAAGTACTTAATAGCCATCTCCCCTTTTATGGACACTGTGGTAGCTGTGGACAATCTCACTGCAACCGGAACCTTGCGCTATAAAGGCACCCAAGCATTTTTCCCAACCTCTCTCACAACCATGCCTCCTCAAAATGCCACGCCAGTGACAAATAGCTTCATTGAGTCTCTCCGAAGTCTCAACTCAAATCAATATCCCGCCAAAGTGCCATTAACCATTGATCACTCGCTGTTTTTCACTGTTGGTGTTGGAGTCAACCCTTGTGCTACTTGTGTTAATGGAAGCAAGGCTGTGGCTGATATCAACAATGTTAGCTTTGTGATGCCTACTACGGCCCTCCTTCAAGCTCATTACTACAACATAAGTGGAGTTTTCACTGTTGATTTTCCCGGAAACCCTCCAATCCCTTTTAATTATACTGGCAACCCACCGAAAAATGTGCAGACTATGAACGGGACGAAGCTTTATCGAGTGGCTTATAATTCGACAGTTCAAGTTGTGATCCAAGGCACTGCTTTTTTGGCTCCGGAAAGTCATCCAATCCATCTGCATGGATATAATTTCTATACAATTGGAAAGGGAGTTGGTAATTTTGATCCGATTAAGGATCCGAAGAAATTTAATCTTGTTGATCCTGTCGAGAGGAACACCATAAGTGTTCCAACTGCTGGATGGACTGCTATTAGATTCACAGCAGATAACCCAGGTAAACCTATATCTTTTTTTTATCTGTACTCCTTCATTTGTTTTTCTTTTTAGAAATTTCTGCAAGTTTTTAAGGTGAGTTTGAAAGGGAATTAAATCTTGAATTTTATATAAAAACAAGGTCTCTGTTGTTATAAGTCATTTTCTTGATGAGGGGACTGCATCTGAAGGTCATGTTAATTTGCCTATGAAGTGGTTGGCTTCCCAAACACGTTTGGTTAGGTTCCGTTTCTGTTTTCATTTTTGTATTTTTTTTAAAAAAATGAAATAAATTTCTCATTTTTTGTATTCTCAAAAGCCAAAAAAAAAAGGAGATTATAAAAAATATCATTATTTATATATTGGTTTTATTTATAAAAAAACAGTTTCAGAAACTCATAAAACACTTTTTCTCGCTTTCTAAAACTGGAGTATTTTCTAAAAAATTTCTCAAAAAAAAATTTAAAAATTAATTTGCCAATATGTGGTCTTAGCAAAAATAATTTTAGAAAATTAAAATAAGAAACAGAAAGCTAATTGAAACCATAGCCAAACGGGAAATACTAGTAGCCTTAATAGTTTTTTATTCTGTCTTGGTATCTGTAGGTGTATGGTTTATGCATTGCCATTTGGAAGTACACACAAGTTGGGGACTTAAGATGGCATTTCTGGTGGACAATGGCAAAGGCCCAAATGAGTCACTTCTACCACCTCCAAGTGACCTTCCAAAGTGTTAAGCAAATCCAAATGATTTATTCTCAGAGTCTTGAAGTATCATTACATCATTAGGAGGCAGAAGAATACAAGATGGCTGATGCACAAAATTACAGAGCAAACGGTTTCATGTGAGAGAGAAAATAAAGGAGTAATGAGAATGCATGGGTTGGTAGTTTTTGGAGAGGGAGGACGAAGCTGCTCAAGAAAAATTCAATAAACTTGGGCAGCTTAGTTGTGTTGCAGAATTCCATTTTCCTTTGTGGATTTGTGTTTGAATGTTGTATAGAACTATGCTTGTATTTATTAGATATATGGAGTACTTCCAAAGGAATGCGAACAATTCCTGTTTGTTTGAAACAATGATCTTCATACTACAGCAGTTTGTCTCTTGTCTTTAAGCAAAAGAACACTTCATATGGTGAGAATATTCCACCTAGTGCTTCCAAATGGAAAAAAAAAAATTATTTTCAAATTGGCCACACACACAAATTTATATATATATATATATATATTATGAGTACATGTTTGACATGTCTAATCTAATATGTGCATCTGATTGGTTGGCTTAGTAAATGTTGCACCAATAGTGAGTGGTAATGCAGTTATGTTGTAATATCCCAGTCTATGTAGTTATGCTCTTTCGAACATGAGCAGGGACGTACGGAACCCGAAATTGTGTTGAGGGGGAGCATGGAAGGCCAAAATTTTTTTTTTTTGAATTTTGTTGAGAGGCTAAGATAAAACTTATTGAATTTGAAAGGTTAAGGTAAACAAAATAATTAATTTTATTCAGGGCTAAGGTAACAAATTTTAAATTTTGGAAGCCCAAAAATAAAAGAATTTCAATTTTGTTTGGGGTTAAGGTAAAAATTCCTAAATTTTAAAAGGTTAAACAAATAAATTTAAAATTTTAGGGGGGCAATGTACAATCTCTTACCATAAATATGCAATAGGAAACGTGTTATGAGCTAAAAGTTTTCAAAAACAGAGTTGCAGACAGTGTATAGAATTGCAGGCATTATTTTTTTACTAACGTAAAATTAAAATCAATATTAGTTGACACTAATCTAGAAAGCAAGTCTTACGTTATTGAAAAAATCTAAGTGTAGTTTCTAACAATTCAAACAGTGCAAGATTTTGAGTTTTCTAGAATGTCGCTCATGCTTTTATGCAGTATGCTATTATAACCCACTACCCTCTATGCTTTGCTCATATACCCCATCTTGCTTTCGTCAATTGGGTTATCCACGTCATAGGCTTTTATAATGATACACACTACTTTACAAAACTTGTTTTATGCTTTTGCTTTTTCAATAAGAGCAAACCTCGTGAAGATGACACCATGCAAATTAACTTAATTCTAAATATATAGAAATCAGCCGATGCATACCAAATCCAGGAGCAAATTAATTAAAGGATGTTTTAATTTTTGCTTAGTACAAAATAAATAAATAAATAATCTACGTCCCGGAACTCCAGCTATCCCATAATCATTACACTATATCTTCCACAATTTGATTTGTTTTTATAAAACATAAAACAACCATACCTTGCTATTAAAGATTTAAAATTGAATTACAGAAAGATTAAAAGTGTAAGTGGTGGGAGCAAAAAGGAAGGTTGTACATACCTATCTCGAAAAGGTGAAGTGTGATAAAAGCAAAACTTTTGTCTTTGTAAAACAACCATACTTTAATAATAAAGACTTAATTGCAGAAAGATCAAAAGTGTAAGTGATAAGGTGACAAAAAAATAGTGAAGGGTGTCACAAAAGCAAAACTTTGCAAAAGTAACTCGCGCCAGGTAGGGGTCGAACCTACGACTTTCTGCTTAGGAAACAGACGCTCTATCCACTGAGCTACAGGCGCTTTGCTCTCTCATTAGCCAAATAAATAATAACTCAATAAAGCCTTACCATTATATTGAATATTGTACTAATAAACATATGGTCAATTAAGAATTAAATAAACTAATTTGCACACTGCTCTTCTTCAAACGGATCATCCAAATGGTATGTACCAACCTCTAAATCTGATTATTTGATATATTTATCGTTGTTGAATCTCTGACTCAAGAAGATAGGATTATTGGGAAATGTTCCCTAAAACTTGAAAGCATAGAAGAGAGAAGCCAAGGGCAGCAAGGTTAGCCCATGGTAGTGGCGGCTTCACCAGTACCGTGTAGTCATGATTTCAAATCACCTTCTTCCTCTTTCAGAGTTTTAACCCTCCAATGTACTAAAAAAAGAGAGAAGAGAGAAGTCAAACAATAAAATACTAAAATCTACCCTTTTTGGTCTCAGAGGAGAAAACAAAAACCAGTTGTCTCAAAGATCTTTAATGCTATCTAAACATAAGCAAACGCGGTCTTATAACCAACACAAAGTAAATCTTTAAAGCCAAGTAGTGAGTTACTTGAACTTTAATAAAAATAATTAACTAGAAAATTATGATTGACTCGTTCATTTCTCAACCAAATCTCAAGCAAGCCTCTAACTTGATTAACCATAACCCAAGTCCAAGTAGCTTGGATTTTTGAAGAATGTCATAGTTATAATTAGCTCATCAATTCATGCCCGAGTGTCACGGGTTACTTCCTTGCATTCCATGACATCACACGGAAGTGCATTCGCACTTGCCTTAAAATCTCAAGGTGTGCCAAAAATGGTAGAGAATGGATGCCTAACGTCGTGCTAAGGTGCTCGACCAATACCCAAGGCAATATGCTTCAAAGACGGGATAAATAGTGCTCATTTGATGGCCAAAATAATGCCCAAGTATTGCCCAAATATTGTCCAAAACAGCCCCATTTATGCCTTATGGGACGGCCCAAGAGAGCCACAACAATGACTAACATGGCAGCCAAGACAGCCACCCATTGCCCAATATGGCAGCCAAGGCAACCAGCCATGGCAGCAACAGGCAGTAGCAGTGCTCTCACGTTAGAGGGACGATCCGACCACATTTTGCCGCACAACCTAGGGTCTAAACCCTTGTATATATATAGGAGTTTAAGTCCTAGCAAGCGCTTTGATGTAATTCCCTCTGTGGCGACGATGAAGGGCCAATGCCAAATTTACACAAAGTACACCTTTTTAGTGCATCTTTGGTATGACACTTCTCCTAGTTTCAGAGGGCAAATTAAACTAGGTTTTTTTTATGTACATAGCTTTTATGATGTATTTTCTCATTCCCAGAGTTTTAGAATTTTTGGACAAGTGTGGATTTAATGAAAGTCCATTATAACTCCTACGGCACACACTATGTTTTCACTTGTCAGTTTGTAAATGGCTTAGAATGCTACTAAAAGGGGGTATGTATGTCAACAACCTCTCCCATCACTTTTTTTGTAATCAACCAAGCACTTGTTTTTCATCTTCTAAGCATTGTAAATACTTTCTTAGCAATAAAAATGTACTCTTTTGTAAATGTCTTGTGTATTTCTTTCTATCAATTTCCAATGTAATTGCTTGTATTGTGCCATCAAACTTGCTTACTTGCAATCAACCGGTAGAGACTTGAGTTTGGCGGACTTGTCAAAAGAGCTTGGTGGGCGCCACACGGGGGCATTGTGACCTACAACTTGCTCGCAAGTGTGACCCCGCGACACTGAGTCATGCTCAACTAAACGCAGTCAAGTGCTCTTTATAGGCTAAATAAGGTTGTTTGGTTGTTTTAAAGTTCAGTGGGTAATTCTGAAGGGATTAAAGAATATTGATTCAAGATGGATTAAGATAGGCCTAGCACTTGTTAAAAATGACCAACTCAATAAGCTCAAAAATATTAGAAAACTTTGTTGTAAAAGTTTTTTAGTGGGAAATGACCTCATTTTTTTCCCCACCTTCTAGGTATTGTAGTGGATCAGTTCTAGATTCTCATGCTAGTTTTTCTTGTCCTTTTTTTGTATTTTTTTTCCCTAAATCGATACAACTAATTTAATAGGAAGCAAGAAAAGAATAAGCACACCACATCTACGTGTAATTACTTAAGAACTTTGGGCCAACATACATGAAGTCAAGTCGTGGGGGCTCAATAAATAACTTTTTCTCTTTTCTTTTTTTTTTTGTTGAGAAGGGAACAACTACAAATATAGTTAGCAAGGAAGGGGGAGTTAGAGAAGTTAGTAAGTTAGTAGATTAAATGTTACAGAGTTAAAACGATAGGATGCGCAGATATTATCTGTCTTAAATACAACGCTTTCGTCGCAAATTGAACCATTGATCTCGCTAAAGTTAGATCAAGATCATAACCATTGAACCGATGGCCCTAGTCTCAATAAACAACCTTGTTAGGTCACAACCAATATTGACATGATACAAACATGAAACCTAAAAACTATGTCTACTATGATTTAAGTATTTAGCACAGGACGTAGATAAAATTCAAGTCTCATGAATCATGTATAGTAACATTAAGATTTTTTTGGGTGGCATTTTCATGTAAAATGACAAAACTACCCCTTAAATAGATATTTTGTGATCACGCAAGGGTATTCTTTTGAATTCACATAAATTTTGGCCGGACAATAAACCACCTTTTTGTTAAATAATGACAATGGCACTATGGTTAGACTCCTATCGCTTCACATAGTGAAATCACTGTCCTCTCCAGCTCATTTACCAAAACAAAAGAATTTTGGCAACCACTGAAACGTATTCTTATAGACACACACAGATTCAAAGTCATGATTTTTTTTTTTTGGAAGGTAGTTTCAAAGTCATGATTTCAACCACCAATCTCATCAAATTTCTTGTGGTGCTAAGGAAAGTTTCACCATTAGTACTGAAAGAAGCAATATAAAAGTGGAACTTTTAAAAAACTCATAGAAGCCACCGTCCAACTGGGTAAAGTGCAGAGCTAAAGCTCTCAATAGGGACTAGCTAGAAAAGGAATGAGTTGAGTGAATTCTAACGGCTGAGGGGAAAAAAAAGGAAAGAGAGAGAATGGTTGTTCAAGGCTGCCACAAAATGGTTGCCCAACCCATCAAAGAGACTCATTCAATTTAATTCTTGAAAATTAATTCCATGATACATTTGTGGTTTTCACGACATTAGAACTATACATAGTAACCAAGATCAGTATCAATGACAAGCAAATCAAATCAACTTAGGTCACAAGGTTCGGCTAACTAGGTCACCGAATTGCGGATTGACGCATTGGACATCAATTCGTGTCAATTTTGCGAATTACTCTAGTCAAATCCGCGAATTACATACTGGATAATTGGCCACTAACAAACTGCCACATGGTTGGGCTTATGGTGAGAAAGGACACACCATAACACCCCAGGAGAGCCTCACGGGTTCGGCATTTGAGAGAATCTGAAAAGTCAAAATGCTTAAGTGAAGTATTGAACTTGTGACCACTAAAGACTAGCAGAGAACCCTACCCACTGGACTACAGATGACTTTCTTACCATTCCTGTCTTTTCTACTTTATAGCATTTTCTTTATATTTATTGGATACAGACTACAGTTGCATGAGAAGTTGAAGCATAAAAAATTAAAATTACATAAATAGATTATATAAATGTATAAATATAATATTTATTTAAATATATATATATACGTAGGCTTCCATTCTCATTCTCAATTCTTTTGACAATTAACACTCTCACCCTCCCATACTTGCACCCGTGCTGGCACACATTTTGTGTAACTTAGAGGTCAACCCCGATGATACATAATCTCTTTGACTGTTTTGTAAACCCACTATGTGCTAGAATCAAGGTGAAAAGGTTTACCTAGCATTTGGACTGACCTCAATTACGGTACCGATACTGTGAAAACCACAAATGCGCTGTAGTTATTCCCTTAATTCTTTATGCTGATCAATTGATGACTCTGAAGTGTTTGTTTAGTACTTATTACCTTTTGATTACTTAAAAGCCACAGTGGAAAGCAGCCAAGACTCTCCATTGATCAACTCTCTTTATAATAATGAGAGGAAAAGAGACAATTACATGAACTGTACTGCCCGGCCATAGATCCTATCACTGGCGTCCACTTTCACCAAGTTTTTTGGTTCAATTTTGATGTCTCCTTTTGTCTTTCTAATTCTACTCTCCTTTGGGTTCATCCAAGAGCCAAGTAGATAGAAGAACACTACCTTCTAATCTAAACCTCCATTGACATGATTTTCTCTCTGTTTTCTTTGCTGCCTTTAGCCTCAAAGTAAAGCAAAGAAAACAAAACTTCTTTCCCGCCTTTTCTCATCGGATTCTTGGGAATCAATCACTTTTCTGAACTGGGTTTCTGTTTCTTTCCATGATTTTTCCAGTTTCTCTTCAGTTTTGGATTGGTGTAGCAGTACAAAGTCTCACTCTCTGGAGCTTCCTTTCTTCACAACTTTCCAATCAGTCTGTTCAAGTTCAGTAGATAATCTGGCCTTTTTTCCTTCTCCGTATCTGGATTAGCGGTTTAGTATCTAAGGAGAAATATCAGTTTCTTTTTTGATTTTTTTTCAAGATTCTTTTGATTCTGAAAAGGTTGGTCTTCTCTGGATTCTTCAATTTATGCTATTTAGAAAGAGAAAAAAAAAAAGTGTATTCTGGTTCCTTGTAAATGATTCGAATTTAATGCCTTTTGGGTCGGTCACTGTGAATCCTCACCCTTTCTTTTTCTGCAGACACTATATTTCTTCACTGTCATCAATTTGAATGCTTAAATCAATTGTATATAAAGATATAACTTTTCTACTCATAGGGGAGTGAGGATCTCAGTCTTGAGAGAAGAAGGGTGTGAGACTTGTGGGACATGGAAACTCTTATTCCATCTTCGTATTTTTTGAATTTGAAATGGTTGATGCAAGAGAGCCGGAGTACAGAATGGACCAAAGAAGAGAACAAAAGATTTGAGAGAGCTCTGGCGATATATGATGAGGAAACTCCTGACCGGTGGCTAAGAGTGGCGGCTATGATCCCCGGAAAGTCGGTTTCTGATGTGATGAGGCAGTACATGGAATTAGAAGCAGATGTTGAGGACATAGAAGCCGGTCTGGTTCCGATTCCTGGGTACTTCACCTCTTCCTCTTTCGCATTGGAAATGGTTGATAATCGCGGGTTTGATGCGTTTAGAAAGAGGCCTTTGACAGGTCGATCTTCTGATCAGGAGAGGAAGAAAGGGGTTCCATGGACAGAAGATGAGCACAGGTGAATTCTCTTCTTGACTATATGCAATTTAGTAAATTTTTTGTGTTTGGTTATTGGGAAGTTTACTTTCTCTTCTGCTATAACTGTTCATCACTGTGAAAAGCTGAACTTAAATGGAATGGAATTTAAGGTTTTTCAATTTTCCTCTTCTTTTCTTCTGTTGTTGCATAAAGGGAATTGAAACTCCGGACCCAACTAGAACACAACTCCTAGTTAAGATTGCTGGATGGGTCTGGTTGTTGAATGCAATTAATCAGACCTCAATGAATTTCATGTCTTCTCCTACCTCTCAGCACTTTCCTAGTGACATGTTTGGCTGGTTAAACTGCAGGCGGTTTCTGATGGGTCTTCAAAAGCACGGTAAGGGAGACTGGAGAAACATCTCCAAGAATTTTGTTATCTCCAAGACACCAACTCAAGTGGCAAGCCATGCTCAGAAGTACTTCATAAGGCAGAATTCAGGAGGAAAAGATAAACGCCGGCCCAGCATCCACGACATCACCACCGTCCATCTCACAGACACAACTCCATCGGGCGATAGTGAACCTCCTTCACTACTTAACTGGAACCAATCCAATGATGGAGCAGTGATGGTTTTTGACTCGACTCATGGTAACCCGTTCTTGCAGTGTCCATATGAGATTGCTTCGCACGGTCTCAATTCATTGTTTCAGATCCAGTCGGCAAGATTTCAAATTCATGGATGAGACAGTGAAACTGGGTAGTCATCAATGGTTTCAACACCAAATTCCAGTTGAGCAGACCTGAAATCAAAGTGCTTATGTCATATAATTATGTAATTATGATGAAAAATGAGTTGGTACATGAATGTTGAAGACTATAGGAAGATGGTATCAAGTCATCCTTCAACTTTCAGTCTTTAAATTTCATGTCATGCTTCAATTTATAAATGAAAAGTCTCTACATTTAGTCTGAAGTCTCTAAATGTTCTCTCCCTTTTATGTATTTTATCAACACATTTTCTTGAACTCTATTTAGCAAAGCCTAGTTTTTTCACTATTCAGTTGCAAATCAAACCAAAAAAGTCAATGATTTGAGTCCTATATCTTCTGCACTTCTCCAGTTTTGTCACTTTCCTAGGCTTTCAAGGATCCGTCTCAGTTTTCAAAGAAATAATCTAGATACACTAATGTTTTCACAGCCAGAATAATTGTATGACTGTTAAGTGCAGCACTTCATTAAACTAAAAGCCAAGTTGGCCTATCAGGCAACTGGCAATGTCATTAGACACTGTGGCCGAATTATCTGACTCACTTAGCACTCAGTAAAATTACACAATACCCAATTGCTTACTTTCCACTTCAGACCCTTTACGCAATCCTCAGATTTTTGTATCCAATTTGGCCAAGTTGACCATGCTTGATCACCATCAATTTGTCGAGGCTGAGTATGTGTTCCACTAATTCAAGCATCTTATACTTTAATTCTTCATAAAACACAAAGATCCATGTACGATTAGCAACGTGGCCCGTGTTTTTCAACCATCTCTCTCTCTCTCTCTCTCTCTCTCTCTCTCTCTCTCTCTCTCTCTCTCAATACAGTTTTGCCTTATTTTATGGTATCTCACTTTCCCCCAATCCAGTGGTCAATGGTGGCAAGACTGTTGCATTAGCATTTTAGCTTCTTCCACAAGTCCTTGGGGATATCATGGCTTTTGTGATTCTTAAGTTTACTTGCAACTCAACTGAACTGAAGGAATGCTAAAAGTGCTATAGTAGCTATGTTTAGAGATTGTATTCCAATTGCAATTCTGTTCATGAAACAGAGCATCTAGCCTTTTTGCATAGGCACTTGGGCAGAATGAAATCTTGACTTTTCCTTGACCTTGGGAAGATTTACCAATTTTGCAAGACTCTTAAGGGCCTTCAAAAGTAATTCTATCGCTAGTTCTCCATTATGTTGCAATTGGTTGCTGAGAAGATATAGGAAAAGGAAAGAAAAGATAGAAATCTTACACGTTTTGCCAGATAAAGAACATATTTTTCCTATATGACACTCCGTACCAATGCTTGATTGTGTGATGATGATTGTTTTATAAATTATTACCCTAGCAGATTGGAAAAGAAGAAAGAAACTTTCAACTTGCTTCTTAAAGTTCAATGCATCACTTTAAAGGAAAAGAAAAAGAAAAAGAAAAAGGACAAAAGCAAAAAAGAAGAGAAATTTAAACTTTAAAATTTAAAACGTAAAACCCCATTGGTATGGTCTTAAAGAGATAAAGTTGTCGGCAGAAAGTAGCAATAGTAGCCTTTCTTGATATCCTGTAAGTGCACTTTTACTGCTAATTAGGGAGCAAAAACCATGCTAATCACAGTCCTAAAGAAGAAAAAAGGAAAAGAAAACATTAGCACAAAAGAAGTAAATTTTATCTAAACAAGATCGAGATACCATCTTCATTGTGGGAGATCACTATTATTCATCTGGTTTACCTATGTTTATGGGAGTGGGTAGATCACCATCTCAATGTTTTCAATCTCCACAAATGAGAAATGAACTAAATAAATCATGTCTTTGAATATGCTTTTACTGTGTGTGTTCTCTTTTAGTTGCTATACTGGTTGCTAGAACCACTATACTTGTTGCTTCAACTATGGCTAAAAGCCTAGTACCCACCTAATCCCACACTGCATGTATCATCTTCTAAACCACACAAAAAGACTAAAATGTCCCAAAGCAACACCCTTATTTACACTATCTGGTTAATTTCAAACGTACCTTCTGTCATTTCTTGTAAGAGCAGCCACCATGGCCTCTTTATTCCAATTTTGATAAAACCTTAAAGCGGATTAATACCACGAACATGGACATAAAGCTTCTTTGGTTCCTCCTAGAACTTTGAGAGAAAAAAAAATAGTAAAGAAAAGAAAAGAGAAGACAGCATTCCGATTAACCACTCACGAAAATGCATTGACCATTTTTACCAAGAAATCTCTCTCCGGTCAATATGTACCTTCTAACTTCGACAGCACTTCTTCATTGGTCTGTGTAGGTCCAGGGATGATTTTCCAATCAGAGCTTTTTTTCTTCATAATAGTACATATGAAAGAATGAAAGTGGGAATGATGTAAACACTGTTGTTTAAATAGTTGGATAAATAATTTCTATTTAATCACTATGTGTATAATTAGTGATCACAACCAATAAGATAACACGAATTATCTAATTATCAACTAGAAGCAATTTTAACTAGAAGACAATTAGAATCTGAATAAGAACAAACTAAATCGTAACGACTTACCCGGTTGTCGTTCACAAAAATAGAAAATGTAGAAATCGAAAGATAGATCGAGTCGAGTGTTTCACACTCTCTCCTTAAAGACAGATTCACCCCCCACAGTTGGTGCTCACGGGATGATGGGCGTCTGACTCCCAGGATAAAATGATCTCAGCAGTCTTTAGGCAACACTTCAATGAAAAAAAATAGTTCTTATTCAAACCAAAAAAGTCAATGATTTGAGTCCTATATCTTCTGCACTTCTCCAGTTTTGTCACTTTCCTAGGCTTTCAAGGATCCGTCTCAGTTTTCAAAGAAAT
This sequence comes from Euryodendron excelsum, assembly GCA_033060915.1. Classification (NCBI taxonomy): domain Eukaryota; kingdom Viridiplantae; phylum Streptophyta; class Magnoliopsida; order Ericales; family Pentaphylacaceae; genus Euryodendron; species Euryodendron excelsum. The sequence continues at coordinate 11,019,465 of CM065390.1, read as the reverse complement.
AATCTAGATACACTAATGTTTTCACAGCCAGAATAATTGTATGACTGTTAAGTGCAGCACTTCATTAAACTAAAAGCCAAGTTGGCCTATCAGGCAACTGGCAATGTCATTAGACACTGTGGCCGAATTATCTGACTCACTTAGCACTCAGTAAAATTACACAATACCCAATTGCTTACTTTCCACTTCAGACCCTTTACGCAATCCTCAGATTTTTGTATCCAATTTGGCCAAGTTGACCATGCTTGATCACCATCAATTTGTCGAGGCTGAGTATGTGTTCCACTAATTCAAGCATCTTATACTTTAATTCTTCATAAAACACAAAGATCCATGTACGATTAGCAACGTGGCCCGTGTTTTTCAACCATCTCTCTCTCTCTCTCTCTCTCTCTCTCTCTCTCTCTCTCTCTCTCTCTCTCTCTCTCTCTCTCTCTCAATACAGTTTTGCCTTATTTTATGGTATCTCACTTTCCCCCAATCCAGTGGTCAATGGTGGCAAGACTGTTGCATTAGCATTTTAGCTTCTTCCACAAGTCCTTGGGGATATCATGGCTTTTGTGATTCTTAAGTTTACTTGCAACTCAACTGAACTGAAGGAATGCTAAAAGTGCTATAGTAGCTATGTTTAGAGATTGTATTCCAATTGCAATTCTGTTCATGAAGCAGAGCATCTAGCCTTTTTGCATAGGCACTTGGGCAGAATGAAATCTTGACTTTTCCTTGACCTTGGGAAGATTTACCAATTTTGCAAGACTCTTAAGGGCCTTCAAAAGTAATTCTATCGCTAGTTCTCCATTATGTTGCAATTGGTTGCTGAGAAGATATAGGAAAAGGAAAGAAAAGATAGAAATCTTACACGTTTTGCCAGATAAAGAACATATTTTTCCTATATGACACTCCGTACCAATGCTTGATTGTGTGATGATGATTGTTTTATAAATTATTACCCTAGCAGATTGGAAAAGAAGAAAGAAACTTTCAACTTGCTTCTTAAAGTTCAATGCATCACTTTAAAGGAAAAGAAAAAGAAAAAGAAAAAGAAAAAGGACAAAAGCAAAAAAGAAGAGAAATTTAAACTTTAAAATTTAAAACGTAAAACCCCATTGGTATGGTCTTAAAGAGATAAAGTTGTCGGCAGAAAGTAGCAATAGTAGCCTTTCTTGATATCCTGTAAGTGCACTTTTACTGCTAATTAGGGAGCAAAAACCATGCTAATCACAGTCCTAAAGAAGAACAAAGGAAAAGAAAACATTAGCACAAAAGAAGTAAATTTTATCTAAACAAGATCGAGATACCATCTTCATTGTGGGAGATCACTATTATTCATCTGGTTTACCTATGTTTATGGGAGTGGGTAGATCACCATCTCAATGTTTTCAATCTCCACAAATGAGAAATGAACTAAATAAATCATGTCTTTGAATATGCTTTTACTGTGTGTGTTCTCTTTTCGTTGCTATACTGGTTGCTAGAACCACTATATTTGTTGCTTCAACTATGGCTAAAAGCCTAGTACCCACCTAATCCCACACTGCATGTATCATCTTCTAAACCACACAAAAAGACTAAAATGTCCCAAAGCAACACCCTTATTTACACTATCTGGTTAATTTCAAACGTACCTTCTATCATTTCTTGTAAGAGCAGCCACCATGGCCTCTTTATTCCAATTTTGATAAAACCTTAAAGCGGATTAATACCACGAACATGGACATAAAGCTTCTTTGGTTCCTCCTAGAACTTTGAGAGAAAAAAAAATAGAAAAGAAAAGAAAAGAGAAGACAGCATTCCGATTAACCACTCACGAAAATGCATTGACCATTTTTACCAAGAAATCTCTCTCCGGTCAGTATGTACCTTCTAACTTCGACAGCACTTCTTCATTGGTCTGTGTAGGTCCAAGGATGATTTTCCAATCAGAGCTTTTTTTCTTCATAATAGTACATATGAAAGAATGAAAGTGGGAATGATGTAAACATTATAGACAACTAAGGTCAGAACTTGGTTTCCCCTAATTTCATCTATTATTTTTCCAGTCTTCTATTAGCATATACAAGTCAAACAACTATCAAAGCAAGAAAATATGAGTTCAAGTAGTCACAATAAAGAAAGGAGCTGTTATCATGCTGCTAACTACATCTAGGAATTAAATTAGAGTAATGCTATACAACCAGAATATATAGAAAAGTCCCCGCTATTATGTTGAGAATTTGTCATGAGTACTGTTACCTCACTATGATACAGAAAGCTAAATCAAATTTGCCTGAAAGAGAAGGGCCTGCAGGCAAGAAAGTAAACTATGAGGCTATGGCAAGAGAGAAAAAAGACAAAAAGGAAAAAGAGAAAAAAAAAAATTAGAGTACAAATCTTCAACCGCCAACCTCTTCAGTACAGCTGATGAAAGAAACCATTTAAATTATTAGAGATGATTTTTGTTGGATAAATCATCTGTATTTTTGGTTCTGAACCTCTTCAGTACAGTTGACGGAAGAAAACATTTATATGATTGGGGATGATTGTTGCTGGATAAAATCTCTGCACTGTTGGTGGACATGAGTCTGATAGCTGTAAGCCACATCCAGTCCAAGTTCAACATCAGCCAACAAAAACAATGTCTTGTTATAATGAAGGGAAAAGGTCAACTTATGAATCAAAGCATTGATACTTTCGCTGTGCTTGTTCACTGCCTTCTTCACCACCGTTTTCTTTTTTCATATTTGCCACTTTCAACCTTACTCCCGAGCAGATCCCTAATCTAGAATAGAAATATTTTGGAGGATATATCAACCTAAAAACACCACCTTCCCCGCAGACAAACACTATCAAACTGAATAGTACACGAACTTCATAGAATGTCACATTCTGAAGGTTAAATTGTAATGTGTGAGAAAAATTTTATGATTAAAACATAACATGGATAGAATGACTTTTAAGTATAGCATAATCAAGCCTGTACTGACTCTACACTAGAAAACAGATTAGATTTTTATAAATGTCATCTTCTGATTATTTCATGGACCGCAGTCAGCACACAGCACATAAGCATGGATTAGAACATTCTGAGAGAATACATAATGTGGACAACACCATCCAAAATTAACACCCTTAAAGCATAGCAGTAATTCTACATAGTGGCAAATATCATCTCAAAGATCCATAGCTGCCAGTTTGAGTTGAATTAAGTACTTGATCCCAGAAGCTTATGATCTTGAAATTTCAACTCGACAACAAAGCAACAAACCATCAAGAAGTTTCACTCTTGTTAAAAGGTTTCCTCTGACTGACGGGAAGAAAAATATAGAAACGAAAATTTTGCAATGAATGGAATGGTGGATACCTTCCAGCCACAAAACTGTAGCAATAAGAGAAACCTTTCCACAGCAGTCCCTGTAAGCTACAGACAAATGAGGTCATGCTTAAACTCTCATGACATCTTACACTTTTTGAATCTTCAATTTCCTGTCACCTAATGCTTTGAAGGCGTTCTAATGAGATACCAAAAAAACTAGAGCAAAATGGCCTCAGAGAATTCTCATTACTCCATGTTTGGCACACACTCATTCTTCTGATAGTCGAAGGAAACTTCTCTCTTACCGTAAGAAGTTCTTCTCCCATAAGATGGGCTGGCTGCACATTCATCTACATTATTATTTTATGCAGTATTGCGATTGTTACAGCAACATCAGCACTATCATAATGACACAAGCCTCATTGGAAATCCATAAGTTCACCCCTTCTCGGTGCACGTGTCAAAACGAAATGAACTCAACAGACATAACTCCTGCGGATAGGACCATCAATTTGAAAATGCCATAAGTTCTACATATTCTGCTTGCGAGAAATAGGAAGGTTAAAAATATCAGCAACAGCCAAGAAGTCAGCAACTATTGTTGATAAACCAACCCAGAAAACACATTTTCAGTTATACTGTTACAGGATTGGCAAAAGTGAAATTGCCAGATTATAAAATACAGTGGCATGTTTGTAGGTACCCAGGATCCTCCTAAAAATTTGTCAAGCACTCAGATTGCAAGTATAAGCTACTCATTGCTGCAAGAGGACCATAAGTCTATCATGCTTGCCTTCACCTCAGAACCCTCCAACAATCTCACAGCACTGATCCTCTAAATTACATAAACAAAGGAATAAAAATATGCTTGATTGTAGCCTAGACCTGATTGACTAACACATATTCGTTCTCTTGAGTTATTCTATTCGACAATCATTCCTTTCAAGTCCTGAAGTTGTTGAAAATATTTTCAAAATATATATATGTTTTTTATTGGGTGTTATTAGTTAAAACTTTTAAATGTTAGAGTGGTGCAATCTACACCATTAATGTGTAAAGGTGTGATCAGATGGTCACATTTAAATGTGAAAATGGTGGTTAGAATATTTGAATTCTAATGAATACATCTATTCCAAATAGGTACCTTTGAGCCTATATAATAGTAATCTTATT
>CM065390.1:10755000-11010000 GCA_033060915.1 Euryodendron excelsum | reverse complement strand
TTACAAGCATCCTGACTCGCAGCAAAATTAATACAGGTTACGAGCAAATTGAAACTCAGAAGTAATTGCCCTGAGCTGGGGATTGAGGGCAGCATAACGAAAGCACAAGTGCTTTAAAATTACAGAACAGAGCATACTTATTACAGGACAGATTAGAAATATGATAGAAACTAAAACTTAAATGTGGGGAGAGAGAGAGAGAGAGAGAGAGGAAAAAGAGAGAATGAAAATGGAAACAGAATCTATCTTACCAGAAAGACAAGATAACAGGCACCTATAAACATCACATCTGATAGACACCATGCAACAGAAGAAGCGGAACTCTTAGGGAAAGGATATGTGTATATACAGATCTACGCATTAAGAAAGGCAGCAGCATCCAAAGGTATAACAGTATCAGGAAAATCGGATCTTTGTCCGGCAAGGGAGTAATACGCAAGTATGTGGGCAGGGTGCTCAACGACAACTGCTTCACCAAGTTGATCAGTAACAACAACTTGTGCTGGGATTAACTCAATATTCCAAAAGGCATGAGCCATGGCTAAGAGATCATGACCAGTTGCAGATGCTCGATACCCTTGCACCCACAAGTACCTAAGAGAAGTTAGCTGCAAAGCAGCAATAGCCAGAGCATGTTCACTGAAACAACAGGCCCTCATTTCCAGCTTCTGTAGGCTAGGACAGCCCCTAGAGAATTCTAGAAGCCCTGCATCAGAATCCCCAACACAGCCCAGAAGCATCCATCTCACATTTTGGCTATACTGCCCAACATAACCGAGTCCAACATCAGTCAGGCCCCCTGGGCGAAGATACAGAGCAAATCTTCTAAGCTTATGGCAACCTTGTAAGAGGGCTCGAACTCCATTGTCAAGTGGTAAATCTGTGATCCTTTCTTCCCGATCAAGTAAGACCAGACGAAAGTCACAGAGGTTTTTCAAGCGTGTGCCAACACATTCCAGACATGCATTCGTAAGATCAGACACATAAACAGCCATGTACTCCAGTTCCAGGCAGCCTTGCGCCAAAGCAATTAATCCTTGGTGTGAAACTAATCCTTCTTCATCGTCCATCCCCTGTTCATCAGCACCTCGCTCAATCCGAAGCCTCCGTAATCTTTTGCAACAACGAGCAAGAACTTCTAATCCTCTGTCTCCAATAACATTCCTTGTCTTTACATAAGAAAAGAAAAGAAAAGACATAAAATCAGTAGGTCAATCAATTTCATACAGCCCTGCTGAGTTGCCACTGTTCATCTACAGAATTCCCTCCATATCGGCATGTATTTAAGTTTGGTTCCTATTTACTGCATATTTAAAGAATACAAAGGTTTCTGAATACAGGATCACAGGTCCCCTTGTCGCCTAGTTACTTTAGGATATTACAAACTTCAAGTCACTTGAGATGCTTGGATTTGATCCCATTTAAAAACATGTCTTCAAACCGAGGTTACAAATGTCAACCAAACAATGCAAACACTCACAGCTTGAATAACATGTTCAAATTAATTACGTAAATAAATGGATTAGCAAGGAGTCTATAAAAGAGAATGGAAAATCTGAAGCAAAGGCCTATAACAGAAGATGGAATCACTAAGACTTCACAACAATAAGTATATAGGAGAAGAAATGGTTTTGAGACTCTACCTCAAGAACTTCCAAGTTAGGGCACCTTTGAATTAAGAGACAATGGGCTTCTGTATCCAGAAGTGCGTAGAGCAGATCGAGTCTTCTGAGTAGGGATGCGAAAGGAAATACAATAGGCATTTCATTCCGCCCCATGTACGTTAGACCCAAGCAGCATAATTTTGCTGGAAATGATACAGAACAGTACCTCTCTGGTTGCCCACTGAAAGAACCCCCACCAAACTCTTCTAATGCAGCTGCAGCACTAAAGAAACCAACAAGATCCAGTAATTCAAACTCACTAATTTTCGCCGAGACTAGAGAGCGACAATTTCTGGCTATGAGTTCTAGGTCTTGGAATCTGACTTTGACAAGATCTGTCATGTAAAAATTAAGAGTTTCAAGAACAGTGTTGTTCAAAGCAAGCTCATGTAGCCATTCACCATCTCTCTCAAGGATAGAGCTCTCTTCCAGAAACAAGGTTTTTAAACTCCTGAGGAAGGATGAAAAGGATCATTGAAGTAAAAAAGTAAGAAAACATAAATCAAAGTTTTAACTCCAAGAACTCAACAACATCAATGAGATCTCTATTACTGCAAACTACAGCAACCATGCCTTTTTTTTCCTTTCCTTTTTTTTATTTGAATATATAATAAAGCAGAAACCATGTGTATAGAAAATTTTAAGTGACCATGTCTTTTTTTACTTTGCTTCTTTTTTGAAAATATATAATAAAGCAGAAATCATGTCTATAAAATTTTCATGTAAAAGATATAAAAACAGCATTTTGGTTCAAATACACTTGAAACACTGCTCATCCAACAAGGTAATGTAACCTAGCCTTCTACCCCAGAGTCCCAGAATGCATTAATGCGCAGCATAATGAAAGCATGAACAACTAAATTATATGTGCTTTAGGCAGCAAACTTATAAAGTATTCCAGAATGACATCATGCAAATCATAAACATTACGGTTAAATTGTAAGATTACTTAAATTGTTCTGGAATCATGTGATGATTCCAATGCATGGAACCATAGACATTCACCACATCCGCATACAATTGGTGTGCTGGAGACCACAAAATCAATTAAAACCACTAACATGCATCTAAGCAAAACCATCTCAATTGATTTGGTCATATACACGATTAGGGCCAATTTTCTCAAGCCACAGCTATATTTTGTGTGGAATAACAGAGCAGGAAATCCGTACAAAAATATTGACAAAAAACCAGAACTTTTGAATCAATATAAGCGCTGAAAAGCCATGACAGAGAAAAGGGGACTGGAAGCGAACAAAACATATTCAACTACCCACAAGCTTTGTGGAGAAGAGTATCAAATTAGGGTTTTTCTCTTGCTTTGCAATCTTAATTAAGGGAATATTAACTCACTGCATCTGGCACCAGCTGCACTGCCACTTCAGTTTTCATTCAATAAAGGCAAAATAATGGTTTGCTCTACGCAATGTCTTTCCAGTTTCAGATAGTATAAACACTAATCAAAACAAAGATGGTCATGAATAAGTGATGATTGACGCAAGTTTAAGGTGTGTCTCGAATGATGATATCGAGGAGTCCTGAAGCATCGCATCAATGGTAATTTTGTCATGGTTTTGCCTCTATTGTGTATTTGGACTTGACTAGGGAGATCAGGATTCAGTTTTGCAGTGTGCGTCAGGCAGGGAATGGTGAAGATGAGTCTCTTGCAAATTAAAATTCAGAAGGGGGTTACAAAAGGAAAAACTCTCTAGGGCATGTCATACTAAGGTAATTGTCACTTTTCTCCAGTTTCTTCTCTTTTTAAGATTTTCCAGGACAACTTGTTGGCTCGTCCATCCTTGTTTTCTTCTGCTTTCTTTTTTGTTTTTGCCAATAATAATGTCTTGCACTAAGAAGTGCAAAAATGGAAGCTTAACCCTATACACTTCATTTTAATAAAGTTCTTTTACATAAACCAAAATGTTAAAAATATGAAAAAATAGAGAGAGAAGAAAGATGTCAACAACAATAAAACGTATTCAGCAAAGCTTTATGTTGAGCCAATTGGGATCAGCCATAGAAAGCTTTCTTCACCAACTAGTGCTACATAATATCCTCTATAGAATATTAATTGCATTATGGTATCTGCCAAAACATTTCTGACACAATCCTATAAATGCATAATTAGATAATCACAAGTGAAAATAAGGGAGGGGCGACTTAGATCATTATGGCTTGGAAACCCATTTGTTTCTCTTGTGATTGATTTCACGCATTTTAGAGTTTCACGATGATTGTTCTTGATACTGCCAAAAGTGCCAATATAATTATTTGACACTTTCTTTTTCCTTGTAAAACCCATAATGTCATCTTCCCAGGTACCATGTCTCACATTTTTAACAGTTTTGTAAAGACCATGTGAATTTCATTCCTTCTCTAAATCTTTACATCAGCCAGCAAAGGAAGAATACAGCCAAAGTTGTTTTCCAATGCTCTTCTTTCATGAAATAGGAGTTGTGCTGCTCCTGCATTAATCACTCTCTCTGTTCATCTTCTAGTGTCTCCTAAACAACATAGTCAACTCAGACAGCACCTAATCTCCTGTGCACTTCTAATTGACACAGCAACTAGTTAAAAGATCCCTAGGTTTCATCGTCACTGATATTTATTCAGCTTTAGAAACCCTAGACAACTCCTTAATTTCGAACACTTTCAAGTATCAATGCTTAAAACTTAATTTTGGAAGCCCTATATTAAAACACAGAAAGACATTACCCAGCTTTGGTCCAAAGCTTTACATCATTTGCACAAAGTGGCTTACCTTTTTTAATAAAAATTATTGCTAAGTTCAACGGTGTTGAGTACTTATTTTTCTCTTTGATAAGTACAACGGGTTTTGAGTACTTTCAATCTGCACTCTCCTTCGTAATTGCCGCTCAGGTAAGGTTTCTTCTCGCAATAATCCAAGACATTATGAATCCTGAGATCGCGCCATATATAAAATAAAAGCATAGGGATCTGGGATCCAATTATTTGAAGGGTTCATATTCAGGCAACCTTAAGCATGAGATCTGCCACATGGGGTTAGATTTTCATATAAGTCTTTGTGCCTTGTGTGCAATGTTCGGTATACTACAACAACAAATGACATTTGGTTTGAGTTCATGTCAAATTGCATATGGGTAGGTTCAAAATTACGTAAATTTTTTATAAAGAAAGTTATACTAGTACAAATGCTTACGGTAAGATTGGTTCAATGTTTATGTTCAGAAATGAAATCAATCCCAGTTAAGCTGTAATAGTCAGCACGTTTTTGGTTGAACTTATCCAGTTAATATCAATGGTGAGTAATCAAATATCAAAATATAATACATGTATGAATAATCCAAGCGTGGATTATTCAACAGAAGTTATGAATGAATACATCAAGCAAAGAAACACATCATCCATTTATGGATAACCCCTAAAGGTCAGCATCTTATCAATATCAAATGAGTTCATGGGAAGCATAGCGGACAAAAAGCTGTTGGAATGAATATTTTCATGTAAATGAAATGAAAGACCAATAAGAGTATATGCAACTTCATGAGGGGAAAAGAATCCAAGAGCAATTTTAGAACAGCAAATCAAGAGAAAATGCTCTGTTACAGTTTAAAAGACTGGTTCCATTTCCCTCGGTAAAAATACCTCCTCAAAAGAAGTTTTGGATAAATTCTGTCATTTAAGACTATTAATCTAGATGGTCATTTCACATGGAAACTTGGGGATTATCATCAATTCTCTCCACTAAGGTCTGAAAGAAACATCTCATATTATATACTTATTTTATTTTTCTTCCAAGAAACCCTCCCCAATAAAATAAATATATCCTAGAGAGAAGCTCATTGCAGTTAAAAAGCTCAACAGACACTTACAGTTAAGCAAAAGATTTAACCTCTTTCTAAAAGAGTAAATTGTTCATAAGAAGTATGAGTACCAACTACAATCACCTATAGTAAAATTCTAAGCCTAATGAAACCTACAAAACAGTTCTTGGCAAAGAAGAGTATCAAAATTAGACAACATAACAGCAGGTAACAAACAGAAGAAACAAGTCTCCTACAAGTTTCAAGGATTATTACATAGAACATTTTGAATCAACATTTTCTCACAGAAGATAAGAATTGAAGCGGATAAACAGTTAAGCTGAAAATGAAATGAATATTACAGTGCAAAGCAATAAGAACATACTTGCAAGACCGGCCGATATGCAGAAGGCCATCTGTGGAAAACCCAGAGCATTTGTCAAGCTTAAGTGATTGTAACGCCCGACCACGCGATTGAGCAAGGAGCTCGAGATCCGAGTCCCTCACAATCATCCGCCGAAAATGAAGCGCCTTCAAGCAACTAAACGACCTCGCAATCTCCTCCACCCACGGAGTCACATACCCTCCCCAATCCTCCGGTATCAGATTAAACATGGCTGCCCTCGGCTTCCCCTTCAACTTTAGCGACTCGAGGTGCTGAAACCTCCGCCAGAGCTGCTGCGGCGTCGTGGTGTAACACAACGCGATGGTAATGTGCTTCCGCGTCGACGCGTCGATCTCGTACCACCGCCGGCACACCAGCGACACCGCGTCACGGTCACGCGAGTCGTGTATGTAATTGATAACACACACAAACACTATGTCTGGCATTCCACCAGTCATCTTACTCACTTTTCCATCTTCCATGACAGCTTAAACAAACTTGAAAATTCACAACTTCAGAGTTCAAAGACCTAACTGCGACACCAACCACAAAATCGAAAGAAAAAAAAAAACAAAAAAACCGATGCCAACTTCAGATATCGTATTAGAAAATAATATAAACGATTTGAATCCACGAAAACGGAGAGGAGCTCAAAGTAAAGAGCTAACCTTCGATGAATTTTCAAGAAACCGAAGCTTTCGCCACGTCAAACAGTGGAGACCGCAGTTCCAAAGCGATCTGCGACGGAATATCCGAAACTCCGGCACGAAACACAGCCGACTCAGATCCGATGTTAGCGAGACTTCCACGACGTCTGCTGTCAAAAGCTGCAATAAAACATTAGATCGACCAATAGGAAACTGACGGAGCATTGATTCTTTAGCTTCGCGAAACTCATCATCCTTCGTCGTCTTAAAGCAAAACAGAGAGAGAAGAGAGAGAGAGAGTGAGAGAGAAGCGGAGAAATGAAGGTGGTGTCTGTGTGTGCGCCTTATCAGCGAGTAGAATCCCAATACTGGGTCTATTATCAGATAGTCAACGGTCGAGATGCGTAGGAGTAAAAGATCGGACGGTGACAGTTGCAGCAGTTTCTACGCGGATAAAAAGGTTGATCAGACCCTAGCACTTGGGGGGTCTCCATCTAGTCTCTAGTCTCTAGTACGATAGAGAGAGAGAGAGAGAGGGAGAGCGGGGAAAGGTAAATGGAGGAATCGACAAACATATGCAGGTGTAACCAATCAGGGCGGGCAATGTCATGATAAGCCATTAGCTCAGAAAAAGATTTTTTTTTTTTTATTAAGACATAGAAGAAAATTAGATATTTGTCCAAAAAAATTAATTTTTATTTGTTATTTTTAAAAAAAATTAGCCATAATAAAGGAAATTATACAAGAATTATGTCTCGGAATTATATTTTAACATTTTTTTTGACAGAAAAATGATCTCAATAAAGCGTTCAAATTATGATTCTAAACTAATAGATTGATTTATATATTTTTTATTTTTCCTTAATTATGAAGTTTTTTATTAGCGTTGCCCAACTTTTTAATCTTGAAACTTCCTCCTCTCATTTGAAATTCTTGGAAAATTTATAAATTCAGCATTTCTGACTACTTGAAACAGACCTAGCTTCATTACGCAGGGTTTTTTTTTTTTCAATTACTCACAATAACATATTTCATTGCCATTTTTATCATTTCCAATAAGTTCTTCAATAATGTCCTTGATGAAAAACTTATGAAAAGTGATTTTCAAATCTTAAATAATTAAAAAAACAATAATGTTGCTAATTATTTTTCTTTATATTATTAAAAAAACAACTATATCAATAACTAGGTTTAACGTTTAATGTTTTATTCTAAAGTATTATTGTTTCTAAAAGCTCTTACCTATTTATTTTAACTAAAGTAAAATTAATTATGGTTGCTGGAATATCAATTTTACCTTTACTTCTCTATTTATCAATAATCATCAGTCAATCAATACTAGCATCTCAATATTAATTCGCTTATGAAAATTTAGCATCTTATAAAGTCAAATCTTGATCATCTATTGCAAGTTATTGAATGGAACCAAAAATAAAATAGAACATTTATGTACAAAATATTTATAACCTTAACATTAGCACCACTGCTGAATTCAAGAATTGTTTTTAGTGGAGGCGAAAAATACTCCTAAAGCGAAAATTTTAAATGATGCTTTTTACATTTTACACTTAAAATTTAATTTTTTTTTAGATAAAAAAACTATTAATTAATTTATTTTTCTCTCTGTTCAATAAAATATTCACTAAATCACAATGAATTTAACCATCCAGTAAAAATTCGATTTTTGGTGAAATATTCACCAAATGATTCGACCAACATAATATAAAATTATTGATTTAACCAACAAAATACATAATTTACTTTTCAGTTTCACCGTAATAGTTACTTGTAAAACCACAAATAATAAAAAAAAATATACTTTGTTCAAAAATAAACAAAACAAGTATCGATCTATATAAAAATACAAAAATACATTAATAAGCCGTTTGATGACGTTACCAGAAAAATTTACTAATTTATTTTTTAATTTGAAACTTTTATCTTTGTAAGAGAGAGAGAGAGAGAGAGAGAGAGAGAGAGAGAGATGGTATGAGAGTTTAAACTACTAAATATGTACACAATAGAGCGCGAGAGAGTTGTATAGGTTAGACCTTTGATCTTTCTTATATTGATAAAAATTTATGTAATTACAGTGGTTAAACTTGGGACCTTTTTTTTCTTATGGGGTTTTTTTTTTTTATATTTGATGTAGGCATTTTCTTTCTTTTCTTATGAGTCTTTTTCCATTTAAACTAAGGCTTAGTTTTTTATTTTTTTATGTGCCTTTTTTATATTTAGATTGAGGCTTTTTTTCAAAAAAATTCAAAATTATATGGAATTTTAACTATAATAAGTAAGATTTTTAAAACTTAGAGGGTTTAAAAAAATCGGCAACCTAAGGCGATTGATTTAGAGCAATGCTAGAGTCACCAGTTTTTTTTTTACTGAATTATCATTACAGATGATACAAGATGATGGGATTCACATTATCCAATAAATATGAGATTTACTCACTTGTGTCTATCTGTGATAATAATTCGGTAAACAAAATCGGTGACTGTAGCATTGTTCTTAATTTTATAGCCTTACACTTGAAATGAGTATCATGTTTAGTCAAGCAAAATTCATTTTTAATTGAGTTGGGTAAATTTTTTTTTTTTTTTCAAATTTCAATAAAGGCGCGACGTTGCTCGGTCAACTGTTTATCCACCTCTGATTAGCACTCATCGATTCAAATTAAATTCAACATGATTTAACTTTTAAAATTCAGGGCAAACCATCTCAATTATAGATAATAAAAAAAAAACATAAGACAAAGAAATTAAATAAGTCACATGTTTGGCCCCCCACTGAAGTTTTTGAATCAAAATAAAATAGAAAACGAAAATGGTGCCTTAGAATTTCAATGTATGTGTAGATAGTAGATACCAAACCATTATCATAATTTGCATCTTGCATTTAAAAAACAATTAATATAAGTAGTTGAATTTAAGATCAACCAATTGTGACACTTCATATATAAAAACAAATTAATTGAGACTTGCAAAATAAAACTTCCATTAAACTATAGTTGATATATAGGAAATAAGCCTTGGCAGTTACGAATGGAAAAGCTTAGAGATGGAATTTTGGTATGCTTTTATATATTTATACATTATGAAGAGGTATGAAGTCATTGTTCAACTTACTAGAGAGATGATCGTCGACTGTGCAAGGGGGTTGGCTAAAGGTCGTACATCGATGATTAGCGGTAGCGATGTTAGAGAGCGAGAGAAGAAAATAGCTATATTTGATGGAAGAGAGGGCTAGGGTTTGCTTACATAGAGACATGCATAGTTGAAATAATGATTGTCATAGCAAGGGTAAAATAGAAAATTAAAAAAATAGGTAATAAATTCATATTTGTCCAAAACAACCTTATTTTTGTGTCACAACCCATGTTTATCGAGCACAATTATGTACTTTGTCCTAATTGATATGGGATTGCCCTAGTAACTATAAAAGTCATGGCTTTTACTTATTGAATTATTCAATTTTTAGCTTAATTGGTTTAGTCTCTTGTTAGATATATCAAAGACCTTGTAAATTTCACGAGGTGTACCACTACTAAGCATTTTATCTTTTATAATTTTTCAACACTATTCACGAAATAATGTACCACTATCTATAAAGAAACTTTTTGGATATGGCCTTGGAGCTTGTCCTCCAAAACCCAAGGCTTAGGTTGGAGTTACTTTCTTTAAAAAAAAATAATAAATAAATATAAGGTTATATTATAAAATTCTTATATATAAAATTTTAGCAAAAATTTCTACAACTCAATGTTGTGGATTTTTTTTTTCTTCTTTTCTTGTAATAATGTTTAGGAAGAGGAAATGTTTGAAAATAGAAGGCATGTTTACCCTTTCATTATGGCTTCATGGTTATCAGTATAAGATTATTGTCGTACATGATGTAACCTTCTTTTTATATCAATGGAACTTCGCATATCTTTGCTTGACGAAACAAATATGAAAACTAAAATTCAATTAGGGAAAAAACGAGATTCGATCAAATTGATCACATGATCAAATTTTATTTTTTTGAAATTGAATCCTTTTTTTAAAAGAAAAAAAAAAGTATGAATTTCCTCTTCAAATCATCCCTCTTTTAATATTAATTATCTTTTTTTAGGGTGTTAAAGCGCAGCACTCACATAGTAATAAAATTATTTGAAAATAATTTTAAAAAGTAGTCACGATATAGGGTGGCTTTCAAACTGTAGTGACTGATGTACAGAAGTTTGCAATTACTGCGCTTTAATGACGTGGCAGCCCTAGGTTGCAAGCAGTGACGTTGGGTTGTTGTAGTTGCGGTGGGGCACTGGTGCCGGCGCCGCAAGCTCCACCATCTACCAACATGGAAAATGACACCGATTTCGGTTCACCAAATGAACCGGCGGCTCAAAATTTCTTGCCATATTATTTATTTTATTTTTTAACGATGAAATAAATCTCGGATATCTAAGAGGAAGAAAAATTATTATCTGTTATTTTTTTATTTGATTTTGCGAAGAAAATTGAAGAAAAAGAAAACAGAGAAAGAGATAAATTGTTTTAAAAATTTTCATCTTTTTTCATTTATTTTTTCTTTTCCTTCCCTTTCCTTCTCTCCTCTTTGCTCTCCCAAGTTCCAAACAAGCTATTAGGAAAGGAAAGAAAAGGAAATGGAAGGAAAAGAAAAAATTTAAGTCAATTTATCTCTTTCTTTCTCTTCTTTCCTGCACTTTCCTTTTATTTTCTTTGCAAAACTAATAAGAGAATGAATAGCAAACAATAGTTTTCTCCTCCTTCCTCTTCGTTTCTCCAAGTTCTAAACAGCTTGTTAGAGTAACCAGTAGCTCCAAATTTGTTGACCATGTAAATTTTTTTTTCCTTTTACCAATGAAATGAATTCAAAATTTTGGAAACACCTTAATTTTTTTTGGATTATAGCTTATTTTTTCAAATATTGCTTGGCTCGCCCCTGAAAGCTGTTTAAAAAAGCTACTTATGAAATCACCACTTAAAAAATTAGCTTATAGACTTTATACATTTTGTTAAAAATTATTTTAAAAAATTAATTTTAAAAATAACTTATAACTTATAACTTTTTAAACTGCCATCCAAACAGTCCACCAAGTTTTAAGAATTGTTCTTAACCATGATGTTCATGGCTAGTTTACGAGTTTAAGAAGTTTGGTCCTTTTGAAAACACTTTGTAACATACGTGTGATCGTTTAGTACTATGATCAACTGCATGACACTACTTTGACCAAAAAATTTGAGTTTTTCAAAATAGTCTTGTTCATAAAAATACCAGACTCTGAGTACAACAGATGAGTATATATTTAATGAGTCAATGATAAAGGATTCGTCACGTGAGATGTAGGCTTAATTCCGATTATGTGTTTCAATACTTATCCTTAAATTAGTAAAGATAAAAATTTAACTAAAATGTGCACAATAAATTAATTTTGGAATAATTTGAATACACTGAGGCTCCGTTTGTTTGCAGGATAAAAAAATGAGGAATAAGTAATACTGTAAAATTAGGGAAGTGGTAATGAATAATAAGTAATACCTAATGTGATTGGAAATTATTCATAGTACGTTTGGTTAGAATAAGATTATGATAGGAATAAAAAATATTATTTTATCAAAATATCACATTAAAATAAGAAAAATTAATTTTAAATTATAATATAGCTATTTAATATTATATTAATTTATTATAATAATAAAAGAAAGATAAAAATATTATTTTAGAGTTTATCTCAAGGAAGGAGATAAATAAAACCACCTCCCCTATGATATTACTTATCCTCTATTATGAGAGATTAATAATCTAAAAGAATAATTAATCTCATATAAATTTTTTTTTTGTTAAACATAATTTTGTGAGACTTGTGAGATAAACTAATTTAATTTTTCACTTTTATCTTTTAACCAAACGCAGCCGAAAGTTTGACAAGACCTGACAGAAAAGGAGAACACCAAACTCTTTAGTAGAGATAGATGCTTTATGAGGAAGGTGAGTAGAGTTAAAGCATAGGACTGTCTCACGAGGGAGAGGTAGCTCTACCAGCCGACCACTTGTCCCAATACTTGGGGCTCTTTTCACAGGGCAATTGTTAAATGTTTGTACAAGAGAATGTGGAAACCATTGGTTTGACAGGCCAAAGAAGTACCCAAAACTTGAGTGATTATTTGTTACTTTGGAGCATCACCACATTTTTGTTATTATTCCTTTCGTAAGAGTCACTTTTTTTTTTATAGGTGAGTTAGATAAGTGCGTTTGAGACTCACTTTTTTATTTTATTATGAAATGAGAAGAGTAAAAATGGTGTAACATTTTAAAAGTATTAAATAATTTTTAATTTTGATATTCTAGATGTCAATCCTTTTATTGAGTCATGCTAATTTAATTAAAGAAAATCAAAACAAAAGCTCTCTATCCTTAAATTTAAACTCCCCTCTCAAAGAGGCACCAATGAAGACATTATGGTTATAGATTTAGTAACTTTCATAAATCAATAAAAAGCATAATTCGAAACCTTAAAAATATAAATATATAATGAAAAATGCTGCAAAATAACGATATCGTGTTGGATAAGTTGAAGATGAAAATATAAAATATAAAATATATTTTATAACTTTTTCTAATGCTAGGGTGTTTTTAAAATAAAATTCTCTGAAAATAGTTTTCAACATATAGTTTGTCAAGCGTGTTTTTTGTATTAATTTTTCGAACAAAAAAATAGTTTTTGAAAATGAAACCAAACACGCTATAATGCTTCAAGAGAAAGAGAAAGTACTATATTTCAACCTACACGTACATCATACAGCATTAAATCATTCAAATACTTTTGTTTCACTCAAAATTTTGGTGGTGGATCCATATTTGACACTCTACATTAGGACAAAAGCTTTCCAACCATCAACCGGTTGGTATAGTGGCTAACAACTCAGATTTTCTTGCTTAATATTTAAATTTGAGTTTTCATTCAGTGAGATTAAATCTATTCTTCAACTTTCAGAGTACGCAACGGGACTTAAACTTTAAGTTTGACGTAGGTGTGGTTAAGTCTCCCACAGATAGTTATGTGGTGCTGAAAGACAATGTTTCATGATTGATATGTAAAGTAGCTTGTCTGCATATCTATTTATACTAAAATAAAATATAAAAAATTCCCTTCAAGATAAGAATAAGCATATAAAACAGTCCACCAAAATAAAATAAAATAAAATAAATCATATAAAGTTAACTTAGTTCCCACACAAAAATCACAAAAAAAAAAAAAAAAAAAGTTTCAAAAAATCCCATTGTTATTAAACTCTTTTTAATACTTATTTGGGTGGAAGGATGTTGCTTCGACGTATGAGATTTGGTAGCTAGAAATTGACTGGTAAACAATAATATTAAATTCTATCGTTAACTTGCTTAACTACATAAGCATCGAAGCGATCTTCCAAACCTACTTGGGTCCAATTAGAAGAAATCTCAACGTACGGTGGATTTCCATTACCAACAATTTCAATTTTAATACGATTCCAAGCTTGTATGATCACTTTTAGGGTCTATCTGGAACTTATGGAATGAAAAAAAACAAAAAAAGAGAAGAAAGGTAGTGGAAGAGAAATTATAAAAAAAAAAGTGGTCTTTTTTTCCTCTTTTTAGTTTTACAAAGAAAATAAAAGGAAATAATTTTTCCTTGTTTGAAATTCAAAAGAAAGAAAAAGAAAATAAAAAAAATTACTTTCACTTCTTAACAATTTTTTTCTCTTCCCTCTTAAACTAGGAACGAGACAGAGAGGGAAAAAAAATTATTATTGTCTCTTTCTTTTCCCTTTCTTTCCTTGAGCTATGAATAGGTTGAAAGCTTTGCTCAGCATTGTTGCATTCATATAAGCTAGTTGCTTAATATAATTTTTTTATAAGCCATTTGTTATGCTAGTTGCTTAATATATTTTTTTACAAGCCATTTGCTGATTTTATATAACCAATTTATAAGCTATTTACATATATTTTGATTATATGTACTTATATACAGCCCATGACAACGCAATATTAACCAACCGATTATGTGCGTATAATCCTTTTTAATTTTGACCAATGAAATTACGAATTAGGCATCTTTACTGGTGGATCCCAAACCCACTCTTAATCTGAATGAAATTATAATTTTCAACAGCAGAATATATTTCTTGTCTGCAATCATCTCCCCCCAAGCATCAATTTATTTTACTTAATTATTTCCCTTTTTTTTTTTTTTGAAATGGCTTTCCAATCACATAACTTTAGACTTTAGTGAAATTTCACTTTATGGATAATAAAGCTCTTCTAGAATAGTTTTTATTGTTTCCTTCAGTTACTGTAGTTAGTTGGCTTAGGTCCACCATCTAGACAACCGTTAATCATATCCAAGTCCTTGAAGCATTTCCAAAAGGTTTTGTTTTTTTGGCTACCTAATCATAAAATAAATCTTTAAGCAAGGGTATGTGCCTTTACTCCAACAATATAGATACGAGCATAGTTTACGCATGGTGATGCTAAATTAAAGCCGAGAAGATGAAAATAAGGTAGCTTAGTATACGAGATTCAGTTATTGTGAGAGCTCTAGCTTTGCAATCTTATTCTCGTGTGAAAAGGCTTAAGGTTGCTTCTGTTTTTTCAAACATGCAAAGCCAGATCGTAGTAGTTTAACCTTACTACTGCTACAAGGCTTACCCACTGTCGAGAATCTGAAAATATTAGGAAAACATTTATTGAATTTTTTTTTCTAGGAAAAACAGCATGTTTTTCTAGCCAGTAGTGCCTATTTTTGGCAAATTCACATACTAAAGTTTGAATCCTAAAGGAATTCTAACAGTATATTCTACAATTTGCATTTACCAAAACTCTTGTGGTTCATTCAAATTTTGTTACTAAAATATCCATGGAGGTTTCAACAATAAGAACTTCAAGTGAAGGAGATAGAGATATTGTTGTCTTTACTTTACTAACTTTGATCTTTAAGCGGAAACGACATCTAGAGATGTTGTCATCTTTACTTTGCTAACTTTGATCATAAAGTGGAAACAACATAAAACTGGAATCTTTTTCTTTTTTTTTTTGTTGGAGATAGAGATATTGTTATCTTTACTCTGCTAACTTTGATTACAAAGTAAAAACAACATAAAATAAACATTATTCTGATGGATTTTTGTATAATTTTTTAGAAAATAACAATTTTTTTTGTAAATTAAAGTTATTATGGTGGGTGTTTTGTTTCAAAGTGAAAGTCTCTTATTAAAATATATTATTTTGTAAAAAAAATTTTGTATGAATTTTTTGTTTGTATAGCATTATTCATTACAAAAATATCATTATCATATTATTTTTATAAAAAAAATTTATACAAATTTTATAGAAAAATAACATTTTTCAGTTCAAAAACTTAAATAATAGAAGCTAAAACCTACCACACATAAATTTACACTTTTCGGAATTTTACTTCAAACTGTCGCTTAAGTCAATTCCAACAATTGGAGATATCAGCTGGTCGATTAACTTTTAAGGAAACCAAACAAATCAAAGTGATTTTGACCTTAAAAACAATTGAAAATTTGATTAGACTTTAATACAAGATAATGATAACACATCGCTAAGGTCATGATCATGGCCGAAATCTGACCTTACTCTTGACTTTATTTTGTTTTCCCTGCCTTAGCATATCAACCTTGACGATGGACTCTGCCGATGTTGCCTTATAATCAATTCACCAAAACTCAGGGGGTTCTACTTACGTACGCACGTGTATATTGAACATATATCTAACCATCTAGTAAGATGGGTACATCCTGTTTTTGGACTCTCTCATTTTCTCCTCTTCATTTTTTATTTGTTTTGACTTTATCACCTTTTGTTTGTTTTGTTTTTTGTTTGTTAGATATTTGCCTTTCAGAATTTGATAAACATAACGCCAATTCTGTTTTTGCGTTAATTTTTGTGTCATTCAGCCATTTTATGCCACCTCATTTATTTACTGTAGCCGATAGATGTTTGTCCAGGCTTTTTGACCGACCACCATAGTTACACGTCTGTCTCTATATTATCTCTTCTGTGCGTCATTTGTTCTCTCATTCAGCTTGGGATTTGATATCTTCTCTCTGTCGACCGCCTTTCACGCTCGTTTTGCACGACTCAATTTTTGCAGGAGAGGTAAAAATTCCTTGCCCTATGAGATTATGTACCGAGCTTTAGATTCTCGATGAGTTTTCATTGTCTTTGGGTTTTGATTTAGTATCTGTTTCAACCTGAAATCTCCGGCTTCGTCATCGGTTGAGATTTATGGTCTTTGCTTTAGGTTCTCGATGAGTTTTCATTGTCTGTGAGTTTTGATTTAGTATCTGTTTCAACCTGAAATCTCTGACTTAGTCATCGGCTGAGATCTATGATCTTTGTCAGTGCTATATATTTCAGGCTTCTGTATGTACACAGGGTCTAGATTGTTTGTCATTTGTGTTTGGTTTGTCTCTTTCACCGCAGTAATTTCACCGCTTCATTGTGGCTTGCTCCAGTTATTAACTTCTCTGGGTGATTTGGGATTTTTGATGTAGAACTTATTTTCTCTGCCTAAGTTTTTGATGCTTGAGTCTTTACATGTCTTGGGTTTTGGTATTTTTGAGGAGTAACTCTGTTATTATTTGTTCTTCCTAACCAGTATCAACATATTTGGTGGATTCAAATCGTTGTTTGACTGCTGAGTTTTGTCCTTCCTCGACTGATCTCTCATCGTCGAGTCCAGGTAGGTATTTTGTTTTGTAGATTTACTTTTCCAAACATATTTAGCACCTATAATACGGATATGCCTCTGCCTTTAAAATTATAGAGGGAATAAGTGTTTGGCTGGAAATTTTACTAGGCTTTTATGAATGAAGGTTGTTTAATCTTTTTTGATATTGTTGCTGCTTTATGTGTTTTGTTGTTCCTGTAGAAAACTTTGGAGTATTTTATTGTTGTTCCTGTAGAAAACTTTGGAGGCTTGCTGCTTTATGTGTTTTGTTATTGTTGTAGAAAACTTTGAAGTATTTTTTTAATAGCAAAGATTTAGTCTTCAAGTTGACATAGTTGTGAGTAAACCGGTTATGTCTGAGATTTTTGTTATGTATTTTAGTTCTGCACTGTTTGAGCTGCTGATTTTTTCCAAAGAAAAAATCCCTCGTGCTCTGTTCTGCCTAATCTACCAAAATCCGAATTTTATGTATAAGTATTACGTCCTGAAGAGGTCAACGATTCTATAGAATTAACAATTTTTTAAGATCTAACTAGCTAAGGAAAACCAGCAATATTAAGAGGAATAATAGATTCTGACACCCATCAATTTTTTTTAGCTGAAATTATCATGCTTCCTCATAGGTTTATTTATATTTGTAGAAATGAAAAGGAAAAAAAGCTCAAGTGGTAATAGTAAAGAGGGGACTACCAAAGCTCAAGAGGAACAGAAAGCAACGTTAACAGAAAATGCTGAACCAAAGGTTGTCCAAAATATTGAAGCTATGCAGATAGGTAACAATCTGTATAATACTAAGAAATAATTTATTTGGGTGTCGGATTTGACCACAATGAAA
Organism: Euryodendron excelsum; assembly: GCA_033060915.1. Lineage (NCBI taxonomy): Eukaryota > Viridiplantae > Streptophyta > Magnoliopsida > Ericales > Pentaphylacaceae > Euryodendron > Euryodendron excelsum. The sequence continues at coordinate 10,991,949 of CM065390.1, read as the reverse complement.
ATTGATTGAAAATGCTTCGCAAATAAGAATGCCTAACAAAGAATATGCGCATATGACTAAGTATAGACTGAGAGGTGTTTTTGTAGATTGCCAAAATAGAAGAGTACAAATAAATAAAGCTATACCAAGCCGATATGCTAGACTACTTGAAGATAAGAAGTAGGAAATACTAAGGAAAAAAAAGAGAAGCATATGCAATGAAGAAGAGAAACGAAGCAATAGGTATATTGTTCATTTGTTCGATAATTGAAGAGTTTAGCCTAGCATTCTTTAAATATGTTGTAATTAGATGGTCAGGCTTTAATTCAGCGATCCATTTATAGATTGTAAAAATAAGCGAGCTACTAAAGAGAAACTCCCCCGTAAGTGGTATACTGAATTATCGGAAGAAAAGAAGGCAGAAAAAAAAAAAGAGAAAAAGATATGCATATGCTAAAAGCAAGAGAATTATTCCCCTAGATATGTTGACGGTTAATATTGCATTGGATCTTATAAGTTTTTCAATAAGTAGTTATTTATTGAGTTTGAAAAATTTAAACTTCAATTTACTCACTTCAAAGCGGTCATTCAACGAGCATTACTAGAAAAACAATATGATATATATATATATATATATATATGAAGATGCTAGAGGGGTTTGGTTTCGAGTCTCGCGAGGGGCCTACTAACCCACTTATGATATTGTATCTATTTTCTCCAATTATTCAAATATATATATATGTATACATATATATCTATATACACGTGACTGCTTGTCTATATCAAGCCTGAGGTACATTTGTTTGTGTAACAACAAAATTATTATGGACCTGAAAATTTCATAGGTTGTGGAAAGTTAAAAACTGCAAGATATATATTTAGGAGGCAAAGGAAGATTAAAGATGAAAATGAGTGTTTTTTTTCAATTATTTTGTTATTGATGAAATACATAGAATGATGGGGACCAATGAGGATCCTCAACATGGGCTGACCGGTGGTTGTATCGAGGATAGGGCGTCAAGAGTACATGTCAAGCACGACCGAGCAAATCATGGCCGAGGAAGACCATGGTCGATCACGACCGAGCATACTATAACCGACCACGACCTAACAGACCATGGCTGAGCAAAACCATGGTCGATCACGACTGAGCATACCATGGCCGATTACGATCGAACAGACCATGGCCGAGCAGGCCATGCCGAGCACGACCATGCCTAGCATAATCGAGTAGGCCATGCCCCGAGCAAACCTTGTGGGACGGTGCCAATCATTCCCCCCCACCTACCACGCTAGTGAGGGCCATCACTGATAACCCAATCATGATAACATATTCCCAACTCCAGAATCTCGCGTGTAGCAAGAGGTAGTCACCTTCTCCGCTCTTACACACTCCTATAGGAGCACCACGTGTGGGGTTGGATAACCACTCTCCCTACTATCCCGCCACCAGTCTGGCCCTCCAATGTTACGCTGCCACGTTAAGATACAACCATCTCCCACTATCTCCTTATATGCAACGCCCTCCTGGGACTACCAGGAGGTCTACTCATATAAAAGAGAAACTCAGCTTCTCCAACAAGGTACGCAAACATAAATCCTAACCAAAATTCTATTGAAATATATCCAGAAACCTAACTTTGGCATCGGAATGCCCTAGGCAAGCACCACACCGGTGTCTCTCTCCTCCCTTTTTACCTCTCAGATCACTGGAGCAGCTGAATGCCGCCCTGGAGATCGACCTCCCCATTTACTACATCTTCATAGAATATTAGTCAGTTAAGTATAAACATGAAAACCATTTCTGATGATGCAATCAAGCATTCATGCATGGTAAGTACATTGTTATTAGCGAATGGAAAAGTCAAGTTCATGTTCAAAAGCAAACAAAGTAGTTCAAAATTTTTAAAATAAACCCATACTTGGAGCACAACTTTTGAATTTGGTGAGCCTTTTATCTATTATTGGATGTCATAACTAACCTAAATTAACTCCCAATTAAGTTTTAGAAGATTACAAATCCATAAAAACTTGGATAGTCAAAGAGTGGAGCATCTTGTTGCCTAGTTATGGATAGTCAAAGATTGGAGCATCTTGTTGCCTAGTTATTCATTAGTTTCAGTAGCTTCTATCCAGACACAATAAAATTTCAAAAGTAGCTACTCATAATAAAAGAATTTTTTTTTTTGGTAACGAGGAACATCTCCTAGAGAAGATCATATTGGACTCACCCCAATAGAATAAACCCCGAAATACTTATAGACCACAAGTATCGATTAAACTCAGAAGGCACCAACGGACGTCGACTTAAGACATCTCAGTTTATGAAAAACTCGATTCTCTTACCATTAGGTAATTTGTGCTATTTAATAAAAAATTTCTTAGAGGAGCGGGATTAGCCAATGATAAGTGACATACCCACTCATGTCGTAAGTCATGGATTCGACTTAGGTTTCGTTTGGTAGATTTTAAATTTAACTTTTTTTTTTCTTATAACAAAAATAGCTAATTTTTTTTTTATGTTTTTGCTTTTGTAAGCTAAAATAAATAAAAATAAAATAAAATAAGTTAAAAAAATAATTTTTTACTTATGAGCCAAAAAAGTCACGTAAAAAAAACTTAAAAAAAACTGTTCAAAACCGCTCTTACTCTCCCGCCTTCTAAGACTTTGGACATATTAAAAAAAAAAAAATTGTTGGAAGAACCAAATGAAAACCACATGTTTTCATGTAACAAGACTTTCCATGGACTCTTTGGGACTGTACGGGCATCCAATGAATAAACAGCAAAATATGGATCAGAGCCAGCGTAGTACGGACCACCGACACGCGGACTGTATAGACAACCAATGAATGGACAGCAAAATATGGACCCGCTACAGCGTAAAATGGACCAGAGACGCGAGAGCGAGAGTAGGACCAAATTTTAAATGGACTGGTTGGGTTCCTCCACGTAGACGACATCGTGATCCCTCATGTTTACTACACCTTGGCTTTTACGACCTTAAGACATAACCAACTTCTAGGAATCTATTATTTACTTTTGGACATTACTATTAATTTCCCTCATATTTTCCAAGCACCAAAAAAAAAAATTTTTTTTGCTACAATTTTGAATGTCATCCTTAAACTCTTAATTTTTTTATTTAAACTCTTCAACTTTCTTAAATCAATAAATATTGTCCAAACCATCTAAGAAAATCAAAAGATTTAAACGAAACTCAAAGGAAAAATGCTATTCTTTTATAAATTTTTTTACAGAATTTTGTATCAGAATAATATAATAATTGTAATTTAAAATTAAAAGATATTTTAATGAGTTCTTTGTTTTAAAGTGGTAGGCATACAACTCACCTATATCATTATTTATATTTTTCTGTAAATTTATTCCATTACCTGAGTCAAAAAAAAAAAAAAATTGTAACTTCCATCATCTTGTAGGTTTGATAAGGGGAAAAAGTGTTATTTAAAAAAACTAAGAGACCTGTGGGTATTTGTGAGAAGCCTGGGCGAGGGGTGTTTGTATACCTTGAAAGCTAATCCTAAAGGACCTGAATGGCTACACCTCCCCAGGCATATCTTTTGTATTATTTATTCAAACCTCTCTAGGCTCCTTTCATGACATGAAGTTAGTGGGAAGGAATAGGGACCAATAATTAAAAGTCACACTCTAGTGCTAGAAAGTGTTTGGATGATGAGAAACATCAATTCTGGTGAATCTGAGTGGTGACCATATATCCTAGCTAGAGCCTTAAGAGATGTTTTTATTGTGTAGGGAAGGTGCTTGCTGATATGCCCTATCCTATGGCCCTGTGGAAGTCAAGAAACAATGAAAGTTTTTTCAAGGCTTAGATAGCCAATGAGTGGAGACATAATAAACAAAAGAAAGTGGCAAACTAGGTGCATCAATGGCATCCTCTGAATCTTTACTAGGTCAAAAGAATTTTGATGGTTTTGTTAAGGCCAAATGAAGATTTCCCAAATCAATAAATGTAGCAAAAGCTTCGGCTATGAAAAGTGGTATTGGTAGATGTGAAAAGGTTTAAAATAAGGATGTGATTCATAGACTACATGGAAAATCAAATTGGCCATGGACACAACCAATATAAGGAAACAGTTTAAGCAGAATAGGTAAGATCATTATGTCCATGGACAGCAGATTAGGCAGCATATTAGCTGGTGAACAGAAGGTGAAATTGAAGAGAGGATATCAAGTGGGATGATCGCTTTCCGACACAAGTGATTAGACACTAGTAAGAGGCACCATACATTTGACTCTCCCCATACCCCGCAATTGCAGGACCTCATGCATTAGGCCGCCATTTGTGTTAAAAAAATAAACAGTATTTTTAATTAACCTATTGCTGTCAGCCTCTTAGCAGAAATGTGTGCATGAGTTCTACAATTCTAATAGTCTTGTTCTTATGTTTCCTTTGCAGAGTCAAATATATGCTGTACAGGTCCTTAGAGATGTGTTATGTATAAATGCTTCTGTAAAGCTTACTGCTCATCAGCTTCTTACTTGCGTCCGATTGCTGGCTGTGCCTCATCCTGGCTTGTATAGACCCACATTTGGGCATCTAATATCTATGATGGCTTTCATGGATTTCATCCATAGTTTAGTTGAATTGGAACCTCTTATTGTTTATGCTGTTAAGTTTTGGACCACAATCTGGTCCTTAAAATTCCTGCATTCAGCAGCACACTGCACTGCTGGAGTCCAACAAGCACCACCAATTAGATTAATCTGCATAACTTTGCCAGATAAAGTAGTGGCAGTCTCTGCACCAACAATGCATATGTAAAACTTGCAATTAACTTCAGGTGCTTTAAAAGAAAAAAAGGTAAAGAGTTTAGCTTTTGTACAGATTTATAATCCTTTCTCTGATTTAGGCTTCAAAGTTTAAATGTTGACCCTACATATAAAAGGGAGCAGTTCCTACCACTGGAACTATCCATGACTAAGAATCAATTTTCTTTTTTTCCGTTCAGTTTCCATCCGTTCATAGGTATATTTTCTCAGAGGATCCAGGAAAGTGAAAAGGAGAGGTGGATGTTTAGTTTGATCCATCGTTACTCACAGAGAAGACTGACCTTTGGCTTGGTAGATTTATTTGTTTGAGTATTTTATGATTTCTCTGCTTTATTTGCCTAAATACAAGAGTGAGGGAGAACTTCTCTTGGGCACATATCTAGCTTTAGATATGGTGACCATATGACTTTTTTGGTGTACTTAATGCGTCAATTGAACTTATACAACATATGTCCTCCTGATGCTTGAATTGGTCGGCCTAAAATGCTGCTCGTTTGTTGGTTGGCAGCATATGTAGTCATACTGTGATTTTCACCCATCTGTACATTTGTTTGTATGTAAACGTTGATGCATATGAATATATGAAGCTGCTTGTAGCTGAGAATTCTGTTTATTGCCATTTTGTTTTATGTAGTGGCCACATCTTAAAGAAAGTGGTGATTTAGACAATTGGATGTTAGGCCCTACCTCGAGGCTGGACACTCACCTTAGCTGGATGATGCTCCCCATCTCTCATCCATTTGTTTTATCTTATGCTGCACAGAGAGAGAGAGAGAGAGAGAGAGAGAGAGAGAGATCCCCACATTTCTCCTGAGTGCCCTTCCTAAGATGGCATTGATTCTCATTGTCTTAGATTCACAAAATCTCAGGGTTACATTATGTCAAACCTTAACCATGATAACATTAAGCATTGTGAAATTTTGGCACCATAGGTAAGAGTGGCTAAAAGGCCTGGGGTTGCCAGTTTTAGAGAATTCAGATAGACTTTCTTATGCTTGGACCCTCCACTAAGATCAGTTCTACAACTACATACATGCCTTTCAGCTTGTTACCTAAGTAAGCAATTTTGCTCCTGATGGGTCCCTTTTGTCATCAAGTTTTGGTTCAGTCTAGATGCCTAATCATCGACACCACAACGTGACAATTAACCGGATTAAACCCGAAATTAATGTTCTTGTGCATGAACCTGAAGCAACCCAATGAAGGATGCTTGGGTTGGTTTGCAATTTGATCAGCAGAGTTAGGGTCACATTTATCTCTTGGTGGGTTCCAATTTAGATTGCACACCAAAACATTGGCAAGCATGTTGGTTGGTTGTTTTCATCCAGAAAAGCCTTTGTTTGGTTCTTTAAATGAATACTTCCACTCTGTCACAACTGGCCTCATTCTTGCCTGCAAAATTTTATCAGATGGTCCCATTTATTGAATGATTTTTTTTGTGGCCTTTATTGTTTGGATGTTGACATTGGAGGATATATCTATCAACATACAATTCTACAGACAGGAGGCTGAGTAAGTTTGAGATGTAGGATTGTGTGTGGTTGAGCACTCAGATCCCTTCAATTGCCAACTTAGGTGGTTTGCCAATGCTAATATTGGGTCTTTTGATTGAGACAGGACACCACTTGTCATTGTGGCTTGCCCCCATAATGAATTGTGACTTTTACAGCACAGCACTTCATTCTCAAACTATTTAAGCAAAAAAGTTTACTTTTGATGTCAATGGAGAGTCATCATGGTTGAAAAATAAACACTTATCAATAGAAGTCTTGTGTCTTTGTACCAATAAAATGTTGTGTTTCAAATTTGTGATCACTAGGCAGACACAACAAGATGGATTGTTGAACCTTCAGCCCAAATGTCGCATAGGTCATCTTTCTCGATACATATATTTTTGTCAGACGTGTTGCAGAATGACGAAACTTGGCCGATGCAGCCAACCTCGAGTAGATGGAAAAGGGTTAAGTTGAGTTGAGTAGATATCAGATGTATCTGAACTTTCCACATCCTTTTGGTGGATTGTGGACAAATTCCATTTCAAAACCCTCTCCAGTTAGCAAATTCTTCAAAAATTTCCCCCGGCTTTGTTTCAGCTTTGGAAATATTGTGGATCAGAGAAATCAAACATCACCTTCAATTCAGAAAAAAATGAAAAGTGTAACTCCCAGTGGAAGCTGAGGCAAACATTCAAAACAGGTTGACAAGTGCTTCTGGAACAAATTCATTGTTTTTCTTTCTCTCTTCCCTTTCCCCTTTCCCCTTTCCGTTTTTCATTTTTCTACTCTTGTTTCTCTAACACAAGAATTCCTTTAGTATTAAAACTAAACATATTTAGGATTATTTTCTTAAGCGAACACATCACCTCAGCAGAGACTTACGCCATGTTTAAATCAAGGATTTGGTGTTAAAAAAAAAAATGAGAGAAAAGAGAACAAAAATTTACATTTTCCTTTTTCTTTATTTTTTCCTTGATCAATCCGGTTCCAAATAAAGTTCCAAACACAGCACTAAGGTAGCTGAGATTCCACCTGGGCATATACCCATGATTCCAACAGAGAAAGGCAATGCCAGCCCAGCTAGAAACAGGACACGAGAATTAGCAAAGTACATATAGCACGAGCACCGCATTGTAGTGCCAAAAAATATGCAAATAACCGTCCGCTCTAATCATGGAATTGAACACAAAAAACAGAGCACTGCCCATAAATGGCTGAATTTATAGGATAATTACAACTCAAAACACCAAACTACAGCAACATATCTATATTTTCAAGAACAAAAAATTCCATCTACAAAAGAAACAAAAATGCCAAACGTGTCTTCATCAATCAGGTCTTTCTTCCCTCAATTTTGAGGTAGAATCCTCGTCACTTAGACAAGATCCACCAGAGCCACCTGATTTCTCAGAAGTGATCCATCAAATTGCCTTGGCTGATGCATCTCTTCACCACGCTTGATTTCTCTGATAGCAAAATCAATCCCATGGCTGCAATACTGTTTGCAATAGCACCAACATCCATGGCTCCACTGTAAAGGCCCCGGCTCCCAGCAGCAAGAATGCTCTGTTTCTCATCAGTACTGGTCAGAACAGATGGCAATACATCCATCAGCTGTGGGTTGGTCTTGCTAGAACAACTGATGAGCAGACGCAGAGTCGTTCTTGCACTCTCTTCAACAGAATGAGTTTCTGGGATCAATGGGTTCACCAGTTTTGGGTGTAATGGTGGGATGGTGGTCGAAATAGCAGGACCCGCACTCACAAGGTAGGCCTTGGCTGGAGGAGCAAATATCAATGACTGGAACGTGAACAATAGGGTCACACCTTAAAGGAGTGAATGTTGGGATTTGCTGTGAACTTGACCAACTAGATAGGGGCAATCTGACTAATGGCTCCGGCAAAAATTGGGGGAAATCCATGGGGGGAACATCAGCAACAACAAGAGGTGCTGTTGGCATCAACATATTGGAAGACGTAGAAGGCGATAGTAAAGAAGACAGCGGAGGTAATGATAGTGATTCAGTTGATGAGATGGGCTGATGTGGAGTTAACGTGTACTGCAGGGTTGATGCAATAGGAGGGCACCAACAATAACAGGAAGAGAAAAGAGATGAAGCTAAAGAAGGTACTTGAGATGCTGGACTCAAAAGGGGTGGTGCAGCAGATATCCCAAGTGATTCCAATAAATCTGGAGAGAATAAGTGCATTCCAGTAGCTTCTTGAAGTTTGTCCTTCCCAGAATGATTTGAACTGGATGCATCTGTGGTAACTGGCAAAAGTAACAGAAAGGTTGTCAATAACTGAAAATTGGCTGTCCCATCGCCTTAGCTTTTCTCGGGCAACACTTCTCAAGGAAGAGAAGTTTCTGGGCAGGCCTTCTTTAAAGGAACTTGACCTTGGACTTAGGCTGCCTTGATAGATTGAATTATTCTTTCCTGATTGACTTCCGACGTGTTGGGAATGCAACGGCTTTGATGATGAGGATGAGGATTGAGCAGTTTGACAAAGTTCAGAAGAATAGGATGAGGTATCAGGAGGAGCAAGTGCAACAACCCAACTAGCTCGTGTGTTGGGGAGAGATGACCCAACAAGATAAGATCGGAGATGAGTTGCAAAACAGTCAAGTCGTGACTCACTAATTCCAGTTAGTTCAGCAAGAGAGGGCTTCTTCTTAAGTAGATCCTGCATCTAACCAGCAAAAAAAGGAATGTAATACTGATGAGCATCTGCTACACCTTGTACATATATGAAAGATATGCTAGATGTTATCGGTCCCAGATATACCTTCATAATCAATTCATTCCCCAGGAGTTTTGACTTCTCTGAGCACCAAAAATAGAAAACCTGATCATCTGGTATCTTTATTAGGAAGGACCGTCCAGACTCATCTGCTGGGATTTCTTCAACAGCAGCAGCAGAGCACTGAGAATTGCTAATTACAGTTGACAGTCTCTCTGTATGATGATCATCCCCAATGAATGACGTGCAAATCAGAAGTTGGCAAGAGTGTGAGATTCAAATTCCCCCTGTTACAATGAGGAAAAGGCGAAAATAAAAATTTAGAATCAATAAAAATAAAGGTTGGAAATACAGGTTCAATCAACACCAACAGAAAGGAAACATGCAATAATAGTCAGTGGTGAGCATCTAAACCAGCCAAAGTGGAGAGCGATGTGCTGAAGTGCCAAGAACAAACAAACTATGAAGTCTATAATTGGCACTCATTAAAGAATGCAACCAAGGGAGATTTTTAGTCATTTCATATAAACATCACAAGTTTTGGCATAGGTCACCTACTATATATCCATATGGTGCATTCCTAACTTTGCAGCTTAAGGGTTCTGTGTAAGTTAGTTCTTAACCTCCATTTCTACAATTCTAAGTGATTGATATATACTTAAGCAGCCACCTCAATTGCACCTTGATAAGCAAAATGTAGATGCTATGCCTCATTGTATGCAAATGCTTCAATCTTCAATGGACACTAAAATCAGGTCCAAAAATGAACACAACCAGCCAATGTATCTTAACTACCCTGAAGCATTCATTTTACCAATTATGTGTGCGAATTAACATCCTAAGTGTTTTCTTTTAATTCCCTTTTCTATATATATTGAACTCCAAACTATTTTTCCTCCTTGAAAAAAGAAAAAAAGAATCCCTATTTTATAAATTTTGCCTGGATTGCACAAACACACTTCAAACAACCCAGGGCATTAGGTCCACCACATACTGTGATGTAATAGAACTATTGAGAAGCATATCAAGATGGTAAGGGATACTTCCATGTTACATGAATCTCACATGCCTTGTAGGACCACAAAGTTGATTTAGTAATAAAAGAGCACTGCAGCCATAGGTTGAAGCCAAACCAAGCAATCTGACAGTGCAAACTAAGGCCACATCACCAGTGATGCAAGTAAGATTCAAGTCCATTACTCAGGCAACCATTATCCCAAAAGAAGGTGTATGCTTCATAACCCGCACTATTTACGCTTATGGGAAAAATTATAAGCTCCAAGGAGTTTGACTAGAAGATTGTGATACCGTTCTTTTATTTATTTTCTTTCCTTCTTTTGGAAGAGTACCATTCATTATTACCTCTGTAAATGTACAAGATACACGACCCAGTTATATTGAACAGTCACATGTCACTTAAGATAGATTCATCTTCAAATAGAAGTAATAGCATTAAGGCATCAAGCTACATAGCTCTTAATGGAGATAGTGGAATGCATAAAATCTGATGTAAAAACAGACAGGCCAAATATGAATACAAAATAATGTAAAGTAGAACTTTAATAGCCACAGAAAAGGTTAGATCTTATACAACAAGAAGAAAAGACCTATCTGCAAAATAATATGATGCAGAAAAAAAAAGTAAAAAAAAAATATATCTCAACAGATAATGGCAGAATAGCACAAAGAACAAACTACTATATGAGAATGATATATCAATATGCAGAAGCACAACTAAGACAAGACCTTGCACAATCCCTGTAAAACATTGATGTTGTGTAACCAAGACAAATAATTAATTCAAACAAGAAGTAAACTATATAACATAGGATCATGAAACTACCTTTACTTCTTAATTCAGAGACCATAATAGAATACGCCCACTTTACCTACAAGTAAAAAGATGTATTTATTTGGAAGGATGAACACTGTCACCATCAATAAGTTAAAATACAAAATCCTGCAATTTCTACATCTCATCAACTACATATACAATTACAAATCATATTGCAACTGCCAAAAATTAAACCTGCCAACATAAAACACCTCTAAACAGAAGACAATAAAGAATATTGGAACCAAACAATCCTGGTATAATACAATAACCAAATGATTCACAAGCAAACTATCAAAACAAAATATATGAGAACTTTTATATAAGTAGACAGACGTTTCATACAAAAAGACCTGCACCACAAAACCACTGTTGCAGCAAATTTCAGTAACCTGATTAATAATGCTCAAAGCTCTTGGAAAAAATACTCACGACTTTCAGAACCAATATGATAAGATATATTCATTACACCAACCTTCATGGTATCTCCCCATGACAAAATGCCCGATATACATGCATCCTATGGTCAAAGGGCTGACCAAATAGAATCCAGCATGCAATACCGGGCATGAGGTATTTAAGTCAAAAAAATACATCAGCAATCCATTTACAAGCACTCAAATATGCATCCTAAACAAGTTTAGGATCCAATTACGAGTGATTCCCCAGTGTTCTAAAATCATTTAATAAGACAAAAACATAATCCAAATGAACATTTGAAAAAATTGCCAAATAATCAAAATCTTTTATATTAACAATGAAAAAAACAAATAGATATTAAAAGTTCCAAAAAGTACGACAACTATTCCCAAGATGAGGTCATCATCAACAGAAAAAGGAAGCATCAAGGAAAAACATTAACAAAATAAACAAGCACAAAACATGCAGGATTGAACCAAAGCAACCTCCAGAGAAGAGTAACATACACATCAACAAGCACACAACTTAACAAAATGAAATAATTTTTACACAACCAACTAAGAGAAGGATAGAAAATCTGATTAAACGAACCACAGGAGTTCACCTAAAAAAAAATTTTTTTTTTGCTAAGTGAGGAGTTCAACTAATAATTGTAAATGTAATGTAAACAGGTTGCTGCAATTAATTAGAGCATTGTTAAAACTTACAAGTAGCAAATTGTGCATTAATTACTAAAGATTTAAGTTTCCCACAAGAATTAACTTAACATCAGGGGTCTGACATCTAAAAGAAGCCCGTGCAGGATTAACAAACGCAAGCTGATTTGAAATACTCTAGAATATTATCCATAGATGGATACCACAAGGCACTAATAGTAATAGACATCAACACAGTTGGGAAACAAGTGCTCATTGTGCTCACACTAACCTACAAAGTGGTGGTGGTGGTGGGGGGGGGGGGGGGGGGGGGGGGGGCGGCGGGGCCGGGGGGGCTGCCGGGGGCGGCTTTGGGTAGGGCGGGGAGTTGGTTTTTTTTTTTTTTTTAATTTCGAAGTAATTCTGCTCTTAATTACATCATATCATAAGGCATAAACCATCAACAGACAACATAAATTAGAATTTATCAAAGTTTGACTCAAAATCCCTCGGTGGATAACATAATGGTGGGAAAATGATCATTGCTAAAATTAAATACGCTTATGCATCTCTAGAAAGCAATAAGGCTTCCTAATAGCTCCAGAAGAAGCAAAATTAGACACACGGAAGTTAGATGATCTTAAGGACTACTCAAAAGAAACATCAAATATATACTAGATAAAATTACTATTTTCCAACAGAGTGTGCCTATGCAGCACCCCGCTCACTCCCAAAGCTTCAGTACCACCCTCCCTATGTACAATTAAATTGAAAAAATTCATTGTTTGGAATGTGTAGAACCTTGTACAGTAAAAAGAGTTGCTTAGCTATTAAACATGAAAACTATGTTACTTGGAACCCAGATCATTCCGTAAGGGGAAGCGGAAGAGAAACGGGAACGGGAACGGGAACAAGAACGGAGTATGCCACATATTCTAAAATATGGTATGCTAGGTGTAGACTTTTATAAAGTATACTATTAGAATTAATATACTTCTAGAAGAATTTTCTTTGATAATTTATGTCTTTTCAAATTAATCATCTAAAAACACATTCTAGGAGTATTACTCCCTTTTTTTTTTTTTTTGCATATTTTTATGTCAAAATTCTATTCTTCATATATTTTTGTTCATTACAATTGATTATTTTTTTCCGTTAGGTGACCTCTAAAGATATAAATAAGAAAAAAATTTGGGATCGGTTTGGATTGCTAAATTCACAGTTTTGAAATGCTAGAGTACCATGTTTCGGAACTCCCTTCCAAAAATATAATTTGCTAAGGTAGTAGAGTATTATGGTAACACAGCACGGAAACAATGAATTCTTATGACTGACAGAGACAGCATACAATATATATAATATTATAAAAAGGAGAGTTACCCTTGCTACATTTCAATTATAGGCAAAACGAGAGCCTGTCAAAGTGAGAGTTCGCACAGAAAACTACCAAGGAAATATAAATGTTAGATCATACAAAGCACAAATCATAGGTGAAAAAGCTAAAGTCAATAGCCATATACCACGAGTCATGAGTAAAAATGCCCAGATAAATTTAAGTTGCTATATCAACCATGGCCATGCAGATATAAAGCAGCATCCAAGTATTCGCGATTACCTTGTAGCATTTGGGTACAAGAGAGTTCCTTGCTTGTTGGTCTTTCCAACACGAATGGAAACAAGCGGAATGCACAAGCACCTCGCTTGCTTATCAACTTCTGATGCCTCAAAGTGCTGTTTAATAAACACAGGACAGGTAAGTTACAAGCACTTGTAGTATAACATTAGCTGAAACCATTAACAAGAGATTAAATGAACATGACATTCGAGACCCAAGGCAGCAATTTTTCTAAATGAGAAAAGAAAAAAACTTCATGTAATGGAAGCACAGTCAATTTACAAAGAAAATAATCAAAGCATGGCAAAACTTTCCACAAAATATTGCACGCATACATATACACATTAGCTTATCCATAAATATATCTATAACTATAAGCATATAATCTTGATTGATCTGCGTATGTACCTGACTAAGATGAGCCAACAGGAGATCTTCGGCAACATCACACGAGAGCTTCAGCAACGGTTTTAACCTCTGACCAGCGCGACATGCCCCCATAACTCGCAAATCCAGAGCCTGTAGAAACTGTATTACCCTATCGCTCTGTTGAAGCAACAGATCTCCATCCCCTTCGTCTACAAGACTATCTGTCAGACGTTCCGTGAGCCCAGCTCCAACAACAGAACCACCGTCATCCCTCGAACCTCCCGAAATCACAGAAGTTCCAATCCCGGAGGTCTCAACAGTACTTGAATCATCAAAACCATCGTCGTTGGCTCGATCCACCCCCTCGATCTCTCTGTCATCAGACGATCGCTGTTTCTCAGAATTAACCATATTTAAATCTCCGCAAACAATGTAAGAATCGAAAAAAGTTCCGAGACCCTAAGTTGTTCCTCAATCTAAAATCGCAATCAAATCCATGATACTCAATCAATCAAACTCAGAAGTTTCAGAAAATCGACAGAAATCCAAAAACTGAAGATGATATCGAAGATTACCCAATCGAACAGAGACAAACAACGAAGATAGAGAGAAGATAGTCTCTCAACCATAGTTGTCAACCGGAACCGGTCAGCGTACCATTTATCTATGTCACTGTACCGTTAACGTGCCGTACCGGTACCTGTGTTTGGGTGTACCATTTTAAATTTATTGTATTATAAATCTAAACACATAATCTGTCTTGAGTCAAATATTTATTGCCATTATAAAAATATAAAAAATAATTGATACAAAATATCTCCTTATTGAATTTTTAGTAAGTTATAAAAAAAAAAAGTTTTGATCTTCATAGGGTAGAAAGGAAAAATATCTCTCAATCCAACTAATTCGGTAATAAAAGAATATACTTTTTTTTTTCAGATTTTCAAAGAACACAAAAGAAATAATGAAAGTTAAATTACTGAATTAACCTTTGCTTCCACTTTTTTAGCTTTTTAAAATAAAAGTGAGGGGACTTCATTGATATTTTACAATAAGATAAAGGATCAAAATAACATTACAAAAGTAACGCCTCAAAAGTCGAGCCTGTCTTTTATTGATTGCTGAGTACAAGAACTCAAAACCGACATTTTGAACTTCTCCATAGCATTATTTGCCTTGTGTTAAGTATGACTTCTCATTTAATCCAAAAACATAAGTCATTGAATATTGTTATTTATTTTTTTTATATGGTTCAAGATTTTCTTCCTCTTCTTTCTTCTTATCTAATGTGAAATCGTAACAAACTCCTCTATTCGAATTTATGACTCTTTCGTCGCGAGTCAAATCACCCTTCCTACTCCATCTGAGTGTTTGACATAGAATTAAATCATGAGTTTGACTGCTTTGATACCACTTGTTAGGATTGGGCACTTGTCATTTAATCCAAAAACTTAAGTTATTAGGTGGTGCTGTCTATCCCTCTTATATGGTCCAAAGCCTTCCTCCTCCTATTTGATATTAGATCGTGACACTGAGAATGTGTAAAGCTTTTGTTACCTCTACGTATCGATACATGTATGTATATGTATAATTTTCATTCGTAGAGAAGATACGACTATGTTGCTTTATTGCTACTGTGTAGTGCATTGACGCAATATTTCAAATGACTTCGGCGTCGGTGAATCCATGCTCATTGAATCAGGTTAAACCTTCTCTCTCATCTTTATCGTCATCCCAAAGACCTCTTTCTCTCATTGTTTCATTCATCCCAATTTTGGTCGGCTGTTAAAGATCTGTGAATTGATCTGCTGTTAAGATTTGAGAAGTGAGAAAGGAGTGATTATGTTCGTTAAGTGTGCATCGGACGGGACGACAAAAGGCCGAAATGGCCGAAACATGCCAGTATGATTGGAAACCGCCGGAACTATTGGTATGTTGGGCGAAACAAAACTGATAGCTGAGTGTCTCGTTTTCTTGTTGAAACGGTACGGTCCACAATTAACAACAATGCTCTCAAGCAACAAGAGTGAGGTGCATATGAAAATGACGAGGGCCGTCAAGGAAGCTTACATAGGGCCAAGGGGGAGTAGAAAATATTGGGTACAATGCTAAGGATAACAATGTACGGAAAAAAAAGTTGAGACCCAATCACATTTGTCTCGTTTGACGGAGGATGAAGGATATAAAATAGGAATGGAGGAGAGAATGAAGCTCAGAATGAAAATTTATACGAAATGAAAACGGGAATAGACTAAGTTTTGCCCTTGCCTCTTCCTACCCCGCTTCCCCCCCGCTTTTAGCAATTTTTTTTTTTATATAGGCCAATGATACTATAATTAAGTTTTGTGTTAAATTGGTGTCCAAATTATATTTAATAATTTTTTAATATTATTTGTTGGATAGAGTTTTAATTTATTATTTTAAGCTTTATTCTTTTGACAGAATAATAACACTATTGTGATTTATATGCAACCCAAAATATTTGGACGTTAAGTCCATCTAACTATCAAGTAAAAATCATGATACTATTAATATTCTTGATGCTTTAGTTCTTCTTTTTTTTTCTTCCACTTTATGTTATTTGTTTCTTTTGTAGCCAAAAAAAAAAGTTTAGGCTTGGGTTTGGGTTGAGATTGGGGGCAAAGGCAAAGGTAGGAGTGGAGGTGGAGATGAGAATGGAGGCAATCCTCCTTATTATTGTCCATTCTTTTTTATTTATACTCTCATTCTAAATAAATCATTTGATACATATTTCCAATGTATCCTTATGTCACTTTTTATAACTTTTTACTTATCTATTTTAGGTTTTTAGATAAGAAATTTTCTTATATATTTGAAAACTATGTTTAGCCCTTAACCCAAACAAGTATAAAACAAAATTAATCTTAAAAAAATCTTTTTTTTTAAAACCCAATGCAGTTAAAATTAGTATCACTTTACATCTCTAATATTAACTTGATTATATATTTTAAATTTATTTGAGACTCGTCACAAATTAATTTTACTAGATGCCCAATATGTCATATGTAATACCTTAGAATGCTCACATTCACTAAGTTATACTCACTCCATAATTTTTTTTTCTATATATTGATTTCATACTTATACTTCTCTATTTATATATATTTAAAGAGCAGTAAATGGTGGCAGTACTTAGCAAAGTAGTCATTAAAGTATTACTCCACTTTGTCGCGCCCAGATTTTTCGCGCTCGAGGAATACTCACCCAAGCGGGAAAAATGCTGTACTCTCTCGTTAGAACTCACCCTCCCAGAAGAATGAGTGCGACTAGGTTCGAATTGAAAACAGGTTTGAATAAAGGGCTCTTGAAAAAGATTCGGAGTCATCACTTAACTTGATTAAGGTGAGTTAGGTCACCTAAAAAAAACTAAGAATAATCCGAAGACTACACTTAGGGTTTTTGGAAAATGATTTTGGAAAACATCCTCAAGAGAGGGTTTTTAGGAAAATAGGTTGTTTGGCAACCTTTGGAAAACATTTAGCCCTTTTTGAAAAATAACTCCTTTTGGGCTTTCGAAAACAGTGATCTAGGTTCGGAGGTTGGTTACGTGTAGGGAAGATGCACTAAGCTATCACCCTACCCCGCCCTTGCGGTACCTACATGTCAATCTACCCTAGATTCACCTATGAGAGTCTTTAACTAACTATAGTTCAACCCTATTCACTTTGAAAAACAATGTTTGAAAAACTAATTTAGCATGATGCATGATATGCAAGTGCAAAATAAGAGAGAATTAGAAAAATAGATTTGGAAAGAGATTGATTTGAAATTGATTTGATTAAAAATAGATTTGAAGAAATAGAATTGAAATTGAAAAGTTTGAAAATTTGAAAATAGAATTTTGAAAATAGAAAGTTTGAAAATAGATGGGAATTGATCGGAATTTGAAATTTGGAAAGATTTTGGAAACCGCACCCATAAGGGTGGAATTGAAAGTTTGAAAAGTGTTGTGACAGCACCTATGAAGGTTGTCTACGTATCCCTTTGGGGGAATCAGGTCAGTCGTAGTTCGGACAAAAGTCCGATTGAAAATAGAAGAGTGGATTGAAGAAGGAACTTGAATTGGACATTGAATGTGATTTGAAATTAGAAAAGGAGATTTGAAATTAGAATTGAGAGGATTGGACTTGCTTTGGAAAGATTAATTTTGGAAAGACTTGGTTTTAGAAAGAAGGAGGTTTACGAAACCTAGACTTGAGATTAAGAAGGATTGGATTGGAATGTTGGATTTGGAAGGTTTGGAAGGATTTGGAAACTTGAAATTTAGGAAAGATTTGGATTAGAAAAGTTTCAAATTAAGAAAATTTTATCTTTGGAAAGTTTCATTTTTGGAAAGTTTTAGGTTTAGGAAAGTTTCAACTTAGGAAAGTTTTGAATTAGGAAAGGTTTGGGTTTAAGAAAGTTTCAACTTAGGAAAGTTTCGAATTTAGAAATGTTTGAAAAGAGAAGTTTTGATTTTGGAAAGTTTTGAAAATAAGGGAGTTTTGAAAATAAGAAAGTTTCGTTTTGGGAAATGTTTGAAAAAGGAAAGTTTTTAGTTTAGGAAATGTTTAAATTAAGAAAATTTTGAGTTTAGAAAAGTCTTAGATTTGAAAAGATTTTGAAGTTTTGGAAAGTTTAGAATTTAGAAAGTTTTCAGGTTTAGAAAGATTTAACTTAAGAATGTTTCAAATTTAGAAAGTTTTGAATTTGGAAAGATTTGAAATTTAGAAAGTTTTGGAGTTTTAGAAAATCTTGAGATTAGGAAAGGTTTGAGGTTAGGAAAAGTTTGAAAACTTGGGGTTGAAAAGTTAAGATTTGAAAAGAGGGTAGAATTAGAAAAGAGTTAGATTAGGAAAGATTTGAAAATTGAGTTTTAAAATTTAGGAAAGATTTTTATGTTCAAGTTTTGGGAACTTAAGGTTTAGGAAAGTGAAAGTTTAGGAAAGATTTAGATTTTGAAATTTAAGGAAAGATTTAAAGTTTAGGTTTAGGGAACTTATGGTTTATGAAAGAATTGAATTAAGAAAGGTTTGGATTAGGAAGGAATTGGATTTGGTTTCTAAAAACAAGGGTTGGATTTTGTTTCCAAAAACGGAGGATAGGATCTAGTTTCCTAAACGGGGAGATTGGATTTGGTTTCCTAAAGCAAAGGTTTAATTCTGTTTCCTAAAGGGAAGATTTGATTTGACAAGGATTTGGAAAGGGAGATTCTAGACATCATAGTTTTGAAAAATTGTGGTTTCGACGTAGAAAATAGGTTTTGGAAACATGTATAGTTTGGATGTAGAAAACAAAAGATTTTGGAAACCTAGGCTTAGGGCAAAGTTCGAAAATCATGTTTTTGGAAAGAAAACTAGGGTTTCCTAATTGTGGGTTCTAGGGCTTGACTTGGGTTCTAAGAAAAGAGTTTTTGGAAAACGCGTTTTTGGAAACGAAGGTTTTCTAGAAGGGAATCCTAGGGAGGAGTTTTTTGAAAAGCATGTTTTTGGAAACGTAGAGTTTAGAAAGAAAATCCTATAGGGGAATTTCTAGAAGGAAGATTTCGGGAGGAAAGTTTTTAGAAAGATTTTTAGGGAGTGTTTTTAGAAAGTGAATTTTGAGGAAAGAAAGTTTTGGAAAGGAGTTGAAAAAGGGAGTTTTGAAAAAGAGATTTTGAAAGGGAGTTTTTGAAAACAATTTTGAAAGAGGAGAGTTTTAGGAAAGTATGTTGAAAAAGAGATTTTTAGGAAGAGATTTTTGAAAAGAGAGAGTTTAAAAGGTGTAAAAAAAAAATATCTCACTTTCTTAAAACAATTCTAGCCATAAGAGGACTAGAACCACTTTAAGAAAGTGGTTTTGAAAACAAGGTTTGAAAATATAGACCAAAAGGCCACTTTTAATATAACACATTCCTAAAGCAACCCTAGCCATGGAAAGGCTAGAATCACCCTAGAATTATGGTTTTGAAAACAAGTTTTTGAAAAAGAGATTTGGATGCAATTTTGAAAACAAGTTTAAAAACGTTTTGAAAAACAACTTTGAAAACGGTTTTTGGAAGATGCAAGACTATGATATGCACAATGCAATTTGGGGGTCGCGAACATACAAGGCTAAGGCTTCACCACATAATCAAGGGGGCCGGACCCACGTGGTCTTTGGTTAGACTAGAAGAAAGCCCCCGACACGGTGATCCTCTAATAGTCTAATCCTACACATGGACCGGGAGTCCCCTTGTTTCAAGCATGCAAAGAAAGGGGGGGAAAGAGATGAGGGATTAAAATAGAGAAAACCCAAGTGGGTTGGAGAGAGAAGAGAAAGGGGGGAAGTGTAGAAAATTAAAGAGGGAGCCTACTTTGTATCTTGTTTATTTTGCGCGCCGTGCAGTCTTCGGTCTTCGGTCTTCGGTCTTTGTCTTGATCTTCACCTTCAGTCTTCAAGGGTTGTCTTCAAGCTTTGGATGGCAGCTCTTCAAGTCTTCGAAGGGTGGTTGAAGGCTAGTGTATGAGTGTATGGGGGAGTGTATGAGTGTATAGGAGGCTAGGGTTTGTGTATAGTGGCTAGGGTTTGGGGAAAACCTAGGGAGGCTAGGGTTTTGGAGGTGCTCGAGCTCTGTGTATCGAAATATAGGATTTTTAGGTTAAGTTTGTAGACCCTTTTCACGTTGAATGAGACTCTGTATTTATAGAGGGAAGACAAGTCTGGCGCCTGTTACAGTGGCGCCAGGGCAAAATTTACACTAGTGGCGCCAGACCATTTTTTAGTGGCGCCAGCCATTTAGGAAACAATTAAGGTCGGCAAGCAACGTATCTTTGACTAGATTTGGATGCCTGTACTAGTGACTACCATGTAAACTTTAGCCTGGCTTCACTAGGAGTGACTCCGGAAAGTCCGGGAATGATTTGAAGGAGCCGGGAGTGACCCGGAAGGCCGGAAAGGAGCAGGAACACTTGAAATAGTGTCCTGGAGGTATTTGACTTGAAAAGTGAGGATAAGATGTGTCGGAAAGGTTGACCGAGCCTTTAGGGGAAAAACGGTCAACCGGACCGGAAAACTGCCAGGACAGACTCAAACTGTCCCGGAAGAAAACTTGGGATCTGGAAACATTATTTAGAATGTTCCTAGAGGTTGCCGGTTTGATTCCTAGAGCCGGCGTGGTCGGAAAAGGAGACCGACCCACTAGGGGCAAAACGGTTATTTTGCACCGGGTTTGCCGGAACTGACTCGGAATGGTCCGGAAAGGTAAAGGAAGGTTGCGAACACTATAAAAAGTATTCCCGGGTCATTACCGATTTGATACCCAGAGCCGATGTGGTTGAAGAAGGAGACCGGCCCTCTAGGGGCGAAACGGTCATTTTGTACCGGGTTGGCCAGAACTAACTCGGAATGATCCGGAAAGAGAAAGAAAGGATGAGAGCACTATAAAAAGCAATCTCAGAGGGTTACCAGTTTGATACCCAGAGCCGGTGTGGTTCCCGGGGCGTTCGGATGCCTAGGGGCAAAATGGTCATCTTGACCGGAAAGTCTCGGAAAAGGTCCTAAGGGTAGTTTGGTCCTTTTCCACCGAAGTGGGCTAACAGCCACTGGTGTTGACCTAGGTTTTGAGTGTTTCCGCCCCTCAAACGGTGTGAGTATTTCCGCTACTCGGACGGAGTTGATGATTTGTGAGTATTTCTGCTACTCTAACGGTTCTGTGAGTATTTCCGCTACTCTAACGGCTCTGTGAGTATTTTCGCTACTCTAACGGTTTTGTGAGTAGTTTTGCTACTCGGACCGTCTCGAGGAATAAACTGTCTCGAGAGAGGGATTGGAAAGGGGTCTTACCGTCTCCGAAGAGACGTGCCTGAATTGGAACCGTCTCGAGAAATAAACTGTCTCGAGAGAGGGATTGGAAAGGGGTCTTACCGTCTCCGAAGAGACGTGCCTGGATTAGAACCGTCTTGAGGAATAAACTGTCTCGAGAGAGGGATTGGAAAGGGGTCTTACCATCTCCAAAGAGACGTGCTTGGGTTTTAAGTGTTTCCGCCACTCTAACGGTTTTGTGAGTATTTCCGCTACTCTAACGGTTTTGTGAGTAGTTTTGCTACTCGGATCGTCTCGAGGAATAAACTGTCTCGAGAGAGGGATTGAAATTGGAATAAGAAAGAACAATGCCCCTAAGGGCATTTTGGTCATTTTGCCTCTATTTGGGCCTGACAGGCCCGCGAAGCGATGGAAAGACGGAATTTGGAACTAGAGAATTGAATTTGATAGGAATATGCCCAAAATGACTTGAAAACAAGTCTGGACGGAGTGTAGACTGCCGAGCGGTCAAAAATGGGGTGCTTACACACTTAGATGAGTGAAAAATAAAATTTCTTCACTTGATAGATGGAATAATTATCTTTACCTAAATGATAATAAAAGTTAACCCACTAAATTAGTTGAGAATAAAGAATTAGTAAAGTATTATACTTACTTTCTTTATTTCATTACATAAATAGTATATGTAGATGAGAGAGTTTGAATACAAATAAGAATAAGCATAGTAAAGAGAGAAGAGTGGATGTTAAGAGGTTACTCTTGAATATCAAGTTCCAATATTTAGAAAAGGAATTTTAAGTATTAAGCACTTGAGGTGAGTAATGGTGTATTTAGAGTAAAACGTACATATTTTCAATACAAATGTTCTAAGTCTACAAATTATATTTGAACAATATGTTTTCAAATCAAATGATAATATATCTATGTTATTCATCAAAAATAGTTATTATATTTTAATACTAAACCTTGTATTATTCTATCAAGAAGATTCATAGATTAGGTTTTGTATACAATGAATAAGATTTAGAAGTTATATGTGCCACACTTGGAGGTCCTACATCAACAAGATTTAAAATAAGCTGAAAACTTGAAATGATTAAGAAAACTTTCTGTACGACTTTTTATCGTTCGGTTACGCATCACTAGTGCATACGTTTTGTTACGACTTTTCCGTTTAGCCGAGATTATGAGTACATTATGAATTATATATATAATGTGGATATTTAGATACTTTTGCAAGTATAAAACTAAATTAGTATTTTTTGAAAGGCATGCTTATGTTTAGTATATGGATATCTCTTTTACTTGTTTCAAAATCTTATGCAAATAATATTTATGTTATATGTAAATTAAGCTCACGGTATATTTTGATACTTTAATTATTCTATTATTTATTAGTCTTGTAACTCATGCTTTCTTAAACATTTTAAGGTAACTAAGATTAAGAGTTTAAGTTTGAAAAATTATTGGCTAAGTTATCTATGTGTGAATAGCATGAAAACTCAAGTTATATTTTGATTTGTGATAAGTTTGAACTGGTAGATTTTTCTAGATTTATGTCAAGACTATGGTTGTGTAATAAAATTATGTTACAATGGTGACATAGGTATTTATTTTATGTTTACTAATAAATAAAAAAGTGAATCATGTTTTCGCATTATATCAAATTAAGGTGATCAGTCTTTTAGTTTAGTTCGACCTTAGGTAGCTAAGGTATTAACCGACTATAATTTCTTATCTGTACAAAGTGGATTTGAAGTCATGACATTATATAAAATATAGTTAAAAGTTTATAAATCCATTTAATATCAATACTATAACAAAAACAATGCATAGAGCAATTTGATGTTTATACCCAAAAAAATTATCACTAATTTTTTTTAATACTTTTTCTGGGTTAGCGGCCATAACTTCAATTAATAAAAAATAAGATATAAGAAAAACATAACCTTCAAATAGATAAGAAAATTTATTATCTAGAAAAATAAAATAGATAACAAAATCGTAAAGAGTTATATTATGTGACATAAGGGTACGTTAGAAAATATGTATGAAAATGTATGTTTAAAATAAGGACGTAAATGAGATAGAATAAGCAATAATGAGAAGGTTGAAAATAAGAGGGCAAAAATGAATATAAAAGTTTTTCCTAAAAAAAAATCCAATTAGAATATATCACGGTACATTTTTACAACCGGTTTTAAATTTAAGAAAGGAAAAACGGGAGAAAATGAAAGAAAGTGAGAAAAAATTGAAAGAAAAGTAATTTAAATTTTTTTTCTCTTTCCTCTGGTTTTTTTATTAAAATAATTTAAAATTTAAAATTTATTTTTCAAATATCAAATTGGGAAACTTTATTTCCAAACTAATTTAAAGCGCAATTTCAAATTGAGTGAAAATTGTCTTAGAAACTCAAAAAATAAATCTTTTTAGCCAAACAAAACAAGGTCAAAAACATCAGGTGTGGAATTAAAGACAAATCCAATCACAAAAATATCATTATCATCCAAAAATAAATGTTTCTTATCAAGCTATCTCGTTTTGTTTAGCTAAACATATTTATTGTTTGAGTTTACAAGACAATTTTTACGCATACATAAAACATGCACAAAAACTATAAATACAAGACAAAATATAAATACAATAAATTAAAATTCACAAATAATTATGTTTAATTTTTTGAAACAGAATAATTATATTTTTTGAGTTTAAAATTCTTATTATTTTTATTTAAAATTTTCAAAAAAATAAAAATAGACATTTTAAAACCATTACCAAGCAAGACCGGGAATACAATACAAAATATAAATACAATAAATTAAAATTTTCACAAATAATTATGTTTAATTTTTTGAAAAAAAATAATTATATTTAATTATTTTTGTGTTTATAAATATAAATATAACCATTACCAAACAAGACCGGGAATATAATACAAAATATAAATACAATAAATTAAAATTTTCACAAATAATTATGTTTTGAAACAGAATAATTATATTAAATTATTTTTGTGTTTATAAATATAAATATAAATGATATAGAACCTATAGTATTTTTGACATTCTTGTTATCTTCTCAGTTGCAATCTCTCTCTCCCTCTCACGGATGAAGCGCAATTTTAATATGCGCTTATTCAATAAACGCAATTTGAAACTACGTTTTACCGTATTTTAGAAATAAGGTTTCCCAAAATTGATATTTGGGAAACAACTTTGAAAATTTAAATTATTTTGGTGAAAAAACCCTTTCCTCCCAACCTATTTCATTTTCCTCCCAAATTTTAAACTAAATAGATGAATGAATTAAAATAAATCTCGTGTGCCAAAATATCTTTTGTCTTACTAATTTGTGCATTGTAGCACATTTTAAGCATGGTGAAAATTATATTTTCATTGATAAACAAGTTAAAATATTTTATATAACTAAGCAAAACATATTTAAAATGTGCTTCAAAGGTACAAATTAATATTTTTCATTAAAAAAATATTATTTTTATAAAAAATGTACACATTCATGGTCTTACTAGAATGATGTAACAGTAATAGTTTTATAATTAAAAATTATTATAGTGAGTTTTGTTTTGAAATGAAAACTCTCAATACATCATTTTATATGAATTTTTTGTTTGTATATAATTATCTCTTTCATATTTCATAAGGATAAAATAAATGATTATACAGGCAATCAGACGTTCGAACCCGAAAGTCTAGGTACAACTGTAGCACTGAATTTTTTCCTACTCCAGTGCAACGTCATCTGGTAGCCGACTATTTTCGTTCCAGTAATAAAGATTGGCAAGTCGGCGCAATTGCTAGCGTTCAATTTTCGATTTGCTGTAATTGACCAATTGAGGTCGCTCTACTTGATATGTATATGATACGTACATGTCTATAATCTATGTAATAATAATGCACTACACTTGGGGGATGTTGACATAGACAAATTAATAAGGAAATAGGACTTGGGTAATAGTTAGTCAATGACTGCGGGACCTCACTTTATGTGAATGATTTCATTGTGGGTCCCGCGAGTAGTCCAGCCGCTTTTAAAACCTGTTTGAACTCGGGAAGGAAAAAAAACAAAAAAACAAAAAAAAAATATGTAAAAAAAATTTCTTTTTTTCCTTCTTTTTAAGTATAATAAAATAAGAAAAGAAAAAAGAAAGAACCCTTCATTCCCCTCCCCAAAGTTTTAAACAGCTGCAAAAAAAAAAAAAAAATTGGTTGTCTAAGTTAGATGTGCACAAACACAAACAAACCAAAAAACTTAAAAATTGAATTAACTCGGTCTCTATGAGTCGATATGATTTGGGTCTGTCAATAAATCAGTTCGATTCTGACTTTGACAAATAATAATCCGATCTATTCGATTAAATTCTCAGTTCGATTCTTGAGTCGATTCAGTCAGTACTTAGTTCAACTCATAAAAGTTTGTATGTATTTCATATATGTCATTATATTATTATTATTTATGCTTAATTATTGTTGATTTGTATTTAGATGCCGTTTTTGTATATTTTTAGAGAATTAGAAATGCAAGACCAAATCTATTATTTTATTTATTTTAAATATATAAGCTGAATAAACAATAAAAATGAAACTAACTAAATCCAATCTGAGAAATGAATTCAAACAAACCCAACTTGAGCCGAGCCGAATTGATTCAATTCTATTTCATTGAGCGATCGGTTCAGTTCTGACTTCAAAAATTTACAACCAATAAGTTGGTTGCGGGTTTAGCATAAATTTGACTCATCCCGACCATCCACACCTCTAGTCCAAGTCCAGGTATGACATAAACAACAGCTTTTTTCACACAAATAAATCATTGTTGAACCTCATACACCAGAGAGAGATCATACAATCGACTTGGCTAGATAAGTGCAATTGCAATGCCCGTTTCCATTTAAATTTGACTGAATTTCAAATTAAGATGTGTTTATTTTGCATCTTCAACATGGCAAAATTATACATCTCTAACTCGAGCAGAAACACTTTGGTTGACATACCGCCTGACCTAGTTTTCTCTTGCACTAATTATTTTGTACGGGCCGAGCATCAAGATTTCTGCTTCATCAGATTCCTAACTCAGTTTTAAAAGGAGAATATCCACATAAAACAACAGCACAAAAGTTTACACCATTCCATTC
Organism: Euryodendron excelsum; assembly: GCA_033060915.1. Classification (NCBI taxonomy): domain Eukaryota; kingdom Viridiplantae; phylum Streptophyta; class Magnoliopsida; order Ericales; family Pentaphylacaceae; genus Euryodendron; species Euryodendron excelsum. The sequence continues at coordinate 10,965,114 of CM065390.1, read as the reverse complement.
CCAGTGCTGGTGCAAATGCATGCCTATAGTCAGCTGGTGCAAACACAAGGCTTCATGCCTCCTGGAAGAGCACCATTGAATAAACCACAGTTAACATTGGGCATCGCAGACATTAGCTAGTTACTCAAAAAGGACATGAAGGATGACAAATGGTACAAAACTTTATTAGCCGGAACAGTTGAACCATAACTTAAGGTGTAAATTCTCTCAGTATTTTATTGCAATGTTGATTCCACAGTTTCAGTTGAAAAATCCATCCAAGCAAGAACCTTAATTTCAATAAATCACCATCTACGTTCAGCAAAAATATTAATGGAGCTGCTTTTGTCAGACTTAGGATCCTATCAAAGGAGGTCTGACGCTCAAATTCACTTGCTCTTTTTCGGTTCTCTTGCATAATCACTTATCAGTCCCTCTACATCTTTCCAGAAAAGGCCCTCCACCAAAACTCCATCCTTTGTGAACCTGCAACAATGAGTAATTTCATAAATACAGAAGGAAGGATGCCAATGCATCTTGGAATTTTGACAAGCAATGCAATTCATTTGGGGGGGGGAGGGGAGATAGAGAGAGAGAGACCGACCACTTAGTGACACTCTTGGTAAATTCCACAGGTGGCTTTGCAGCTATTGATTTGGGATCTGAAGTTGCTATGATAAGAGTGTACATATCAGAGAACCTTGGCAACTTGGAAGAGACCACCAACCCAGTGCTGTTAAATGATCCCTGAAAAAAGAAACGAGATGATAACCAATAAATGGAGAATAAAACCACCTTTTTAAACACAACCAATGTCTGTATATGCAATGGGAAATTATACCTGTCATTTATATAATAACAAGTCATGAAAGAAAGAGACAAGGATATGGTAAAAGACAAAGCTTTACAACAAGTTCAATATATATGCCCCACATAATTTAAAATAAGAGCTAAAAGTTCTATATATGTGAAGTTTCTGCCAGCCAGACCATGTCCATTAGCATAAGGCTGAAAGTCATCAGTTGGCAATTGCAGTCCATGACACAGTTTCCATTAAATTCCATCAATTTTGCTTCCTTGTAGTGCAGTACTTACCTGCAACACTAGCCACAACATCCTTGAGAGTTTCCGTGAACAGACTGAAAACCTTCAGCAACTGAGAACCTCATGTTTCAATTGAAATTTATTGTGTTTGCTTTTATTTTACTATTTCATTTTTATAGAACTTGTTTAGCATAATTACTTTTTGACCATGGCTTGCCCCCACTGAACCAAATTCGTAGCTCCGTCCCTGTGTGAAAGCTATATAACCTTTTTTTAAAATTATATCATCAACTAAGGCACCCACAATTGAACAGTTTCAAGCTGTCAGGAAATGTAACTCAAGGATTTTTTTATTACTGTTTAGCAGTCACGCATATAACAAAAAGCTGATGCAAAATGAAGTTAAATGAAGTAATATGATATAATGACAGTGACAATGCTGATGTTTACAAGAGCCTTGATATGGAAAAGGGAACCAGATATCGGGCAACTATACAATGTGCAAACCTAAGGGATGGATCCAGCTTCTAAGGCTTTCCACATGTTTATAGAATTTAAAACTTGCACCTCTTCAAATGTACAAACATCCTATCTACAAAATAACACCTGCAAGTTGTGTGCCTACTTTTGTTTTGATAAGTGTAAGTTGCAAGCCTACTTAAAAGAGCAAAAGCTTACTGTCATCGGTACAATCAGCAATAAAAAGATATATAACGTATAGATAATATACGAAAACAGCCTGCCCACAAATGGGGATTAAGGATGCGTACATCTGACCTATGTTACATGGACTCTTCTAAACTTCATGAAGTACCCGTGTCGAACACTCAACATTTGAACTCACTTGGGCAAGGGTATGGGTAGGTATGGGTATGACTATGTGTTTGACATGTATTGTTGGACATTCACCTAATAAAAATATTTAGTAATTCAAGTTTATTACATAAATATACGTAAAACTTACATACTATGCATGAAATGCTCTATAGCACATTGCAAACCCTATTTTATCTTAATTAACCAAAATAAAGAAACCATCTAATGGAAGCTTTTGAGGTACAAGCACCTTTAGTCTCATAAGAAACCCACTAATTGAAGCTTATAAAAATGAATGAATGGACATAATAACTGTTAGTTAAATGTCCGAGTCCACTAGGCATAAGTAGTTAAAATGAGAGTCCAATCATGGCAAATTATAAATTAAAAACAACAGCAGAAAACTCTCTTAACGTAAATGAACATGTTCAAACTTCAGAGAAGTGGCTTACTTTTTAATAAACGAGTAATCAAGTTAATTATTATGTGTGCCTTGATTGTCAATAGGATGAACAAAATAACACTAGCACTGCAGTGTGGTATTAACACAGCCCAATGTAATTCAACGTAGTTAGACAGAACCTAAAGGAGTCAACTCATTAAATGCTAGTAAAATGAACCTAAGATATATACCCTTCTGACAGGGCAACATAATCAACAAGCTAGAAATTGCAACAAAAGAAGAGGACAATGATGCGACACTACTGTGACTGTACAAGAAACCGCTCCAGAACAAATTCAGGGCCTCCATAATTTAGAAATTAATAGGAAAAGAAGCCACAACTACAGTAAGCTGACTGCAGAGATCCAACAGGCGTTGCTGCTTGATCATACTTCCTTGTGGGTAATTTAGAATATAGGATCTGAATGATTAAACATCAAAATGAAGATGCATTACTTCCAACTTAAAGAAAAGTTAAAAAAGCATATTCTGAACTAAAGATAAATCAGTAAAGTATAACCATACAAAAGGACTGATTTCCCATGATATATAACAAAATAAATGCAATTGTTTCGGAATAGATGTCTATATTTTAAAATCCAATTATGCTAATTCACTATTGGCAAGGCAAGAACCTAAAGCGTTTCAAATTCCATGGACACCTATCAGACTATCTTGGACAACTCTTTTTTTCTTCATTTATTCAGGCACCACCAAACAATCAGTCATCCAACAAAAAGTTTTCACATAATAATTGGTAACACTAGCATTTATGCCGTCAAAAGTAATACAAGTTATACAATATCTAGGTTTATCACATCATAGACAAGATTATCCTCATCCAAATTATTGATACAAGTAGGAACACAAACTGAAACAATTAAAGGCACATAGGGAAGCTTTAAACAAACTCTCTTCATAGCTGGTCTAAAGAAATTCTCATCCGAAAGCCAAGTATAACTTACAGGGGGAGGATAGGTAAACAAAATCGCATTCTTTTCCTTTGTGTATATGATCAGCTGCAATATTCCATTGAATACAATATACTTGCCAGAGTCAAAGATCAAACACATTGTGAAACACTAATAACATTGTGAAACAGAACATCTAATGCAAACACAATTGGGCTGCCAATACCAAAATTTTGAATTTTTTTATTCTCCACACGCAGAAAGCCAAGAACTCTGCTCATGTGAGCTTAATACGATTAATTGGCTCTTGGACAATAATATTCCATTTTCGGAACTATCAGAAAGGACATGGATCGTGAACTCAAAAATTCACATTTCTATCCTCTCATCCATTATCTAAGGAAAACATAGGGAAAACAAAAATAAACAAGAATTTTAAACGGACATTTTACCAAAAATTTCCAGTTTTGGGGGGTAAAAAAATAAACAGGAGAGAATGAAACTCTAAAATTTTCATTGTTCTCATTTCTACACTTCTCTCAGCAGCCAAACAGAGAGAACTTCCCTAAAAAAAGAAAAGAAAAGAAAATCAAACCGAAACTAGGTCAGGAAAAAGGATATAATATGATGCAGCCGATCAGAAAATTCCTGTTCTCAGGAAACTTCTTAGGGTAAAACTGAGCGACGAGAGCAACGATGATGATGATCGTTCCCAAAAACAACCTAGTATTACTCATCCTCACATCTTCAATGTGTCCTCGGCTAGTAACGATCTACGAACCAAAAGCCACAGATCAGTAACAAAACCACCTAGAAATCTGTGAATCTTGCATCAATTGATTACTCATATCCACAATCGTATATATATATATATATAGAGAGAGAGAGAGAGAGAGAGAGAGAGAGGAATTTTGAGGGGATCAGACGGTGGATTACCTCAGTGACTGACTCGTCGAGGATGTTTTTGATGGAGTGATGATCCAACAGGTTCGCCTTTTTAGGGTTTTTGTTCGAAGAGGTGTCGTTCTTGGTCGCCATGTCTCCCTTCTTCTCTTGCATTTCGGAGTAATTAGGGTTTGTCTGAAACTGTTGGGGTAAACTGTGGTGTGATCTGTATCGTATAATAGCTTAAGACAAGGGAACTAGACTGAAGCGTCGGACACGTGAAAGAAACCATCGAGCGTGTGGGCTTAGTCCTATAGCATATCATTGCTGTTCTATGGGCTTTGAACAGGCCTTTTAAATGAACGACTTTAAACTGTGGCCAATAATAAAGTAGGCCTGTGAAGGCCCACATCGGCGTTTGGCTGCAGTTCCTGCTTCGGGAAAAGATTGACAAACCCCATAATTGTGGGTTTGTTGGGATATTATGTTAAAATTGAGCACTCTATGCATGTTTCTCTTCTCTACTTTACAGGCCGGCCTGAGTGCAAGATGTTTCCATTACAATCTGACCGGTTTGAAACACAAAAATAATTTATACGCATTTAAGAATAAGACTGTATACATCTTATCTTTTCTAGACCCTCATGAATCCATAATGACTGATTTGTTGAGGTATTATGTTCATCCTCTCCAGAATTATGTGTTCGTTGTAATTTCATTTACCATCCATACACATAGATAAGGCTACATATATCTAACTCTTTCAGATCCATGGAAAAAAAGGTTTAGTAATTAGGTAGTACGAAATTCTTCAATACTCATATATATCAGATTTTGCCATATGTTATTTACTGTATTAAAAGTTTCTTTATTAATTACAGGTTTATGTTATTGATGCAATAAAATACTCTATGTCCCAATTTATAGGAATGGGTACTGAATACTTGGTAAACCATTAGACTTTTTTTCCAGACCCATAGTGCTTGGATTATGATAGCAACAAATTTTGCTGTAGAATGATAAAATTAATCTTACAAGATCAAATTCTGCTAAAATATTTCCCCAAAGTAATCGGAGTATTCAATTCTTTGAACCAGATATATGATAACAACGTCGTAAGTTCTAACATGGGTTTCCTGGGCTTCCTAACCTTTGATTTTTCTCAACCCCAGAAACATAGACCAAATGTCCTTTTGTTCTTCATTCTGTTTCCTCTGATTTTCTTATCTTTTTCATTTCCAGTTGCTACACTTCAGAGACTGCTGTGCCCGCCAAACAAGTTTGCATTGGCCACAGTCCGAGAGTCAATAGTTCGGGAACCTTTTGCTTTTCAATGAACAAGCACTTGAACTCTTGAACGTTTTACTTATTTGTGCTTTTAAGATGGATAACCAACCCATATTCATGTTTAGAGAGAAATGAAATTACTTGTACATACTTTTTTTTTTTGTAAATAATCAAACAAAAAATGATTTTTTTATTTATAATATCTATCCATTTTTTTCTTCTCATTTCCCTGACTCAACATAAAGAAAAAAGGAATAAATTTAGGTTTGTTTAATTCATTTTCTTTCCCTATCTCCTCTTTCATTGTCCTTTCCCTCACCATAATTTCCAAATCGAAATATATCATAATGTTTGAAGGAGAACATAAAAACTTTTGATGCCATGGTCAGTGATCCATTTTCAACAATTGAATTGGTAAACATTGGAATAGCTACTCTGTAGTTCCATCATGAAATATCCTCAAACAGCACCGTAATAATACAACATTGTGTACCAATCACATTACTCCCCAGAAGAAACCAATAATATCCCATTTACTACAAGGTACAAATCCTGCAGCCTGTGTAGGCATTCCGATTCAAAATGAACTTCAAACTGAGCAACACCCTGCTATGATTTCCACACAGAGAGTTTTGGTTATGGAGGCCTTGATCTCAAGGTATCAATGGCATCCTTCGTTAACAACCAGCGAGCACCTCTGACAAGTTCTTCCTTTACCATGAACAAGACAGCAGCTGCAAGAACGCTTTGCACGATTTTTGTACTCATCCCTTTGTAAAAGCCATAGAAGCCTTCATAGCGTATCATCTTCATGATAGCATCTGAGGTACCTGTATTGCAGGAATGCAGCATCACAACAATGATAACATGTTTAGAAAATTAAGAATAGAGTAGTAGGAATAAAATTCAAGTTATTTCTGTCGGCTGCATCAAGATTCAGTTTTACTAATAAGAAGTTAAAAAAAGAGAGAACGGATAATTGATTAAAGATGTTCCAAGTCAATGTTCAGTGCTGCGTTTGTATTTCTATTTCCTGTATATCTCACAGAAACCCTACAGAAGCACAGACAACCTTCAAGTCCCACCATAGAAATGGTTGAGACTTTCACACTGCCCTGCTATTGTGGAAGATAAAGCAATTCAAACCTTTATAATAATGCCTTTTGTCTCTGCCGATAACTTGCTTTGCTTGAAGTCTTGACTGCAAACCAAAACAAACAAATTAGCAAAAAAATTGAAATAGGTCCAAATAATAATACTATTGATACAGACAAGGTTACTGAAACCACTCCAAGGGGTGGCATCCCTCTAGCATAACATTCCTCTATCTCTCAAAGTTTGTATTCATCCATGTTAACTCTTCTCCTTTCCGTCATCTTCCCAGCCATATGTAACCATTATTTCCACTTAAAATCCCAAAAACAGATATAGATATGAACATTACGAAAAAAAAAAATTCAGTATGAGAAATCGAATAGAATTCCATTTTATACTTTATAATTCAACATAGCTTAAAACTGCATATACTTGTTAAATAAAAATACCCCAACTCCCTTGGGCTTCTCAGCTGATGCCCATTTGGAAAACCAAATAAGATCACCTCAGCTGCTTTTAAAGTCACATGTATTTGTCAAACAAGGATTCCTTTGGGCCAGGGGCATCTCAGCTGCTGCTCCTTTGGAAACCCAATAGTGGAATCTCAGGTGCCGTTATTCCAGCAAAGTGTTAAAAAAAATTCAAAGCAGCTGCTGACAGCACTTGGTAAATTTCTGTTAGACTTATACCAGCAGACCTAAAAGACATTCTCCCTCTCTCTCACACACACACATGGGGGAAAAAAAGGTAGAAAGGAAGAAGAAGAAGAAGAAGAAGAAACCCAGCCACACACAAGACAAAGGTCAGGTCATAGGTGAATAAAAAGTGTAAGGACACATTTGCTGGGCCCTTGCATTTTTGAATATTTTCAGCAGACCTGTGTGACAGGTCCTTCTATTTATCAAAACATAGTCAGAATATAAATAAGACGAGTTAGTCAATTCTACTTTCAAACATGAAAGGCTAGACTGAAATCAAGTTTCCTATGAGTCATCTTTCCATGCAACAAAACAAAACTCAGCTCCGGCTGAAATACAAGCTTTCAAACCATAAAATTTCCACAAGCTTGTGTCACTTACCTTCACAACCAGAAGAGGATATGTTACAACAGTGGCTCCAAGTTTTGCCAAAGCTCCAAGCAAAAATATCTAGCAAAGTAATAAGCAAAGTGTTCAGGGCCTACAGCTGAATAAAAAGTAGGGGAATGATGCAAGTGCCTATTGGTTGCTGACATGTCAATCCTTTGTATGCGTCAAAAGGTACATGTACAATTCTTTAGGGATATAATTTTACTGTAATCAACTTGATCGAGAAAAATTACTTTTTTAGACCAACAGGCTGTCTGAGTAAAAACTTACCTCCACAGCAGTCACACCATTGTTATCCTTCTTATTCAAAGCACGTCTTTGCTTCAGCTTCTTCAACAGGGTTTCATACAGCATGAACTGCATGGAGGGATTGCTCACCTGTGGGCAACAATGAGTACAATCAGTGCTCATCCAGTGGCACATCTTAGAGTCACTTGTCACATACCATAATTAATGTTGGCAAAACACCTTTCCAAAATCCCCAAACTCCAGCTTCACCAAAAACTTCTTGAATCTGTACGTGATAAATACTCCAAGTTAAAGAGATGGATACTATATGATGACAAGACAAATTGACGAACAGTCTATAGTTACAGCAGATCAGAAATACGAGAAATTCCTAACAAACATCTTACTCTTATAGCCAACTGTTCACCCAACTAATATTTATTAAGGCATTACATGACTCGCTCAAGAAAGTCCTAGTCATAACTCAAACATCTAGTATATGAAGTTTGCACCAAGTTTACATATCAAAAAAGAAAAGGAAAAAAAAATGAAGTTTGCACCAAGCTCTTCCAGTAATATAGGAAAAAAAACAACCAAAATTTTCCATGGCAGCTACTGCAGTGAATGCCATGAAAACTTCAGCAAATTGCCATGTTGTATAGGAAATTATGGAAGAACGAAGGACCCATGTGCATACCACGTGGCTAGTTCCATAGGGAGGAGGCTCCACTGCAGCAAGAACAGCTTCATCTGAATCAATAGATTGTGTATGACTAGATTGGGATTTCTTTGTACCAGTCTGCATGACAAACATGATTTCCCAGAAAAATATTACAAGATTAATATGGTGACACAAAGATCAAGGGATTTGGAATCAGAATGGCAAAATTATTTTATAAACTTAATTTCATCAGCAATTGCAACAAATGGACAAGTTAGAAAATGCTACCTCCCCCCTCTTGTCACTTCCCCGGGGGCTCCACTCTCTCTCTCTCTCTCTCTCTCTCTCTCTCTCTCTCTCTCTCTCTCTCTCTCTCTCTCTCTCTCTCTCTCTCAATTTTTAAATTTACAAACAATCTCACGATTCCACATGCACGTCATTAGCTTGAAAAGTAGTACAAACTCCAAATAACAGTTTCATCACACCATCATTCTCAATTGCATCATGAATTGAACATCTGAGATTCAAACCCATTATTATAGTGGCTTCAATTCAAATCATAAATAACCAACTCAGTAACTGGGCCTTTAATTTTTTCCTGTTTGGTAGGGTAGGAATGGAAACATGTAAACAAGTCAGGATTCAAACCACAGTCTAGCTGAAGACATAATTAAAGACCACAAGTTAATCTAATGCCACACATTTGCAAAACCACTCATCAGTGACCAAGCTTTTCACAATGATTAGGGGTTAACGACATAAAACCCACTCAACAATTTCCAGGCTATCAAGAGCCCTCTTTTCAAAAGAAAATTCATGACATACATTGAGAACAACATATCAGAATAAATGCATAAGTATATTTAAAAAGTCCCATAATAGCTGAATATCTCATTGAGCCCCCTTTAATTGGGCCTCACAAAAGCAACGGAGCAGAATACCATCCAACCGACAATAAAAAAAACACTCTCGGCTGATAAGAAAATGGACAATAGAACTTGGCCAGATGCATTCTGTCGCAGACTTAAAAAGTTAACTTAAAAAAAAAAAAAAAAAAAATAGAAATAGAAAAAGGATCTAAACAATGAATCCAAACTGAAACAAAACTTATGGAAGGTAGCCAGCTTTTCACCTGCATGCGGGTAACAACTACCCATATGGGATTTGTCAGCAGCACATTGACGCACCTACAGAAAGGAAAAAAAAGGTCAAAAACAATTACTGAAAATAAACTAAAATTAAGAATCCTACGCACTCATCATTGGCAATGAATTAGCAAATTATATGGAAAGTGAAAACCGTAGCAGCCATAAAATATGATACTTTTTTTAAGCTGATTGAACCTTCACAGCAGCTAAATACTGCAAAGGTGCAGGTGGCGGCATCAAAATTGAAGAGGTATAAGCTGCTGAATTCAACCATCCCAGCCAAGAAAAAAGAAGGGAATTCAAAGTACATATATATATATATATATATTATAGGTATTCATCAAGGCCAAGTGAATTAAAAAGGGTCAAATGGAACATTAAATTCTATAAGTGCAAAACATTTTCATTGAACAACATTTGAATACACCAGCAAATCAAACATCATTTGAAAAATAACTAACAATTCATGAACCTATGACAAAGCATTACAAATGGCTGTAATTGAACCAAATTAATAATTTCCGGGGAGTGGACATGAATGGGGACAAAAAACCTTAAGTACCCATCAAGGAACACCTAAACTGGTTGAAAATATCCTGGATTATTGATCAATTATGTAATTTGAACAGTCAAATGTCAAAACAAAACAAAAAAAGAAAGAAGGAAAAAATGTCGCGCAGAGAAGACACTAGAACTGAAGTTTTAAGACATGAAACAAACTTATTTAGCAAATGCAATATTCTGAACGACCACCTTAATGCTGAGCTGAGCTGAGCTTGTGGTTGAACCTCATTTATCACGTACAAACTCAAAATATGCAAAGCATGGAGAACTAAGAAATGCTGTGAATTGTCTTAAGAGTTTAAAAATGGACAACAAACTCAAAATATGCAAAGTAAATCACCCGGATAAAGCAGCCACCACAAGTGATGAGAACATCCCAACTGATCCATCACCAATCCCTTTCTTTTTATGTTCAAGTGCAGTAGCTTCAGCCTTGCTCCTGAATATTTGATAGAAATAATAGTAAACACCCTGTACCATGAAAATTGCAATTGCATAAGAAATCAGAAATCTAATTAAACAAATGATGCACATTCACACTGAATAGGCAAAAAATAATCTGTTTCTGGCATCTGAATCTAGCCTATTCATTAAATTTTCTAATATCGTCCAGTCTGGGGCACATAATTCCACAAAGAAAAAAAGGAACAATAAACGTTATCATGCTATACACATAGAGGATAATTAGATCTATAATATTTTAATATTCTAATCATGAGTATGAATCTTTCAACGTATAGCAATCACACTTCACTCCCATAACTCTGCATACAGGATCCTTAAGCAGGACCTCAGGGGATACGTGGCTTGGCAGCTAAAGTTGAGAGTTTGTTAAGGTGGCTCATCCCATTCTACCTCAAGGGACTTGGTGCTTGACCAATCTTATAGAGTGAGAGACCTCCAAAACATTTTGTAGATGAAGACAAATTCATGTGATACTCCCTGTAGTTCTCGTACCTAAGGAGAGCACCTAACCACCTTTGAGGCACCCTTAGCCTTTGAGGATTTCAGCGCCTATGCTCCTTACCTCCAGATTGTAGCAAGGAGGGCGAGCCATCTATCCCTTTGTCTCCACCCAAACATGTGCGATATTGTTCATTCAGATAAGCTGGCTTCCAAAGCTCAACCCTCTTACAAATAGGAGGTCTCCACTTCCATCATGCAAGACAACCAATGCATCAGTAATCTCCAAAGTGCAACCCCTCTCTCTCTCTCTCTCTCTCTCTCTCTCTCTCTCCATTTAAGACCTCCTCAGTTTAACTTTTAACCTCTTCCACCTCTGGAGGTTCGCCTCCATCTTGGTGCCTACCTTAATTTCAAAGACCGCTTCACAACCAACCCACTCACTATCTACCACCCACAATTTTCAGTCTCGATATGAACCAACCCGCTTCCTCTATTACACCTATTTTTGATCCAATGGTGATGAGCTACACAATGGAAGGGGAGCCCTCCCCTTTCCATAACCCCTCCTAACTCAAGTGAAGGTAGATTCAATCCCAGCTCTGTGAAACCACACCAAGAGATTTTCCAGTTAAGCTAATAGGCACCTTCACCTCTATTGCACCCCGTTTGAAGTAAAAATCCCATTTTTTTTTATTTTTTATCATGGTGATTAGGCAACCGAACATAGCATTAGCTGTTCTAATCAGATCATAAGCACATTTTCTTTTTTCCTTTCTTTTCCATAAAAATGGAATTCCAAATAGTGTAGCAATCTAGAAACATCTGAACAAGCGCTATGATACTTGACAAGGCGCACAGTAGCAGCAATCGCAAACGAGAGTTAAGTCTCACCTGAGACGCAGCCGTCCCGACCAGCGATGGCATTAAGCCTCCATATAACTGATTCCATCCCTCTTGGTTAACAACCTGTTGGTCATCACTTTGAATCATCAACTTAAACAGAAAAATAATAATAATAACAAAATTTAAACACCAATTTAAATAAACAAGCATAAACCTGACACATTTGTTCGATAGTCCCGAGTTTCCTCTTCTCTTTCTTTAAATATCTTTCCGTTTGTTGCCTTGTATTTACCTAGATCAGCAAAAAAGTATACACGTATATACAGTTAACATATATCTAATATATGTTAAAAAATCGGTGAGATGACATACAATTAGATATATATATATATATATACATACATAAAGAAAGGGTGCGAGAGAGAGAGAGAGATATTGTACAGTTTGGAGAGGATAGGTGATGAGCTGAGCGATGATTCCTCCACCGGCTCCGGCGAGTCCATTGATCAAAGCATCCGACATATTTTTCTCGGGAAAATGTTGATGGAAAAGAGATATAATTCTAGAGAGATATACTTTTAGAGAGAGAGATAGGAGAAGGGGGCAGGCGATTTCGGACTTCAGCAGTAGCGAACTAATTTGCAGATGGTGATGGGGTTCGCTATCAGAGAAGTCCCCGTAACTTGGGTTTTGTTAGGTGTTCCGTTCAAGAAAACAAATGACGTTGGTGGGGGGTTGGCTCTTTTTGCCACAGAATGACAAAATTACCCTTCAAAAAGGCCTTAAATGCCGAAATTATCATGGTTGTGTCATTTGATATTCACATCTAGTTTCTAATTTGGCCCACGCGCTCTTCACAGGTAGGTTTACATATCGTCTTCCTCAGTAAAAAAATTAATTATTTTCTTTTTTCTGGTCAGAAATCGGAGGCATGTGATTCACGTAGTAGGAAAAAAGTTAACAGTCAAATTGATTGGAAAAATAATATAAGAAAAGTAATTTTAATTTTTGTTAATTTTAATTTTAAATTTACAATTTAAGGAGGGGAGAGATTTGATGATTATGTAATTGAATTTTGTAAATTACAAATTTCCTCTTTTGTCATTGATTTTTATATATTAGAGACTATCTCTAGTGAGGGCGGGAAAAAAATGATAACGTAACATTAAACAATCGAAAAAGTACTCAGTCTGTACTCTGTAATTAAAAAAACAAAAAAAAAACATAAGCATTGTTTAACTGTACAGATATTTAATTATCTTACTATTAAAACATATAATCCTTGAGTAAACATTTGTTTGACGTGGTCCAATATAAGAGGTAAAACTAATAAATGATAGGGTGGCCAAAAACACAAGTTTTTATTTGTTAAAAATGCAACCACTAAGATATTCTATGGGAATAATGAACTTAGCATTTACTTATTGTAAGCCGCATCTCTTTTTTTATTTTTTATTTTTTATTTTTTTGGATAATTTATCCCTCCCTTCCCGGCCCCTCCCATTGTACTTAATTTTTCTTTTTTGCTAGAAATAAAAAAAAGAGAGGTGGGGCAACCAAAATAACTCCCTAAAAAGAGACGAGTCATAGCTGAACTTATTTTTACCAAATGAATAAACTAGCAAAGGCCTCTCAATACACAACATCTAATTCATAATAATTATTATCGTAAGTTGATTTAAACTCGCAACAGCGTGAAAAGAGGAAGAGAATCTCATCCCGCTTACCAAACCAGCAAGGCTACCACCTCGGGCAATCCTTTGTAGTTAATGCATGTTTTGCTAATTGACCAAAAAATAATATTGAATTCTTTTATCAAACTTATTTATTTGATACTTACCAAAAATCTTCCCCACCGCCCATAATGAATAAAAATGTAAAAAGAAATAGTAAGACATGTAGATTTGATTTGTTTGCAATTACAATCTTATTAAAATTTTGTTTAAGACAATTAATAGGGTCGGTGCTTATTATGGTGATAATATTAAGAAAAAATACGACAAAACTGGTATGATATTTAACCTGAATTATGATTAATAATTTTTTTTGCCTACAGTCAATTAGACAGACAATTTTTTATTTTTAATATTAGCTTTTTCTTTTTCTTTTTCTTTTTTGGATTAATTATAACACTACCTCTTGAACTATGACTCAATATTAATCAACATCTTCTATTAGCAATTCATTAAAAAAAATAGATAAAAAATTATTATATGACTTGCACATATTAAAAAAAAATATAATTTTATACCTAAATTAATATTCTCTTATTATAATAATTATCTAATGACTAAAGAGTAATGCTACATACACTCCTACCAACCACTTATTCAACCACTTCTGTTGAATAGGCAGGCACTGATAGGCAGACTAATTCTCACACTCTCTCTTTCTTTTTCTACCTATCAGCGTGTACCAACTCAGCATGAGTGATTGAAGGAGTGATCGGTAGGAGAGTATGTAGCATTACTCATGACTAAAATGCTCCTAAAACAATTATTAACGTGTCAATTTAGCAAGTCACATGATAATTTTCTATCTACTTTTCTAAAAAATTACTTAATACATTGTTAATAAAAGTATTGATTAATATAAATTAATCGTTCAACGAATCAATGTATTACATTTTAAAGTCTAAGAGGTCTTAGTATTACTAAGTTATAATTTATGGAGTGTTATTAAAAATTTATCCATTTTTTTTAATGAGTTGGAGGCCAAAGCCTAAGAAAGAAATGGTGTGAAACTTATTATGAGTAGAGTCATCACTGCCGCCGGTGGGCTAACCCCTCTCTTCCATTATAGTTGACCTTTACCTTCTCAAATATCAAGTCTCACTTAATGCGAAATGATCAAAACTGGGCGGGCTCAAGATTTAAATATCCAAAGAACATGAAAATAATTAAATAGCTTGGCTAATCTTTGTACTCCCTTAAGTTTGTGAATTTTCCTTTTTTTTCTTTCAACCAAATCTTATACAATATCACCGAAAAATAGGTACATGTGTACAACTATCATGCAACATTAGCCCACCATTGCATTGTCTGACTCATAAGTCATAACCCGCCAATTGACTTATTTTCATCTAATTTCAAGAATCTCTCTTTTGCGATCAAGAGAAAAAAAATAAAAAAAATACTTATTGGGTTTGGTTGTGTGGGTCTGTGACCTGAGCGCGACCATTGAAATAATGAGTGAGCCATTTGTCACGCACATCACAAAATCTAGAACATTAGAAAAACCATTTTTTAAAACTGTAAAAGTAAATAAATAAAATGTGCTAAATAACTAAAAGTCAAACTATAAATCTAATAATAGAGTTATTTGTTATTATTATTTTTTTGAAGAAAGTCAGACGCCACGCAATTCATTAAAATGGAATGTAAAAGTTGAGGCCACAAATAACACACACCTATTTTTCACAACCAATTTAATACAAAATCTTACATAGTCTTAGGTCGAAGAGTCCCACCTACACTTGGTGCAAATCCAAAGACTCATAGAACACGAATAGCGCTACTTGAATATCTATCACCCAATTACTAAAAATATAAGAATAGCGGTACTTGAAAATCTACAACCCCATTACTAATTGCAGCATTTTACATTGGAACGTTGCAAAAGCAAATCTAAGTCTCTTCAGCAGGTAACTAAACAAAATATTGAATTTTAGCATGAATTATCTCCTGTCTTATTTTTTTCCTTTATAACCAGCCAAAGAGCTTATTTTCATCCATCAATTTCAAGAATTCTCCTTTTTTTTTTTATAAATTAAGAACCTCGGTCTATGAAACGATTCAAGCTATTTGAGTTCAACACACATTCGGCTAGTCAAAAGCTCATTCTGATATCGGCTCATTATGTAAACGAGCCAAAATTAAATATATTTTCAAGTTCTTTAATTTTAAATTTTAGCTCGAAATCTATTCAATAAACTTATATGTACTCTAGAAGTTTACAATAAAAAAATCAAGCTATTCAACCTAGGCTTAGTTAAAGATCATTTAAGGAAAACTCGAAAGATAAGAAAAAAAATCAAGTTTAAACACATTTTAAATCTTCTAAAATTTTTAAACTAACTTAAACAACCCACTATCTACTTATTTACAAGCTTACACGTAATATATTAATAAACGTATGTTGTACCCGTTGATAAGCAAAAGTATCAAAAAGACAAAAATATTCTCCAATTTCACAATATTTTTAACCTTGCATATATATATATATATATTTTTTTACCATGGCTGCGCTAACAATTTTAGGCAATCAAAGAGAAAAAAAATTTGTTGGGTTTGGGAGCACGGCCCTGTGACCCGAGCGCAACTATTAAAATTGCTGAACGAGCCCTTTGCCACACATCACACAATTTAAAAAATAAAAAAATTTGTAAGAAAACGAAATGAAATGAATTAAATTACAAAGAGTAAAGTAACAAAAACAGAAGGGGGGGACTTGAAAAATTAAACTACACGCTACTAATTACAGCATTTATTGTGGACCCAGCATATGTCGTGGGGACAAAATTTCAGGAGGATTGATATTAAAAAAATCAATTACAGCCTTTTATAGTGGACCCAGCATATGTTTTGGGAACAAATTTTTAGTACCACGCGAGACCCACAGGGGGCCACTTTAAATTACTTCTTAAGCATTAGAGGCAATCGCACGTTAAAATCAGACGTACAGCTGCACAGGATTTTTTCCCGTTTTATAGGATGTTGTGGGGCCATGGAACTATTTTTTTATTTTTTATTTTTGGTCATATGGTCCAGAGTCGGCGCAACTTCTCTCCCTGCCGGGTCAAAGCGCTTCCACGCCTAGGGCGGTAAAGCGAACAAAAAATTGTTCATATTTAATTTGATAAATTTAACGAATTTAAAAATATGCTTAAGTTTAGTTTATTTAATTTTTTAATTGAGTTCAAACGAATTTTAATCTAGTCGATCAGACGTTAAGCTCGAATAACTTAAACTTTTAAGTTTATATAAATTTATCGAGCCGAGTTCGAACCGAACTCAAACAATTAACGAGTTCTAATGTGTTTAAATTTAATTTATTTATATAATGAGATGATCTCAAACAAGTTTTTAATGAGCCGAATACGAGCCGAGCTCTAATTCGTTTAACAGCCTTATTCACGCCAAAAATAAGTTTTTTGGATTTAAGACGCATGATTTATATATAACAAGGATTAAAATTATAAATTATTGAGAAACAACATTAGCATAAGTAGAGCCTCCACCCATGATATATTCCCCTTTCTCAGGATTTTAGCCCTCGAAAAGGACTAAAACCCCACAGGATTAAAAACCATAAGTTACCAATATAAAGAGGACTAAAACCCCAACCGGGCAACCTAACACCATAGGTTACCAATTCGAAAAGGACATAATAACCCTATAACAAAGCTGAACCATCCTAATTACTCTTCACTGGCCCTTTGGACTCTTCGCAATGAAAAGCATCCAGTTACAAAACAACCACCGAAAAAGGTCCTCTCTCTCTCTCTCTCTCTCTAAAAAAATCTGCTCTAGTTAAAATTCATTTTCAGCTAGAAAGCGAAAGGGCTGTTCCTGCAGCCAATGTTGAACTTTTACGTTGTTTGGTGAATTCTATGTCTATACAGAACAGTTCCAAGTTTAATTGAATTTTTTGCAGTTGTGGGTTCAAGGTTTGATTCTCCTCATAGCTAAATTGTTGTATCCCTGTCTGTTCATTGTATAATTTTTTTTTTCTCTGCATGCAGTCGATCTAACAGTGCTCTGTTTAGATCTTGCTTATATCTGATTTCTATTGCTTTGTAGTAGATTCGTATATGTATTAAGTGGAGCTATGAACCCTTGGATCATCCATAGGTGGGGTTGATTCCCTCCTCAAGCCCTAGTTGTGTTAGCCCCCAATAATTATCAAAGCCTCAATTAGGGGTGCACAAAATAACCGAATAACTCGACATTGGTAGGTTTGGATTGGGCTCAGCTCGGTCTAGATCTAAAAATCTCAGATCCAACCAATTCGGTTTAATTCTTGAGTTGGTTTAAGAACCAATCCGAGAATTAAACTCACGAACAGTTATAAATTGATATTCAAATACTAAATAATCGCATCCTAAAGACAATAAAAAATAGGCACACTATTGTGTTTTATAATTGGTTGTTTTTATTTTTGAAAATACGTGAGCCCAAACCATTTCAGAAATAGAAAAACATATAAAATAAAAACAAAAGATATCACCTTAAAAACTATTTAATATTTTAAAATAATTTGTTTTGCATTTTCAAAAACTCAGTAGAAAAAAATTCGAAAACTGCCTACACAGAATTCTCATTTTTTAGATTCATGAAAATAATAAACCAAAACCAATATTTATTTGTTTTGACTTCCAAGAACCTGTGAGAATTGCTTTCCTCATTGAATACATTCACTGCATACTTTCAACATCAGTCAACTTCCATGTATATTTATTCTCTTGGAAAAATCAATAACTTTGATTCGTCCCCTCCTTTGTGTACATCAATTCTTTTGGCAAAATCAATAGGTTTGGTAAGTCCCGTCCTCTTCCTGTTCCTACTAACTAGCTTCCTCTGAACTTTTTCTATGTTTTAAGCCTTCATTCTTTGCATCAGGGCCCCTACAATGAAGGGAAAAAAGCTTGAACAAATGACTCCCAATTTTTTTCGAGGACTGGTGAAGAGGAAGAGATTGGAAGATGAAGAAGAAGTTATTCTGCACGTGGATGTCCGGTATGCCGATGGCATCGACCAAGACAACGTGGGTGTTAAAGGGGACCCAAGGACGTATAAGGTCATCGGGTGGGTCAGACCTGACAAGGAATTCATGACACGAGAAGTTCTTGGCGATCCCGATCCTGTGTGGAGGTTGATTTGTAGACTGCCAATACGCAGGCCCGCAGCTTGTAAGTACCTGCATCTGGAGGTGGTCAGGACGAGGTCCAGGTCGGACCCGGGACCATCCTCTGGGAATGTGTTGGTTGGTAGGACTCAAATCCCTCTACCGAAGGAAGTTTATACAAGAGAGGGCGGGCGGTTTGGACTGATGAGGCCGGTGGGGGCAGGATTCATCGCTGAGGGGCACATAACAATCGCCATGGAAATGAGTAGGGTGGAGCAATGATAATCACTACTAATAGTAGTTTGAGCCTAGTTCTTTCTTTTTCGGTAACATTTTAGGCTAGCATATTGAGTGAGTTCATCAACTGTAAGAGTTTTGATATCATGCATGGATGCAACATTTTAATATTATAATTGAAAAAACCTCTGTTTATCAAAATTTCGGCTGTTAAATACCTCGTACCTTCATCATTCTTGCCATAGAACACATTTGAGGTTCAAACCTAATATCATGCGCAACATGAGATGAAGAAGAAAACAAAATGAGGTGAATAAAACAAGCATACCTGAATAGTCTTTTGCTTATCCTCTTCTCTTCCTTGTCTCCTCTACTCTCTTTGTAGTTCACAATATCTTATAAGCAATCAAAGCTCATGCCAATATCCATCAGCAACCACTTTACAAAATCTCATGAAATCCAATTCCACAGCATGCTTCTACCAGAACTGAAGAGCTTAGGTACCTGACATCCGCAGCACATGCATTGCATCAGCCTTGTGTCAACTGGTGGATGGAACTGAGGATGCCTAAAGGCACGACAGCTCACATTTTCCTCATAAAGTGAACCACAATATGAAGGCAAGGGCCAAAAGCACCTAGTGTGTGTTTGTGTGTCTTGGTTCTAAGGCCATTGTAAGTGACGCAATGAGGCACTTATTATATTGTCCTTTAGGAGGGAGCCAAGTGTCAGCAACATCTCAGGTCTCTGCTTCCTAGTTTGGGGGCAGGTCCAAGAATGTCCAGCGAAACCAGTCTTCAACATTGTGGGAATGTGGAGTCTTATGGTCCAGTAAATAGCGCCAAGGCTTTGCAGGAGCACTTTCACCCCTCATGGGTCTAGGTGTCTTAGCCAATCCTACAAAAAGTGACACTTCCATATCCCTTAATCCCTGGAACTACTAATAAATAAACAAAAGGCAGCCAGAATCCCTTTGGCCTCAAGGCAAGTTAATTTCCCACCCTATGGACAAATGGACCCTAATGATTTCCTATTATTGCAGAAAGGCTGCCACCTTGCATTCCTTCGCACGTGCTGCACAGTTATATATGAGAGGCCTCTGCTCCTTCCATGCCGTATAGTAGAATGCAGATCCCTACTGGTAAACCTTGACGCACTTGGGGAGTCCCATAGCACTTTCTCTCCCCTTACTCCCATATTCCTTGTCTCTCACCGAATCCTCTCTAGAATTTCCATGTACCATCCAATGTGTTTTACCACCTTCCCTCTAAACCTCTTCAACTAACCTGTAATAAGTATCAAGGACTCCGCATTCTCTTTTTCTACTTGTTCCAAGAAAATATAACCTCCCAATCTGCTGGTCCAAGTCCTTCTGCCCAGCACCTCTCCAATCTAACTAATTCAACTAATTCTGGGCCTGAGCACCCAAAAGAGAAAAGCAAAAACATAAATACCCCACTCTGTTGGTTCTCCAAAAGCACCACCCAACAGTCTGGCACCACACTAAACAAATACGGCAAGCCCTCTCTTGGCCAAAACCACCAGTCACCTCCTACACTACTGTGAAACCCACCAATGGCCCTACATTAATCCTACTTGACTGAGGACTGTAAGAATGGGAAGAAGGGAGAGGGAGGTTCTCTCTTCCCCCCTTTTCCAAAGAATTTCCAGTAAGAGTGTGCTTTCACTGCAATTCGCAAACCCCACTGCTGCAGTATCCACATTTTTGTGTTTTGATTGAAGTTCAGCAGCTGGTCGATTTTGGGATGGCAGTTCTGCATTGGGGTTGGGGTTTTGATTTAATGTTGGTCACAAAGGTGGCAGAGTTGAGGTAATGGATAGACAAGATGGATTGAAATTGTTTCCAGGGCAAATTTAACACATTTCTAAGACCATTATGACCCATTTTATTTGTATATTGTTATGCCAAAACTCCATTCTCCCTCAATTTTCATTCATTATATTTAAATTTTTTTTTTTGGCTCCTTAGGTAACCTTAAGCAGGCAAAACGTTTACGATAGCATTGGATCACTAAATTCACCGTTTTGGAATGAAATTCTACCATGTTTCGGATTGCCGTTCCAAAATTGTAAATTTTACTAGTGTTTTCTGCTAACACAGGTTTAAGGTGAATGCATAATCTAACCAAAAAAGTAATACATAGAAGTCTTTCAAACACAGTACAATTAGATTCATATTTCTGTGAAGTTCATTCAAAAGGGGGGAAATAGGGCACCAAGAAAAGAGAAAGACAATTGAACCAGCTGGTTGAATAGTCAGGTTCACCAACAGTATCTTCATTTTTTTATGTTTCCTGAACTGGATCTTCACAATCATGGCCTATCAAGATATTAAGATTTGATTAATCTGAGCTCATGCTATTATCATAATTTCATGTTTTACTGACCGAGTACAAAAATTAAAAAATCACCAGGAAAGTTGCGACCTAAAAGGAGTCCTTCCATGCAGTTGCTTCTTCATAAAGCCCAGGTGCGAACCTTTTGAGATAGGCTATAGAAAGCTATGAGAATCTTAAATCTTAATTCATAAATTGCTTCTAATAAAAAATTGTAAAATACAATTTGGATGTACATGCCATACGGTTTATTACATAATTGCTCAATGCAAGCAAAGAGGCTCCTCCAAAACAATTGACAGAATAAGGTAATTGAATTTATCAACAGATATTGAGCTCCAATTTTGGTTATTCTTTTGCAGGTAATTATGACCAACCAGCATAGATAACCAATTTTAGAATTTAAGTTTTGATGGGGTGTCCCAGACTGGGATGGAATAAAAGCATCAGGTAAATAATTAGAGTTTGGCAAGGGGAGGCGAGCATCAAGAATTTAGGGAAGAGCCCTTTTAGCCAAATTCGGGTGCTCATAGATGGAATCCTCGCAGCATGGAAGTATAATATAATGAAGATCCAAATTGAAGGAAATTCCAGCTGCTCATTCATAGATCAAAGGAAAAGAGAGTCTTTCTTGGAACCTTTGGATGCTTATGAAACAGTAAGGACCCGTCAAGAATTTTCAGTGTCAAAATTAATCACGTGCAGAGAGAAGCCGATAGATTAGTTGATGCTCTCACAAATTTGGTTCATACTTTACGTGTCTAGATAATCAGTTTCCTGTGAGCATAGGGAGGGAGAATTACTAATGATGACACAAGAGGTGCCTAATAAACCCCTAAGAAAGAAAAAGATCAATTCCTTAATGGGCTGTTAACAACCAATAACCCAGATCTGCAATAGTGCTATTCTTCAGCGTGCATCCAAAGAACGCAACAAGGAACTGTTTGATTTGCACACAGTAACTGATTCTCACCAAAATATTTATAGTAAGTGAAATAAATTTATAATCCATGTGTTGTACCCGGTTGACTAGCTCAAATTTCATAACAAAAGTACAATAAAACAACGTTTTAACCAGTGGGTCAATTTGTTAGGTGAGAAAATGGTAACAAGTGTTTACAGAGCGCAAGGAAAATGACATAGTATTTTCAGAGATGCATGGAAATACTTGGAAACAAAAAACACGACCTATTTAAATGGAAGAATATGCCTATTATGCAGTAATCAAAGGAAAATATTGCATAAAAGGAAATTGTCTTGGTAGCCACCACCAAACCAATAGAACAAGGATTAGCTCTACAGCTGGTCTACAAGCAAGGAAAGTAGATCCATTACCAGCCACCTCCGGACCGAAAGATCTAAAGGAGTAATCGCTTATCTTGGATCAGAAATGCTAACCGGGCAAGAAACTAGGGGATCTCCCCAAAATGGCATAAACAAGTTACTGTTTAAGCAATGATGAATTTCCTGCCACAGATTGAATCAAGGAATTAAGGATGTTTCCAATACAAATAGCAGCTCCCGCTGAAGCTTGCACCCTCTAACATCTTGGGTTGAGAATTCTTGTCAGGCTTTTCCATTCACAATGTTATATATTCCTCGTTGATTCTTCCCCTCCTTCCTTTTTTCTTCAGCATTTCACTAGGAATGCAAAGCATTTTCAATCTTGTTCTAAGGTCCAGTCAACAGTAACCCAATCTCGATGCTAAAAGATAAATTTTTTGCAACTACGAAAACTACAACCTTTGTGAACTTATGTTTTTTTGTCAATTACCGAGGACAAAATATTTAAGTATATGACAAAGCTACACCCACTCACATTAGAAGACACTACACTAGCCTATGGACCTAAGAAAGGATATCATTACATATATACATACATACAACATACAAACATGTACCTAAGAAAGGATATCATTACATACATACGTACACACACAGGCATAACAACATACAAACATGTATGTATGTTCATAACTTTATTACAAACAAAAGAAAAATCCAAGCAAAGTGCCAAAGTGTAAAATTTAACACAATGATACCACAAAAGTTCAACTACAATGTTTTTTAGTTACTAGCCTCAAGCAAAAGATGTGATAATCTACTTATGTGATTCCAAGTCTACAAATTTACATTTTCTTCTATAGAATCAATGCATAAGCTGCATGACAAAATTTCCCAAGGAAAGGGAACCCATTTTCAAAATCAAAAGAAAAATCAAAATAAGCTAAAATCCTTGTCATGTCATTTGATTAAAAAATTTTGATCAATCAGAATAAAACCTTGAGCAATGCCTTTTTCTATAAAGAAGGTAGGCGGTCGCCGGCCGCTATAAAACTTACAGTCACACCTTATGAACATTGATCCGAAGAATATTCCAGTTGATGCATTCTCTACATCAAATGCACTGCTTTGGATAGAACCAACTCTCGAAAATGGATTCATGCAGCCAACTCTGCAATGATTGGGGCTAAGATTTGTTAAGATCGTTTCCAGAATCCAAAGAAAAATTAGAATCAAGCTAAAATCTCTTGTCATGTCATATTGTCATTTGATTAAAAAAATTCTGGTACATCACATGAAAACCTTGAGCAATGCCTTATTTTCCTTATAAAAAAATAAAATAAAAGAACCTTGTGAAAGTGCCATTGAGTAGTAATTTACAATTCTTCTTAATCTTTAGATATTATTTTTATTCAAGTTTAGCTTTAGTTTTACTGCAAACCAATGTAATCATTTTAGAATCACAAAGAGAGATAAAAACCCATAACAGCAACGACTGATTTTTTTCTAAACAACAATTCCTCCCTCGTTATACATAATATCTTGTATTTTAAATAGCTGGTCTTAAGCTTGTAAAAAGGAGGGACGTGGTGGGTAGATTCTAGACAGCCATTGTAAAACCTATAGTCACCCCTTATGAACATTAATCCTAAGAATAATCCAGTTGAGGCATTCTCTACGTAAACAGCACTGCTTTGGATAGAACCTACTCCGGAAAACGGATCCAAGTGATTGGGACCAAGGCTTGTTAAGTTGAGTTAAGCTGAGTTGAGTACATTTTTCAATTAGTAAAAGCAAACAGTCTATAATCACAAAATGGAATGTTTAAGGTTGCTTTCTGTTCTTTTCTTTTTTGACTAAGTAAAAGCTTAGGGTCAGTTTACTAGACATGGCACAATAATATTTTTTGCTGCTAGTAGTCGAATCATAATGTTGACTAGATGTGCTAATCACGTTTCTTTTATAGAATGCCATCGTTATATATGTCATAGGATATTATGCTGGAACTAGGATGTAACTTTATTGCTAAGCGAACTGATATCATAACAGAATGCTTTGAACATCTTAGAACCTTTCTCGGAAACATATATTCATCCTATCAAACTGAATCATGGAAGATCCCTTTCATTTCAACTAGAGAATTACTAAATAGTTGCACATATTGCATACTGCTGCAGTGTCATTGCTCTGGAAACATCCCGTTCTAATCTGGCAATAGGCAAATCCCTTGTACATATATTTTTTCTTTTGATAAGTACGTACCCCTTAATAATAATTGCAACTTAGTCCAAAACATAGTCCAGACAAATTTAATGCCATGTGTTCCATTTAATAAATAAACAGCATCTTATCCAACAAATAATAATCAATGTAGAAGCTTGAAAGGATTCTCAGTATGCCAAGTGTCATTGCATGCTAACCGTTCTGTACTTTTGACACGCTGAATATTGCTCCTCTCGTATCATTTCACCACCCATTGTTGCAAAGAAGGACATCATTATAAAAATATCCAACAGATCCTCTCTCTCTCTCTCTCTCTCTCTCATCGATAACCTAAACAAATTTAATTCCTATTCTAAGTTGTGTTGCAAGCTGTGTAATTTATAAGCAAAGAACTTCAATGCCTAACTTTCATTTCCGAATCACACATTCATTGATGATATTGACAATATATCATGAAAAGGTAACTTTATAATGTTTAAGTCTCAAAAAGATCCATGTATTGTCACCTACAGTTCTTATTCAAAAAAAATTTTTAGTCATCAAAGTTAATTACTAATCCTAGAGCACTTGTATTTCATTTATTCTCGTACTTAACTTATTGTAAAGGAAATTAACAAGTGTGTGAAGAACCATCACTTTGCCACATGCTGTCATCGACATGGTGTACAAGGAAGGTTTCTAATCCAGAGTTCACAATAACTTAGAATGAGAACCGAACCTGTCATTCCCAAACAGGACATTTCTCCTTCCAACTTGCCAACTGTTATTTGATGCTTTCATTGTCATATTCAACTATTATTTCTGACTAAATTTTCTTCGATTTAGCCATATTATATTTTCTTAAGTTTAATCTGTTAGCAATTTGCCAAGCCAAAGAGTATGAATAAAGCCTTATTCAATTTGGTAATTTAATAACTAACTCTAGCACTGAGCTAAAGATGCGAAACAAAATTACGTGCTTGATACGTAACCCTCCATTTGATTCGCCAAAAGATTGAAAGCACTAAACGAAAATTCTTCAAAATGGTTAAGAAATAAATTGATTTTTGTTCCTTTTCTTTCGCTCATTCTTCTATTGCCTAAATATAACCTCCCTCTCCCTGAATGAAGAAAAATGCTTTGAGCAATGTTCGTAGCATGTCAATTTTACGGTTAACTTTTTCCTAATCCATTCTTTATATTGTTGTATCAAACTGTGTCTTCCGAGAATACACTGAAATTTCTTGCATTATTTATTTAGAATGTAAGAGAAATACCCACAAAATTCAATTCCCATAGACTACAATTCCAAAACTAAAAGAGTCAGAAATTCGATCTATGAAATCCACACAGAAATACGAAAAACGTAATTCGTAATGCTAAGTACTAACTTCAAACAAAACCTGACACATCTCCAGTTTTATTTCCCAGCTTGATCGCTATCTCCTAAACAGTGATCTGGATTAAAGACACTCAAAACATTAGCAAATCATAATATATAGAAGAACTCGATACTTCAAGGAAAAAAAACCCTATAAGAAGATCTATATGCTCACCGTTTGCAGTGGAAATTTGACGAGCTGACAGAATCACTGCATTTCAAATCAACTCGCGGATCAAATGTGGTGCATGCGTGTACCTATATATACATATACATGTATATATAGAAAAATCACATGGGTGCGTATATGTACAGAAAGTCAGAGACAGAGAGGAGGCGGAGAAAGGTAATTCGGAATTAAGAAAATGGAGGCAATGAATACTGTTGCAGGCATATGAAGCCCTTCCTGTCCTGAATCTTATGCCAATGTTGAATGGGAGTAATGATCAGAAGAGCTCACGTCCACGGAGATGTGAGAAGGCAGCGAATTAGAAAGCCTTGTACTGGCTGTTGACCATCGTGGACTAAGTCTGTTTAGAGGTTAGGGGAGTGAAAGAAAGGGAAGGGAAAGGAAAGGAGGGAGAAAATGGAGGAAAAATAATTTTTTTTTTCTGTTTGGCTTTGTAAAGAAAATGAAGGAAAATAGAGAGAAAAAGAGAGAAATTAATTTAAAGTTTTTCTCTGTTTTTTATTTCCTTCTTTATTAGGTAAAATCAAACAATGAAAATAAAACATGAGAGAAAATTCCTTCCCTCTCCCAAATTCCAATCAGGCTATAAGGAAAATAGAAAGTAAATGAAAGAGGTACAAGAGAGTTTGTAAGATAAGTGCTTATTTTTCTTTAATTGGTTTGGCAAACAAGATTAAATATAAGTGAAAGGAAGACAAATTTTTTTTTCCTTAAAATTCAAGAAAAGAGAAAAGAAAATAGTAGAATAAGTATTAGAAAGAAATAGAGAAAAACTGAAAGCAAAGCGGGAAAGAAAATAAAATTTTCTTCTTTTTTTTTTCGGATTTTCTTTCTTTTTCTATTAAAACTATAAACTAAATATCAAAATGAAAGAAAATGACTATTTTCTCTTCATTTTCTAACGGAGTATATATAACTAGTTTAACTCCTAAAAACAAATATTAAGTTATGCGATAATATTGAATACTGCCACACATATTTAAGTTTGAGGTGGAGACATTTCAAATACCAAAAAAAAAAAAAAAAAGTGACCAAAGTAGTTCTTAAAAATATATATAAAAATAGTAATTCTTAAAAAACATCCATTTACTTTACCCAAAACTATCTAAAATAAACTAATTTTGTGTAACAATTTGAAGACAAACGAGAAGTAGCTTAATAGGCTTGGTTGCTTTATTAGTAGGATAGAGGTTTAAATCTTCAACTAATTATGACAGAATAAAAGTTTCCTTCTCTGAAAACAAATTCCAAATATATGAAATATAAATACATACACATTAAAAAATTAATTTATAATAAAAGTTTTCAGACAAGGATTCAAGTACTCATTCCAAATCTAGTTCGTACTTTCAACCAGACTTAAAATATACGTTATGCTCGGCTCTATTTGCCTAGATTATGATTCCAAATTTTTGTAAATTAATATAACAATATTAAAAAAAAAAGACATAGAAAAATGTATTTTGACCGCAAATTTCATTAAAATATTTTTAGCAACATCAAAACATTTCCAAAGAAAATAAATAAAGTATTTGGGAAAGAGTCAAAATATATAAGAGGGTAAAATCTAATTTACATATGGCCTAGAAAATTTGTATATATCTTCATAACTGTTTAATTATTAGATTAGATATTGTTTTTATATTCTTATGCCTGCCAGCTTTTGAGTTAATCAAAAGTTGATTTAATATTAACGATGTACATAGAAATTTGTAAGAATAAATACATATTATTATTGAAAATTTAGTTTTTGGAGCATGAAAAAAAAAAACCTAGTTTCTACAAACATTTTCCTTTGTTTCTCAAGTATTTCTCATAAGGTTTTTTGAATGTTGCTATAATTTATAAAATGTGTCAGAATGATTCTTGAAAATTTTCTTAAAATTTTATAAGATTATAATTTCCATTTCTAAAAATGAGTTATCCAAAAAAAGGCACTATCTGTTTATTGATTTTTGTGGTTTTGTGGTTTTAATTGCTCGAACTGGGTTTGGCGAGACAAGTTCAAGATTAAAAAAGCGAAAAAGATAGACCAACCAAAACATGTTCTCATTGGTTTTGAAAGAACATTAACTATAAATTTATTCTTAATTACATATTTATCATTATTTTGTTATAAAATATATCAAGACTGATGTCTTAGAAGACAAAGAGATTGCTTTAAATGCTCAAATATACCAAGTTACATAAATAAAAACAATAATTTTCAGAGTCTTATTGTGCTTTTCACTAACATCTATCTCACACAAAGCTATGGAGAAATAAAAAGATGTAGAAAGCACAATAAGGCTGTGAAATAAACTGTTTTTGTTCCTTACAAGTCCATGGACTCGAATCCTTCACAACAAAGAAAGCTTTATTCTCCAAAGAAAATATAAAAAAAGGAAAAAGCAAAAAGAGTAACAGATAAAACTTTTTTAAAGAAAAAAGGAAAAATAAAAGAAAAGGATGCATTTGCCGTGAGTAAATCCGACATTATCCAAAAGAATAAGACCGCAGGCTTTTGATCAGACGTCACGGACAAGTTGTGATGGAATAATCAGGAGAAAGTTGACTGCTGACTTTTCATACAATTGGGTAATGATTTTCTAACACGTCATATCACCTTCCACAAACAAAGGGCAAGATCGTCATTTGATATCCCAACATCCTCCTTTTTAACTTCTTTCCCAATTCCCGTCTTCCATTTCAGTTCACCGCTTTCACCAAGAGAGACATTTGATACGTCTTTTTCCCTACGCACACTTCTCTCTCGCGGCGCACGTTATCACCCAACGCTGCCAATGGCAACCTCTCGTCCGCCGTCGAAGCTGCTCGATCTCGACATCACGATCGTCTCCGCGAAGCATCTGAAGAACGTGAACTGGCGTCACGGCGACCTCAAGCCGTACGCCATCTTCTGGGTCGACCCGGACCACCGTCTCGCCACCAAATCGGATGACTCCGGCTCCACCCGCCCCGTCTGGAACGAGCACTTCGTTGTCCCCCTCATTCTCCCTCTCCAGGATTCCCTCCTTGCCCTCGAAATCTTCCACTCCAAACCCTCAGAGACCCCCAAGCCCCTAGTTGGCACCCTCCGGTTCGCTCTCAAGGAACTGGTTGACCCGGACGATTCGACCCGGATCAGAACCTTCGAGGCGCGCCGTCCCTCTGGCAGACCCCAGGGCAAGATCCGCATGAAGCTCGCCGTTCGCGAACGCCCTTTGCCGCCTGTGCCAGATTACCATATTACCCCTCCGCCGAGCTATTATTACTCCACTGCCCCTCCCCCTCCTGCGCGCGACTACAGGGGATACTCCCCCTCGCCGTTCTCTTCTCTGCCGCCTCCTCCAGCACCTTCTGCATCGCCATCGCCATCTCAGCTCCCGCCGCCACCTCCGCATTCGTATCCATACGGCGCGTACTCTGATCCCTATTCGGGGTACTACTCGGGATACTACTCTCCGCAGCCACCTCCACCTCCACGGCCCTTCTTCGACAGGCAATCAAGTTATGGCGGGCCGAGCGCACCAGTGGATTACACGCAGTATGATCAGAAGCAGAAGAGTGGAAAGATGGGTGGGCTTGGAACAGGATTGGCCGTTGGAGCTGTAGCCGGGGCTTTGGGAGGACTGGCATTGGAGGAAGGGTTGAAGCACGAAGAGGAGAAGATTGCGGAAAGGGTCGAGAGCGATTTGGCTTCGCGTGATGATTACAGTGATTATCGCGTCAATTATGGATATAATTGAACTCTTGTGCTTGAGGTCTTACCGTGAGGTAAGGTCTATTGGCTAATGGTTTTAAGTTAGTTTGAGATTTCAAGGTGGATATGTATATAATGTCTGTTGATTTGTGTTTTCTTTTTTCTTATTATGCTTTTGATGGTTGTTTGATGAGCTAAGCAGAACAAGAGTTTATTGTTTGAGAACTGCTTTGATATATATGAATATTCTGCTTAAGGAATAAATGCCGGTTCTTTCTGTCCATGTTCTTGCTTGGGTTTTGGCTTTTACTGTCTTTAAGTTCATTTACCAGATTTTGAGATGCGAATCAATTTGATAAGTTTGAGAAAATTATGAAGGACTCAAAGCCTTTGAATCAATCAGTGTAATGAATTTCTGCAAGTGCATACATCATTATACTTTTTGTCCATTTTAATTGCTCTTAACAATAATGAAAAAAAAAAGCTAAGAAAATGTATCTATTATTTGATAAGAATGCACTTGATTATGAGAGTGTTTATCCGAAAATAGGTCGTTGCTGCGGCCTAAGAAGTATCGATATGGACACGAGTACGAATATGGACATGGGACATAGAGATTTTGAAAAATTGAGGACATAGATATGGCGGGGACACAACAAAAAAATTATTATTATGTTATATATTTTTATTTGCCATGATATGAATGTAACATTTACATACCACCAAAAGTATTTTAATAAAATGCTAATTTAATGTACCAAAGTAATAGAAAACTATTTCATCAATCATAATTCATTACTCATTACACCACAAATTTGAAAAGCATTTAAGTTTAATAGTCAATACTTCATAGAATAGACAATAGATCATCAATTCATCATCTATAAAAAAATAGATGAAGTCACAAGTGAAGAAGAAGGTGTGTCTAGGCCGCAAAGAAGAGGAAGAGAAGAGAAAAAGAAAAGTAGAAGCAAGAGCAATGCAAGTCACAACAACAACAGGGCGTATGGTAGTTATTCGATGAAGAGAGGGAAGCATACCTTATGCGCCGATGGTGTGATGGTCCGGTGGAAATCATCGGTGGAGTTGAGGCTGATTAGCTACTTATCTCTTCTCAGTTCTCCAGTGGGGCTCACTAATGTTAGAATGAGTCAATGGAATTGATTTTGTGTGTTTTGTATTTAGGTGTATTCGAAGTTCTGAAATTTACAAATTTTACCCAATTAAAACTTTTGACAATTACCGTTCCACTCTCGCCGTGTCCCAAACGTGGTCATGATGTGTCCTCGATGTGTTCATTGGGTAAAAAGAAAAAAAAAAAATGGACACGCCATATGGAATTTCCGACATTGTGTTTTGGTGTCTCCAAGGAGTATTAGTGTCAGCGGTGTGTCAAACATGCAAACCGCACTCTAAACGGAGTGTCCATACTTCTTAAGTCGAGGCCAATGTGGAATAAACTGTAATTTTAGAATACGGACTTCTAGCAATGGGAGCGTGTCACTAGGAAAATAAGCGTCTATATTTTTCTTGATCAGAATACACTTTTTTATTAGAGAGTTCATCCCAAATTACGGGCTTGATGAGGCTAATGGGGAGTAGAATTTTCTTGTTAACATGTGCCCTGAAGGCACATTTTAAACATACTTTGTCTAGTTGTATAAAAGCGTTGGTAATTGTGATTTTAGTGTTGAAAATTATGAATCCACAATTTTTAGCACTTTGTACCACCGAAAAAGCATGCTTAAAATGGCCCTAAGGGCACATGCTAGCATTTACCTTAATTTTAAAGTACAATTGTTTAGCAATGAGAGCTTGTTACAAGGCAAGTATCAAGCGGCCAATAGGTTGGATTAATTATTTGATATGTATTATGAGCTTCTGCAAATTGAGTTCATCCTTAAGGGTGATTCTACTTGGTTGGGGTGCTTAGTCAAACATGCACTCGCAAGAGTTTGTTTTGCTGTCCCATCCATGTCATTGCTCGTGCATTCTGGTATGCAAGGGTAAACCAGCAACTTCTTTTTTTTTTTGATGAGTAAAAATTGTATAAACAAAGACCGCCATAAAGGGGGGCGAGCCCCGTACAAAAGCATCTACAAAATGCTCAAAGCCTATAGACCTCATTGTCTATACAAATTCCCCAAAAAGTCCACAAAAGAAGGTAGGCAAAATGGAATAGACTTGGATATCCAAGAGAATAGGGAAACAAGAATAATTCCCTCGACACTATGAAACGAATGCTCCACTCCTTCAAAATCTCTGCTATTGCTTTCCCGCCAAATATTCCACATAACACAAAGCGGGATGGCATTCCATGTCCTTCTATCATTCCTTTTTGTACATACTCGACCCTAACAAGACATTAAGGCCGCAAACAAGCTAGGCATCACCCAAACCACCCCAAACAGAGAGAACACCATACTCCAAATGTCCCTGGCTATTGGGCAATGAAGGAGGAGATGGTTGACTGGTTCACCACTATGTTTACGCATATAACACCAATCCACTATGCTTACACATATCACCAGCAACTTCTATCACAAGTGTTGATACATAGACTGGTCCTGACTAAGTGATTGGGTGATTGTGCTGATTGTTTTGCTTTGAACTAGAACTAGGATTTGCCTAAATTCAGTTTTTTCACCTGTCAAGAGCTTACGATGATGCTCTGCCTTCTGTAAGTGTTGCTTTTGTTTCTGCGATAGATTGATATAGTCATGAAGCTACATGTGGTGAATGGCAGATAAGGCATGAATAGGTCTTGCTTGTTGCTAGCAGCTTATATTGCTTTGCTGTTTACTTGTGTATCTTTGGTTCAAAATGAAATTCTTCTACTCCTTCTGTCTCATAATTTTTCTCATGTACAAAAATATGTCCACGTTAGAAAGCCAAAGTATTTGATTTCATTATTTTACAATATATTCTCTTTGGATGAATGCTTCTAATGGTGTCAAACAAATGGATAGTCTTGGAAGTTAATACTCTACTAGTTGAGTGTAAATACATTAAAAACTCATTTCATAAACATCCAATGGTGGACAAAAAATATGGGACTGATAGAGTATGTGATAGCAACGAAGGCATTCGTATCTCTTCCCATGGTATTGTGGAAAGCTACTTGTGGCCAGTGATTGAGACGAGCTGTTATTGACTGCATGATGATTGTTAACTTCATGAGATTGTTGCCATATGAATCTTTTTGGTGGTTATCTCAGGGTACCCTTTCATTTAGAGTTAATCCATGACAGGTTGAGGAGTGTGTCTATTGGTCTATGATGTGAAAATGGATTCATTCTGTATCAATGGAATTTTCTTTTTAAGTCATAACTGGGCACGGTGTACTTGGCAATTGTCTCGAATAAGTTTTGAAAGCATGCTAAGCGGTAGCACCTCTCCATCATGTTTGAACTCTTAAAGTTACTGTATGTTAATGTGTACCACATATCATGCATATTATGCTTTCGTCCTAGTAAGCCTCATTTATGTGCTAGTTTCCTAATAGAATTGTTTGTAATATCTGTTGTATATATAATCATAATGTTTTCGAAAACTGGTAGGTTACTTGGTGCCACACCCTCAGATATAATAAATTTTCCTTTTTGTATCCACTTGTCTTGCGTCAAAATCATCTCACTGAATTCAGGGTTTCAACAAAGCTGCTTCACCAAGTAAAACTATGTCACCCCACATAGGGAGCCTTTAACCATGGTTCTTGTGTGTCATGCCATGACAATGTTATGTCCTAATCAAAACAAAAACCATTGTTCACTTTGATTTTATTTACAGTACATGCTAAATTTTACATGCTCCAAATGTCTTCTTTTTCCTCTCCCTCTTCCTCTTATTTTAGTGGTGCTCTACCAACATCAAATAGATTGAAAACTTACGTAGGCAGTTATCTGAAAATTTCAGCTTTTGTATCATATGTAGAAAACAGTATTGAATTTATAGGTGGAGCCACAAGCAGCTTTTCTAGGTAAACTAGCTGTTAGCCCACGTTGTACATGGATTATTTGTTTCTCATATTGAAAGAAGAAAAATATATTGATAAAATTCAAAAGCCAAATAAAAGTTAGTAAAAATAAATTGAAATCTGATTATTTCGAAAATAACCTAGTGCTAATAATACTTTAGTTTAAATATGTAGATAGAACACAAATATTTAACGAATTTTGGCACCACATAAAAATAACAAAATAGCCCAAAAAGAAAAAAGGATAATTGCTCAAAATATCAAATATGGATTATTTTTATGCTGCATGAAAAATTAGTATAAATAACAAAGAAAAAAAGAAAAAAAGAATTAAGTTAACATGATATTTATACGAGTTAAAGATAGATACAATAGTTGTATGAAAATTATGAAAACAATGATACTTAGCCAATAAGGTTCTAACACAAAAAATAAAAAGAGAAAATAAAGGAAAACATAGAGAAAATTTTTTAATTTTGAATTAACGATTGAATTCAATCATGCATATATTAGAACAACAAAGAGTAAAATGATGGAGATATTTAGATAGATATTTAAGGAACTTGAGAGAGAGAGAGAGAGAGAGAGAGAGAGAGAGAGAGAGAGAGAGAGAGAGAGAGAGAGAGAGAGAGGTTTAAGGAATTAATTAAAGGAGAGAATAACGAGGGCTAATTTGTGGATTAATCGAGAAATAAGGTTAGATAAGTAATGAATAATCAATTAAGCAATGAAAAATAAAAAAGATAAAAATGATAGTAGATGGGGAGGCTGTCCAAGCCAGCGTCCATGTGGATGCTGTCTTGAATAGCATTTCATCTTATATATATGTATATGTATGTTGAAATTGTTTTGGGTACTTCCTTTACAATACAACAGGGTTGCTATGCTGTCAATGGTGGTACAAATAGTTGGATTGAAGTTGGAGGTTTATTCTTCGAAGAGCCATGGAATGCTTGTCTGCAATCAACTCCTCATGTTTGCTAGCTACTTGTTTGAGTTTTTCTGAGACTCTGTTTCATTGATAATGTGCCCATGGCATTGATGCTCCGTAGATGGCTTATTTTCCCAGATTGATCTGATTTAAGTAGTTCAAAGCAAAATATGTTTGGATCATGACTTTTTGGATGCTTATATTCATATTCAAGTCTATACTCATTTCACTCTTAACAAATGAGCGATGGGCTGTTCTTATTATTTAAATTCAACTAGATTTGATGGAGCATAAGGTAGTCATAGGCTTTGACATAGTAGTTGATTTCTACTGTCATTAGAATTGTATTTTTGCAAGTTCATTCCGCCTGAAGGGCTTGATTTTGCCATTGAACACTTGATTTAATAGAAAAAATTGGGATTTTCATAGTACTGCTGTTTCCAGCTTTTAGCACCGTCTGTACATGTAGCTTAAATATATAGAAGTCAGAGTTAGAACTGGTATTCTTAACTCTATGCACGTAGTATGGTGCTGAACCGTAGTTTTTTTGTAAAACAAGTACTGCAAAGTTGGGAATCGAAAGTTTGATGGTTTAGTTTCTCAAGAAGAAGATATGATATTTCAGTTTATTATTGTCTTGTTGGCTTTTCAGTTTGTTAGCAAAGGACTTATGAATCATTGATGGTGTGTGCATGGTCTTATCCTCTTAATTCAGCTTGGTACTGTTGGCATAGGGTGCAGTCTACAAAAGCCTTGAAGTGTCCTACTTATTTCTTGACAGAGAATTTGAGAAGTTATTTTGCTTTGGTAGAAGGCAGAGCTAGTAGTTCCCACGCTACACTTTGATTTCATTTCCCTTTTTTGTCTTTTAGGTATAAAAATGTTCTGAGTCTCTTTGTTAGGGTGTTGTAAGGTGCCTCGGATTTGGAATTTTTTGTTTTTCGGTGTTGCGGTTAGGAGTGTCTGGGCGGCTTAGCGCACTTCAACTAATTCTTTCCCTGGTCTAGTTAAAGGCAAGCTAAAGCCATCCACACTGGAATTAGGGTATTTTCAAGAGATGCTTGGTCCAAGAGTTGAACATGGGTTGGCCAACGTCCCACTTGATCAACTTGGTTCAGATTTGAAAATTTGAAGGTAAGGGATAGATTGGTTCTGCTCTGAAGTAGACCTGGGGCGAACTTTATAATGATTGATTAGGTTTTCAGCCCTTGGATAAAAAAATAGAAAAAATGTGACCATTGGATGAGAATCTTTGGAAAAAAATTGAGGTGGTTTTGATGCAAAAGTACTTACCACAAATGTGACCTGTAGTTACCTTGAGGGCACTTACCACTCGTAGCCTTGCCTTACCTCTCCAAGCATGAAGCTGAACAGGGCTACGGGTCAACACAGCCTAACTGGTACCTCATACCATGTATGTGTGTTGATATCTATGAGTTAATTATAAATAAATAAACTTGTATTAGGTATCACCATTGGAGTTCTTGCCAATATCACATTACCCAATGGCTCTTTCAATCAAAACAATATTTGCTTTTAGGATCTATGAAGTTGGAGCATTGCCTCCATGCTCAAAGGTAACAATTTGAAACTATGGGTTGATACAGTTTTCTCGGATTTTATGAAATTTTCTAATTGGGAAGGTCAGTGATACCTTTTTTCAAAATCACAAGGAACTTAAAAATATGCAAAATATTCCCATAAGATCTCTTGATGCTTGTACATTCTTCTGATCAGTAAACTTGAGCTTCATGGCAACCCAAACTTAAACTTAAATTGGTGGAATTTTCATAGCTCGATGTATTATAAATTCATGAACGGTTGAAGGCATTTTAATGATTTGAGAGGAGCTTCTTTCTTTGTGATATCTACGTTAGTCTGGTTTCTCTTTGGCTGCTAGACTTTAGCTTTGTTCATGCCACCGTCACAGGTATAATCTCCTTGCATGCACTGATAGTTCTTATTGATGTTAAAGTATAGGTGTATAATATGTATATATATATAATAGAGATATGTATGTGTGTGTGTGTGTGTGTGTCATGTATAAGAAGATGTATACAAAGATGGATAGCCTCTTGCTTAATCAGACAATGGCTTAGATCTACAAGGTGGTCCTCGCAAACCATTACATATTTTGCTAAAGTCTTAATTTGTTGAAAATGGTGCCCTCGTTACTATTTACAGCCGAATCCACCATTAATAGTTGGGTAAATGTTATACATAATCTTATTTTTCTCTGCATTTATTATCACAGCTTAACTAAATGGGACTCGCCTGTATTTATTAATAATACGAGTTTTGTTTATTTATTTATTTTGTCTGAAAACTTACTTTTACTGAATGTTCAACGTGGCACACTGCCCTCTCGACAAATGTCATCCATGTTTCTTGTGAGAGCAATGATCAATCTTATGACTAATGGTGCCACTATTGAATTTGTTTTTGACCAAATTGTAATATTACAACAAATATATCAAGGTGAAAGCGAGTCAAACTTTTTATTAAACGAAAGAGACCCATTTGTACTTATTTTGATTTGTCTTAGTGTGTGCTTCTTTTTTGATAAAAGAGAGATTGTGGAAGCAGAAATGATGGTGTCCAGTGAATTCTCCCCTAAGAAAAAGGCCATTATGTTTTGTCCTAAAATACCACGTGGATTTTATGACGTGGTGTGCACCATCAAATGCCACGTGTTTCATGTTACTGTTTTTTATTTGGTGTCATTTTCAATGTGGTGATATTAATTCTTTATGAATCCCATGTTATTAAGTTGGCAAAAAATGCACCAAAATGTCTATTTTAATAGAATATGCTTTACACAAATTAATTTCTTAATCTATTTTTTTACTCACGGAATGCAAGTGAATGGCTTTAATATGTATTTATTAATATGAGTTCCATTATATTGTGTCTTGTGAGTGAGATAATAGATTGAGAAATTAGTTTATATATAACATTAATTTGTTTTAATTTTTAATATAAGTCAGGTACAGCAGATAATGATGTTGACATGCTTAATGGAGGTTCAACATATATAATATCATCCACTTGTAATTTTGGGGGCTTATCTCCTTTCTTTTTGGGTGTGGAGATGTTGGATGTATATCCTGTTTGGACACTTTATTATTAAATTGAACAAAAAGATCCTCATACATGATAAGAGGCATTATCACAATGAATCTATCATATCCATTCGCTGAAGAGCGAAATGATGAAATGTTCTAACCCCGTTCAATGTACTGTATTAGTCATATATATATATATATATATAGTCCATTAGAAACTTTTAAAGAAGAACAAAAAAATAACACTAAAAAGAAGAAGTTGGGTTTGTCTGATTAGACTCATTCATTGGAATTAGACTAATTTTTATAGCATTAATGCTTTCATAAAATGAATTGGTGAATCGATCACAATTGCTTCTCTATCCCATGAACTATGAAGATTTACTCTGTAAAAGGTGGCGGATGAGCACTGGCCGTTGTGCTATGTCACAATCTTTCGTTTCACGAGGGAAATAAAGACAAAAAAAGCTCTTTATTACCTTTTGGAAAATGAGTTGGAGTAGGAATGTAAGGTCTTGTTAGGTTTTTTGCGTTCCACATTGCAATGGAAAGATGAGAAAATTCTCATGCGTGACAAGACGTTGTATTGTCCAAGTGTTGCACTAGATCTGTTGAGCCAATTTTGCCATCACACGAAGAGAGAGAGAGAGAGAGAGAGAGAGAGAGAGAGAGAGAGAGAGAGAGAGAGAGAGAGAATCAATCCTCCTCCGAATTGATTCTTATTTATCTGCTAGGTCCTAGCTAGAGATTAGATATCATATGGGATTTTCAGGAGCAACCCTTTATTTGTCTGGACCATGAGATGCAATTGGAAGGAAGGCATGGCCACTTGTTTTACAACTAGCTTCACGGATGCTGCTCTTCAACTTGGTTGCTTTATCATTATGAATTTGGTTCACTCTCTTCTGATCCTCATTTTCGATGTGATTTCGAAAAAAACCAGTCAAGAGCTGTTTTACTCATAACTATCAAAATGAGACTCGGTAGTGGAAAATACAACTAAAAGCTATAAAAGAAAAGGAAAACGTGAAATTGATTAAGAATCCATTGAAAAATCTAATATTAAGAAGTTATGCAAAACTTAAAAAAATCATTAGGAAGCTTAGTAAAAACCTAAACAAATAATACTTTGTTGGAACTTAAGGAAAAAAAAAAAGATGAAATCAATACTTCCAAGTTGCTAAATAATTTTGGAAGAGTTTCCCACCAATTTGTTCTTAATTTCCCGCCACTAGTTTTGGTTAAATATCTTAAAAGTATCCTAAACGTTTTACAAAAATTTTCAAAACGTTACTCTAGCATATTTGGAAATTTTTTTTAAAAATTTTAAAAAAAATTTTGTACTCGT
Source organism: Euryodendron excelsum (assembly GCA_033060915.1). Lineage (NCBI taxonomy): Eukaryota > Viridiplantae > Streptophyta > Magnoliopsida > Ericales > Pentaphylacaceae > Euryodendron > Euryodendron excelsum. The sequence continues at coordinate 10,925,718 of CM065390.1, read as the reverse complement.
ACTGAAAACGTTTTTTTTTTTTGTGAGTTTTCCAACAGAGAGAACACCATACTTCAAAATGTCTCTAGCCATCATGTTTAAACTCTTAAAGTTACTGTATGTTAATGTGTACCACTTATCATGCATATTATGCTTTCGTCCTATTAAGCCTCATTTATGTGCTAGTTTCCTAATAGAATTGTTTGTAATATCTGTTGTATATATAATCATAATGTTTTGGAAAGCTGGTAGGTTACTTGGTGCCAGACCCTCATATATAATAAATTTTCCTTTTTATATCCACGTGTCTTGCGTCAAAATCATCTCACTGGGTTAGGGCTTTCAACAAAGCTGCTTTACAAAGTAAAACTATGTCACCCCACATGGGGAGCCTTTATCCATGGTTCTTGTGTGTCATGCCATGACGATGTTATGTCCTATCAAAACAAAAACCATTGTTCCCTTTGATTTTATTTACAGTACAAGCTAATTTTACATGCTCCGAATGTCTTTCTTTTTCCTCTCCCTCTTCCTCTTATTTTTGTGGTGCTCTACAAACATCAAAATATATTAAACATTTAGATAGGCAGTTATTTAAAAATTTCAACTTTTGTTTCATATTTAGAAAATGTTAAGTAGGAAAAAAGATTTAATCACTTGTAGTGATTGAATTATAAACATTCAAAGTTATAAAACATAATTAAGAATTACTCTTTTATTCAACTCTAAATTTTAAAGAGAACTCTCCCTCTTTATTTCTCTCTCTAACTCACTTCTCCTCTTTCTTCTTGAATTTGAAACAATGCCACTTAAGGCACTCTCTATTTATAGATACAAGCCAAGTGTGAATACATAGTGTGAATGAAGAATGTGAAAGGAATAACTTTCTTCATCCATAGTGGGCTACTTTTCAACAATGGTGATTCCTTCAACAATGATGGTTCTTTAACAATGGTGGGCTTCTAGATGGTCAAATTTACCTCTTTTTTATTTTTACTTTTTAACATCCTCCCTTAAACTTGACTCTCCTGCCTTTGTCATTCCAAGCATTGTCTTTAATCTTGCAAAGTTATCATGCTTGAGTGACTTTGTGAAAATATCAGGTATCTAATCATAAGTTCTGCAAGAAATCAATTCTACTTCCTTGTTCTTGACATGCTCCATGATGGAATGATATTGAGTATCAATATGCTTGTTTCTCTCTTGAAAGATTGGATTCTTCGCAAGAGCAATCGCTAATTGATTGTCGATGTGGACTTTTGTGGGATCATCTTGTGGAAATCCCAAGTACTTCAGAACATTTTTGATCTAGATACCATGACAAATAGCTGAGCTGGTAGCAATATACTCAGCTTCGCATGATGACAGCGTTACTATGGGTTGTTTCTTTGATGACCAAGTAAACGATGTATCTCCCATAAAGTATATGAATCCCGTCGTGCTCTTTCTTTCATCAAGATCTCTCTCCCAATCGCTATCTAAATAGCCAATAGGTCTGCAATCTCTAGTTGATGAATAGAACATACCATCACTAATAGTACCCTTGACATAGAGGAGTATCCTCTTCGCTGCATTTAGATGGGACTGGTCAGGAGTCTCAATGTACCTGTTGACTAGTCTAATTCCATAAAGTATATCTGGTCTTGTATAAGTCAAGTACCTTAAGCTTCCAACTAAGCTCTTGAAATAGGTAGGATCAACATCTCTTTGCTCGTTTTTTATTAACTCCAATCCTATTTCAACCGAAGTTGTCACAGAGTTGCAATTTTCCATCCTAAACTTCTTCAAGATCTCTTTTGCATTGTTGCTTTGGGATGAAGATTCTATTATCACTTTGCACAACTTCTATGCCAAGGAAATGAGCCATTTGACCTATATCCATCATTTCGAACTCTTTGACCATGCTCCTCTTGAATTATTACCGGTGAATATCAAATTATCAACATATAGGCAAGCAATCAACATGCTGTTGCCTGTCTCCATTTTCATTTATAGGGCATGCTTATACGGACACTTCTCTGAACCATTTGCTAGGAAATAATCATCGATCCTTATATTCAAGGCATAGGAAGCTTGCTTCAAGCCATATAGTGCCTTCTTTAGTTTGTACACTCTATCTTCTTTACCTTTCTTCACGTATCCAGGTGGCTGATCAATATAAATCTTTTCTTCAAGGAAGCCATTCAGAAATGCTGATTTCATGTCTAACTGGTAAATCTTCCATCTATTTTGTGCAGCTAGGGAAATCAACAATCTGATGGTCTTAAGTCAGGCAATTGGGGCAAAGACTTCACCATAGTCGATTCCTTCTTTTTGTTTGTAGCCTTTGGCGACAAGTCTCGCCTTGTATCTCTAGATTTCTCTTTGGGCATTCATCTTGATCTTGTAGACCCATTTCACACCAATGGTCTTTCGGCATTTTGGAAGATTAGTCAACTCCCAAGTTCCGTTCTTCTCAATGGATTGAATCTCCTCATCCATTGTTCTTCTCCATTTGTCTTCTTTGTTAGCTTCCTCAAAGCTAACTGGATTACTGGTAAGCAGCAGACAGTATAAAGTGACATACTCTTCTATCGGTTTTGTATTTTCATAAAGATCAGCTAAAGCATGAGTTCCTTTACGCCTTATGTTTGAAAGTTCACGCTCGATTGGTGATGGAGTTTCATTCCTCCGTGGTGAGTGGAAACCATGTGGAGGTGTCTGCTGATCTCTAGGTACTTATGGCTCGATAGCCACTTCGCTTACTTATGCAAGTTCTTTTTCCTCAAGTGTCAATTCTGCATCTCTGGAGGCTTCAATTTGGTACCAATTTTACGATTCATTTTCTTCAAAAATGACATCTCGGCTAAAAATGACTTTCTTGGTGGTGGGATTGTACAGATGATATCCCATCATTCTATCATTGTATCCAATAAGGATACACTTCTCTCCTTTATTGTCTAACTTTGTCCTTTTTACCTCCGGGATCTTGGTGTAGGCTATGGAGCCAAACACTCTGAGATGACTCACGCTAGGCTTGTGAGTACTCCAAGTTTCGTGTGGTGTCTTTGTAGTAAGACTCTTGGTAGGACACTTATTGAATAGATAAACCGCGCACAACACCGCTTCTGCCCAGAATCTTTTGGGCATATTTTTATCCTTTAACATACTTCTAGCCATGTTAGGGATGGTGTGGTTCTTCTTCTCAGCTACACCGTTCAGCTGAGGAGTGTAGACTAGTGTGAACTGATTTTAAATTCTTGGAAAGCTTCTACTGTATACTCTCCTCCTTGATCTGATCAGAATGACTTGATGTGGTAGCCACTCTGCTTCTCCACAAGAGCTTTGAACTCTTTGAATCTGTTGAACGCCTCCGACTTCCTTTTGAGGAAGTAGACCTAAGTCTTCCAGCTGTAGTCGTCGGTGAAGGTGAGGAAGTGATTAGACTACATAAGTGTAGTCTATGGCCGCTAAAACGACTTTTGATAGCTGTAGATTAGAGTTAATTATGCTTTGTTTGCTTTATATTGCATTTAATCTTGTACTCAACCTCATTTTAGGTATTTGAAGCTATGGGAGTCGATTTGGAGTGAAAAAAAGTGATTTGAGTTGCAACCGTGGCTCGTCGAGGACCGTTGTCGAGGCTTTATCTCGAAAAATGTGCAAGTTTCTACTCGTAGATCGGAATGGGATGAATGATACACCGTTGGAAAGCTCTCGTAAAGTTACACATGTTTGCATCTAATATGCGTTGGCAAATTCTAACTCCAAAGGCCTCAAACAAAGCGATTCCAGAAAGGCCGAAAAACAGAATTACCTTTCAAACTCCCAGGAGGCCGTTAGAATGGCAAGAAGGAAAAAAACCAGTACAAAAATGTCCACTGTTCGAACTCTCAAAGCCACCGTTCAAATGGCCTGAGAGCTTGCATCCAAGATTTGGCTTGGCGTTCAAACGCCAGGTCTAGTTGTTCGAACGGTGAAGAACCATTTACGGGCGTTTGAACGCCCATTCTACTGTTCAAACAGTAAGGCCATTTTCTGCTAGATTTTAGGGTTCGAACCTTGTGTCTATAAATACTAACTTTCATTTTATGTTCGAGATATCAGAGTGAGGGGGCAGCGAATACTTAGGGTTTTTGTAAGTTTTTCATTTATTTAGCCTACATTTGATAGATTGTTACTTATTTTGTAATTGTAATATCCTAAACACTAGTTTCAATACAAGTTCTTCCATTTCCTTGTATTAAATTCGTGATTTAAGTTGTTCACTTGCATTAAATTCATATTTTCAGTATTTTTTCTATTATTTTGAAGTTATTCCACAGATAGATATGAGTAGCTAAATCTTTCCATCTTGGGATTAATTATGAAAACTCATTGGAGGTCTTGAATCAACAAAGGAGGTGAAATTTCAGGTTTTCAAGCTAAATTTTATTTTTATTGTTCTTCATGTTCTTCGTACTAGAAAACATTAAAAACTTGGTGTCGCGCTTAGATTTTTCGCACTCGAAGAATACACACACAAGCGGGAAAAATGTTGTACTCTCTCGTTAGAACTCACCCTCCCAGAAGAATGAGTGCGACTAGGTTTGAATTAAAAATTGATTTGAATAAAGGACTTTTGAAAAAAGATTCGGAGTCGCCACCTAACTTGATTAAGGTGAGTTAGGTCACCTAAAAACTAAACATAATTCGAAAACTACACTTAGCGTTTTGGAAAACGATTTTGAAAATAATTCTTTAAGAGAGGGGGTTTTTTTAAGAAAACAGGTTGTTTGGCAACCTTTGAAAAACATTTATCTCTTTTTTTGAAAAATAACTCCGTTTTGGTCTTTGAAAACAGTGATCCTAGGTTCGGAGGTTGGTTACGTGTAGGGAAGATGCATTAAGCCATCACCTTACCCTACCCTACCCTGTCGGTACCTACGTGTCAATTTATCCTAGATTCACCTACGAGAGTCTTCAACTAACTACTGTTCAATCCTATTCACTTTGAAAAATAATGTTTAGAAAAATATGATGCATGATATGCAAATGCAAGAGGAAGGTTTGATTTGAAAATTTTTGAAAAGAAATTGATTTGATTTTAGAAAAGATTTGAAATTGAAAAGTTTTAGAATTTGAAAATTGAGATCTGAAAATAGATTTTTGGAATTGGAAATTGGAAATAAAACATAGAATTGGAAACTTGAAGAAGATTGTTGAATTGGAGATTTGAAAGAAGATTGTAGAATTGAAAATTTGAAGAAGATTGTAGAAATAGAAGTTTGAAAAATGTTGTGACCGCAGCCATGAGGGTTGCATACGTAACCTTTTGGAGGAATCAAGTCAGTCGTAGTTCGGACAAGAGTCCGATTTGAAAATAGAAGATTTGATTGGAAGAAATGGATTTTGATTGGAAAAAGGATTTGACTTGAACTTAGAATAGGAGATTAGGAATTGGAATTTAGAATTTTGGAATTTGAAAAGATTGGACTTTGATTTGGAAAAATAGAACTTAAAAGAAAGATTTAGACTTGTTTTGGAAAGATGAAGGTTTAGGAAACCTAGACTTAGGAAAGAGAAGAGACTTAGGAAAGAGTTGACTCGAAAGAGTTTTAAGAAAAGATTTGACTCGAATGTTGAACTTAGAAGATTAGGAAAGATTAGATTTAGGAAAGACTCGAATTAGGAAAGTTCCGTTTTAGGAAAGTTTCGAATTAGGAAAGTTTTCATTTTAGGAAAGTTTTAGATTAAGAAAGTTTCAACTCAAGAAAGTTTCAATTTAGGAAAGTTTTAACTTAGGAAAGTTTTGAAATAAGGAAGTCTCGAGTTTAGAAAAGTTTTAAATTTGGAAAGATTTGAAGTTTAGGAAAGTTTAGAATTTAGAAAGTTTGGAAGTTTAGAAAGATTTAACTTAAGAAAGTTTTGAATTTAGAAAGTTTTGAATTTAGATAGTTTTAGATTTAGAAAGTTTAGGATTTAGAAAGTTTTAGAGTTTGAGTTTAAGAAAATCTGAGATTAGGAAAAGGTTTGAGTTTAGGAAAGATTTGAAAACTTAGATTTGGAAAGTTACGATTTGAAAAAGGGGGTAGAATTAGGAAAGGGTTGAATTAGGAAGGGATTTGATTTTGTTTCTAAGAAGAAGTGTTTAATTTTGTTTCCAAAAACGGAAGATTGTATCTAGTTTTCTAAATGGGAAGATTGAACTTGTTTTCCTAAAGGGAAGATTTGATTTGACAAGGATTTGGAAGGGGAAGTTTTAGAAACCCTAGATTTGGAAGACTATAGGTTTGACGTAAAAAAGAGGTTTTGAAAATATGTAATTTTGATATAGAAAATAAGGGGTTTTGGAAACCTAGGTTTTAAGACAAGTTTGAAAACCATGTTTTTGGGAAGAAAATTAGGGTTTCTTAATTGGGGGTTCTAGGGCTTGACTTGGACTCTAAGGAAAGAGTATTTGAAAAGTGTGTTTTTGGAAACGAAGATTTTTAGAAGGAAAATCCTAGAGGGCAGTTTCTAGAAAAAAGATTTTAGGAAGAAAGTTTTTAGAAAGATTTTCGGTAGAAGATTGTTGGAGAGAGTTTTTGGAAAGACTTTTAGGGAGCGTTTTTAGAAAGTGAATTTTGGGGAGAGTATTTTGGAAAGGAGTTAAAAAAAAGAGTTTTGAAAAATAGATTTTTGGAGGGAGTTTTTGAAAACAACTTTAGAAAGGAGAGTTTTTAGAAAACATGTTGGAATAGAGATTTTTAGGAGAATATTTTTGAAAAGAGTTTTTAGAAGGTATAAAAATATCGCACTTTCCTAAAGCGATTCTAACCATAAGAGGGCTAGAACCACTTTAGGAAAGCGGTTTTGAAAACAACAATATTTGAAAATATAGACCATAAAAGTCACTTTAAATGTAACACTTTCCTAAAACAACCATAGCCATGGAAAGGCTAGAATCACCCTAGGATTGTGATTTTGAAAACAAGTTTTGAAAAGGAGATTTTGATGCAATTTTGAAAACAAGCTTAATGCAAGCTTTGAAAACGAGTTTGAAAACGATTTTTGGAAGATGTAAGATCATGATATGCACAATGCAAGTTTGGGGTTGTGAACATACAAGGTTAAGGCTTCACCACATAATCAAGGGGGCCAAACCCACGTGGTCTCCGGTTAGCCTAAAAGAAAACCTCCGACACGGTGACCCTCCAATAGTCTAATCCTACACATGGACCGGGAGTCCCCTTGTTTCAAGCATGCAAAGAAGGGGGGGAAAGAGATAGGGGATTAAAATAGAGTAAACCCAAGTGGGTTAGGAGAGAGAAGAGAGAGGGGGGAAGTGCAGAAACGTAAAACGAAAGCCTACCTTGTGTTTTGTTTATTTTGCGCGCCTTGCTTTTCTTCGGTCTTCGCTTCACTTCAGTCTTGATCTTCGAGGGCTCGTCTTCGGTCTTCAAATCTTCGTAATTGCAGCAATCCAAGTCTTCAATGGAGGGTTGGAGGCTAGTGTATAAGTGTATAGGGGTGTGTATGAGTGTATATGAGGCTTAGGGTTTGTATATGGTGGCTAGGGTTTGAAAAACTTAGGGAAGCTAGGGTTTTAGGAGTGTGCGAGCTCTGTATATTGAAATATGAGATTTTTAGACTGAGTTTGTGGACCCCTTTCACGTTGAAAGAGGCTCTGTATTTATAGAGATGGGATAGACTTGGCGCCTGTTGTAGTGGCGCCAGGCTAAAAATGCTTTTGGCACCACTCCTAGTGGCACTAGCCAATTAGGAAACTATTAAGGTCGGCAAGCAACGTTTCTTTTACTAGATTTGGACGCCTATACTAGTGACTGCTATGCAATTTTTAGCCTAGCTTCATTAGGAATGACTCCGAAAAGTCCGGGAATAATTTGAAGAGGCCGGGAATGACCCGGAAGGACAGAAAAGAGCAGGAACACTTAGAATAGTGTCTCAAAGGTATTTGACTTGAAAAATAAGGATAGGATGTGTCGGAAGGATTGACCGAGCCGTTAGGGGCAAAACGGTCAATCGGATCGGGAAGCTACCGAGATGGACTCGGAATGTCTCGGAAGAAGACTCGAGATTTGGAAATATTATTCAGAATGTTCCCAAAGGTTGCCAGTTTGACACCCAGAGCCGGTGTGGTCGGAAAAGGTAATCGGCCCACTAGGGGTAAAACGGTCATTTCGCACCGGGTTTGCCGGAACTGACTCGGGATGACCCGAAAGGATAAAGAAAGGTTGAGAATACTATAAAAAGCATTCTCGGAAAGTTACCGGTTTGATACCTAGAGTCGGTGTGGTCGGAAAAGGAGACCGGCCCACTAGGGGCAAAACGGTCATTTTGTACTAGGTTTGTCGGAACTAACTCGGAATGATCCAGAAAGATAGAGGAAGGTCGGGAATACTATAAGAGGTATTCTTGGGAGGTTACCGGTTTGATACCCAGAGCCGGTGTGGTTCCCGGGGCGTTCGGATGCCTATTGGCGAAATGGTCATCTTGACCGAAAAGTCTCAGAATTGGCCTGAAATTGACTAGAAGGCACCTAATCGTGCCGGATCAATTTTAAGACAATCTTGAAAGGTTGGACTTACTGTTCTGAAGACTCAAATGTGTTCTCGAGAAACGTGCTAGAAAAGGCCCAAGGGGCAGTTTAGTCATTTTTCACCGAAGTGGGCTAGCAGGCACTGATGTTGACCTGAGTTTTGAGTGTTTCCGCCACTCTGACAGCGGTTGTGTGATACAGGGGTTTGTTGGCAATTCCCTATATCGACGTGTTTATGAGTAATTTTGTTACTCTAACGGTTGTGATGTTTGCGAGTATTCCCGCTACTTTGACGGTTCGCGATCATTCTCGAGACTGCCTGATCTCGGGAAGCTGCTAAAGGGACTTAGTGCCTGAGAATCAACTTTCTCGAAAGGCGTGCCTAAACGGACATTTCTGCATTGGCGGGTTTGCAGGCGCTAAAGGTGGACCGTTCTACCATCTAGGGGACTTGGGGTCTCGTCCCGGTCGACAGGTTTAAAGGGAATTACCATTTCGAAGAGATTTTCTTCGAAAAACACGCTGGACCGTTTCGAGGAATAAATTATCTCGAGAGAGGGATTGGAATTGGAATTGGAATTGTAAAGGGGACTTACTGTCTTCGGAAAGACGCGTCTGATTTCGAATAGATTTACCGTCTCGAGAAATCAACTGTCTCGAGAGAGGGATTGGAATTGGAAAGGAAAAGGGTGCTTGTTTTGAAATTAGAAAGGACAATGCCTTTAAGGGCATTTTGGTCATTGTACAGCTATTTGGGCCTGGTAGGGCCCTCGAAGCAATGAATTGACGGGATTAGACTTAGAAAGTTAATTTGGATTAAAACAAGCCCCCAATGACTTGAATACAAGTCTGGACGAAGTGGAGATCGTCGGACGGTCAAAAATGGGGTGCTTATACCTGGACTATTAATTATGTTCGGTAATGTTTATGCGTGAGTCTATACTCAATATATGTGCTGCATGAATTGATGATATTCATCCTTGAATCTAAAAATTTGATTTATTCTAGAAGTTGAATTTCTAAAGAATACCTTATTTTTATCGCTAGAACTTTCAAATTCGAGACTCACGACGTAGTCGAATGATTTGAGTTATAAAATACCTCATTTGGAATTCTGTGAAAAACAATAAGTTGCAGCGATTAATCCCGAGACTTTATCTCATTAAGTTAAAATCAAACTTCATTCAAGTTGTTTAGCATTTATTTGTAGCTTGTTTGGATAATCAAACCATTTCCAAAACAATCAAAATTTTCTTGTCCTTTTAGAAGCATTTTGTTAGAATTTTGTGAGCAATTGAGAGGATAGTTCTAGTTCTTTCAGTCCTGCGCACATAGCTCCTTGTGGAAACGATCTCATACTCCGAGTTTTACTACTCTGTCAGCTTTCACTTGGGATCATCTCAAGTGTGCACAGTTGATGCGAGTCAAGTTTTGGCGTTGTTGTCAGGGAGCCTTGCTTTCACAAAAGTGACCGCAAGAGGCATGTTAGAACACAAACCTCAGTCAATGCGAAGTTCAGCAGACTGTTTTACCATCAACCTATAACCACGGAGGAATCGTCGGCTAAGGTCATTCGGTAACTTCCTTTCATCATTTTTGTGTTTGTGGTGTTAGAATTTTAGGATGTTTAATTGTTTTTCTTCTTTTTAGGGGTCTATGTATTTTGTAGTTAGGAGGCAGAACTAGAGGCAGTTAAGCTATATGCTAGTTGTTTATTGGTGATTTTGCCTTGTATGTGGAGATTGGAGGATCGATTGGGTTGCTTTTAAATTTTTTGTGGGCAACGGAGTTGATATTTACGTGGAGATTGGAGGTTCGGAAGGACTTGATTTGATTTGATTGATGTGTGTATTGCATTTGTATGTCCCAATTCTTTAGAGATCACACGCATCATCTTTGTAAAGTCTCGCCTTTACATAACCTTCCATCAGGTTATTTAACTCCATCACCGGCTCGTTTTCATCCAACAAACTTACCTCGATTTCCCTTGGTTGATTCATGACCCACACCTATGAAAACATTGATGATCCACCATTGGGACACGTCCCGGGGGATGGACACAATGGAAATAATGGGCATAATGGCCGAAATAATGGCCATGAAAAGGGAAGCAATGTAGGGGAAGCCGAGACACCAAACCGCACTATGAGGGATTGCATGAATCCCTTAAGGCAAATACCAATATCTGCCATAGTACTTCCTGCACACCAAACCACTTTAAATCTTAAACCAGGAATGCTACAAGCCATGCCCCAGTTTCATGGCTATGATTTAGAGCAACCATACATGCACATCAAGGACTTTGAGGATGTATGCTTCATTTTCCAAGATAATGCATGTCCTTAGGAGGTTTTACTTTTAAAACTCTTTCCATTCACTCTAAAGGACAGGGCCAAGACGTGGTTCAATTCACTACGGCCTATGTCCATACATTCATGGCACATACTTCAAGGGGAGTTCTTGAAAAAGTTATTCCCTGAAAATCGCACCGAGGCACTACGATGTGCCATATTTTAATTTGCACCGAATAGTGGTGAGACTTTCTTTCAATGTTGGGAGAGATTTAAGGATCTACTATTTACATGTCCACATCATGGTTTCTTAAAATGGCACGTTATAAACACGTTCTATTCTTCATTGATTCCTCAATTGAAGATGTTTGTAGAATCAATGTGCGCGGGAACCTATCCAGATAAAAACCTCACTGAGGCATACAATTACTTTAACTGTCTAGCCAACTTGGCTAGAGATTGGGCTAGTACGGGCACTCAAAACCATACAACTCAAAATCATGTAAACAAGTCCATTACCACATACGTCAAAGTCAAACACCAACTAGGGGAAGTAGAAGACCTATAAGCTTGGGTCACGTCACTAATGTGCAAGTTGGAGGCTTTGGAAACTTCTAAGGCCATCACTTTCATACCTGTTGAGACATTCTCACTTTGTTTAGTTTGTGACATAGTGGATCATGACACTACATCATGTCCAGTTATACTGGGGGTGAGGGAAGCACTTCATGGCCAAGTAAATGGAGTTGGCCAATTTCAAGGGGGGTACCAAACCAGTGGAGTGGCAACAATCCCTACTCTAATACATATAACCCGGGTTGAAGGAATCACCATAATTTTGGGTGGAAACAAGAGGACCCTCAAAACCCTCAACCATTCCAACAACCCTCATAAGTTTTTCACAACCCATTGCAGCCTTTCCAAGGCCAATAGATGTCTTATTCCGCACCACTGGTACTACAACCATACGTGCCTCAACCGGCACAATACCAACCTCTTCATAGGAGAAACAATGAGGACAACCAAGTGACCAACGATACGAGAGCACTCACAATAAGGGTCACAAATCTAGAAAAATCACAGGGGGAGACCAACACTATAGTCAAAGACATCCACAACATATTGATGACTCAACAAACACAAGGGCAATTTCCTGCCTAACCCCAACAAAACCCGAAACCTGCAATTTACGTTGACACTCCACACGAACAGGTTCAGGCTATCACCACCCTTAGGAGCGGAAAATAATTAGACAAAATCATCACTCCTAAAGAAATCAGCCAAGGGAAAAAGGATGAGTCTGTAGGGATAGGATATGAGCAAGAAAGAGAAAAGAGTGAGAAAAATAAAGAGAGTGAAAAAAAAATGAGAACCGTTCTGAGCCATCAAAACAATTCATTGATGCATCTGAAGGTCTGGGCATTGCAGATTTGAAACATACCCCATTTTCCCACAAATTGATGAGACCTAAGAAAGAATCTCTAAATTCAATAATTTATGAGATTTTTAAACAGGTTCGAGTCAACATTCCTATCTTGGATGCCATCAAACAAATACCTTCCTATGCCAAGTTCTTGAAGGACTTGTGTATTGTAAAAAAGAAGTTGCATGTCAAAGAGGCGCCAATGATGAATGAGAGCCAAAGTGCCATCCTTCAATGCAAAACTACGCTGAAGTATAAGCCGGTTGTCCTACTATTTCATGTGTCATAAGAGGCCATAGGATAGATCGAGCCCTTCTTGACCTAGGTTGTAGTTTGAATTTACTTCCATACTCTGTTTACAAAGAACTAGGTCTAGGATAGTTGAGCCCTACCCGAGTTACATTAGAGTTGGCTGATCATTCTATTAAGGTGCCTCGGGGCATCATTGAGGATGTTCTCATTCAAGTGGATAATGTCTACTACCCTGTTGATTTCATCATTTTAGATACTCATTCGATAGACATTGAGTCCTCTAAGCGTCATATTCCTGTCATTCTAGGACGACCATTCCTTGCAACTACTATTGTAATTATTCATTATAGGAATAGGTTACTGAAGCTGTCATTCGGTAATATAACCTTAGAGATGAACATCTTTATGGTTGGTAAACAAAATGGGGAAGTAGACAATGTTGAGGAGGTAGACTTCATTGAGTCTATTGTCCAGGAGCATGTGGATGGAGAGTTCATAGATGATTCAATTGAGAGGACTCTAGTTTAGAGTGAGCCTAATGACCAATTGGAAACTGAGAGTATAAGTCATAAGGACCCAACTAGAGTTGGGGAAGAGAGTGAGAGTTGCATGCATGAGGGTCATGAGACCCCTGCTTTTGAACCCATTACCCCAAGTACTGAAATGCCGGTCCCTTCTGAAGAAAAGTCACCCACTCCAAAGAGGAAACCATTACCTTCCACCTTGAAATATGCATTTTTAGGTGAGAGTGAATCCTATCCGATAGTCATATCCTCTAGCCTGTTTAAGGCCAAGAGGTATCTGTTTTGAAAGTGCTGAAAAGTCATAGGAAAGCTCTAAGTTGGACTATAGTGGACCTACATGGTACCAGTCCTCTAATGTGCACTCATCGTATATATCTTGAGGAGGCTTCTAAATCTGTGCGTCAAATGCAACGACGCTTAAACCCCAACATGAAGCAGGTTGTAAGAGAAAAAGTACTAAAGCTTCTTAATGCAGGTATTATATATCCCATCTCTGATTCCAAATGGATTAGTCCAAACAGGCTAGTGAATGTGCATAGACTACCGTAGACTCAATGCAGCCATTAGGAAAGATCATTTCTCACTTCCATTCTTGGACCAAGTCTTGGAACGAGTAGCGGGCCGAGCATACTACTGTTTTTTAGATGGGTATTCTGGCTACAACCAAATTGAGGTCGCTCTAGAAGACCAAGATAAGACTACATTCACATGCCCATTTGGCACCTATGCGTACAATAGAATGCCCTTTGGCCTACGCAATGCACTAGCCACCTTTCAAAGGTGCATGATGTCCATTTTTAGCGACATAGTTGAAAGATCCTTGAAGTTTTTAAGGACGACTTCTTAGTTTACGGGGATACTTTTGAGGCTTGTTTAGAGCACCTTGAGAAAGTTTTGGAGAGATGCGAGAAGAGCAATCTAGTGCTTAATTGGAAGAACTGTCACTTCATGGTGACACAAGGTATGGTTCTTGGACATATTGTGTCCACTGAAGGGATAGAGGTCGATCAGTCTAAGGTTAAGTTAATCCAACGCCTCCCTACCCCTAAGTGTGTTAGAGACATTCGGTCTTTTCTTGGGCATGCGAGATTCTATCGGTGATTCATTGAAGAGTTTAGTGCCATTTCTAGACCCTTGTGCCTTTTGCTTTCACTGGAGGTTCCATTTGTTTGGACACCTCAATGCCAAGAAGCCTTTGACAAGCTCAAAGGGCTTCTTACCACTACACTTATTATCAGATCACCCGATTGGTCTTTAACTTTCGAGTTGATGTGTGATGCGAGTGATTATGCAGTGCGGACTATTTTAGGGTAAAGGGTAGACAAGAAACCATATGTGATTTACTATGCTAGTAAGACCCTTAATGAAGCCCAATTGAACTATACCACAACAGAGAAAGAGCTTCTTGTTATGGTCTTTGCATTAGACAAGTTTAGGTCATATTTAATCAGATCTTTGGTTATCATTTACACTGATCATTCCGCACTTAAGCATTTGTTGATAAGCTCAATGCAAAACCACTACTCATCCGTTGGATTCTCTTGCTTTAAGAGTTTCATATTGAGATTAGAGATAAGAAAGGGGTTAAAAATATCGTTGCCGACCATCTGTGGAGGCTCTCTATTGATGGGGATGCCCAAGACCCCCTTCCAATCAATGACTACTTCCCGGATGAGCAACTCTTCTATGCTCATACACTTACAGGATCCATGTCACTGTAGTATGCCAACATAGCTAACTACTTAGCTACTGGCAAGATTCCCTCACAATAGTCTAGTAATAATAGGAAGAAATTCTTTAGACATGTGAGGTATTTTTCTTGGGAGCATCCATATCTGTTCAAATATTGTCCATATCAAGTTATCCGTCGGTGTGCTCCCGACGATGAGGTAAAAAGCATTATCGAGTTTTTTCATTCACAGATATGCGGTGGGCACTTTTCTTCGCGTAAAATCACTGTCAAGATCTTGTAGAGTGGTTTCTATTAGCCCACCATGTTTCGAGTCGTCTACATTTTTTTCAGATCCTGTGATAGATGTCAATATTTAAGAAGTCTTTCCAGGAGGCACATGATGCCTCTTACCCCCTATCATCATTCTTGAGGTTTTTGACTGTTGGAGTTTTAATTTCATGGAACCCTTTCCTAGCTCATTTGGGTATCTATACATTTTAATGGCCATAGACTACGTGTCTAAGTGGGTAGAAGCTATACTAGCATGTACGAACGACTATGCTATTTGTAAGCACTCCATTTTTGCCCGCTCGGCAGTCTCCAGTCTGTCCATACTTATATTCAAGTCAATATGGACATATTCTGAGTTAACTTAATTTTTCAAGTCTAATCTAGTCAATCCGTTGCTTCGCGGGCTCGCCGGGCCCGAATAGAGGTAAAATGACCAAAATGCCCTTGGGAGCATTGTTCGGTCCAATTTCAATGGGCACGTCTTCTCGAAGATGATAAGTCCCCTTTTTAAATTCAATTCCAATCAAACTTTGAGTCCAATTCCAAATTCCAATCTGTCCCTCGAGAAAGTTGATTCCTCGAGCGGTAAGTCCATCCTATCTGGCACGTTTTTTGAAGAAAGTTCTTTGAAACGGTAAGTCCCTTTAAGCCCGTCGACTGGGATGAGACCCCAAGTGCCCGAGATGGTAAAACGGTCCACCTTTGGTGCCTGCTAGCTTGCCAATGCAGAAATGTCCGTTTCGACACGCCTTCCGGGAAAGATGATTCCTCAGGCGCTAAGTCCATTTAGCAGTTTCCTGAGATTAGGCAGTTTTGGGAATGATCACGAACCGTCAAAGTAACGGAAGTACTTGTAAACATTGTAATCGTCAGAGTGGCAGAAACACTCGTAAATAGATCGGTATAGGGAATTGCCAACAAACCCCTGTATCACGGGACCGTCGTCAGAGTGGCGAAAATACTCAAAACCCAAGTTAACACCAGTGTCTGCTAGCCCACTTCGGTAAAAAATGACCAAACTGCTCCTAGGGCCATCTTCGGTACGTTTCTCGATAAAGTACCTAAGTCCTCAGAACAATAAGTCCACCTTTTCAAGATTGTCTTAAAGGCAATCCGGTATGATTAGGTGCCTTCTAGTTAGTTTCGGGCCAATTTCGAGACTTTTCGGTCAAGATAATCATTTTGCCCCTAGGCATCCGAACGCCCTGAGAATCACAAGGACTCTTGGTATCAAACCGGTAACCTCCCGAGAATGATTTTTATAGTATTCCTGACCTTTCATTATCTTTCCGGATCATTTCGAGTCAATTCCGGCAAACTTGGGTGCAAAATGACCGTTTTGCCCTCGTGGGCCCTTCGCTTTTTCCAACTACACCGGCTCTGGATATCAAATCTGTAACCTTTGAAAACATTCTAAATAATTTTTTCACACCTCGAGTCTTCTTCCAGGACATTCTGAGTCCGTCCTGGCAATTTTCTAGCCTGGTTGACCGTTTTGCCCCTAATTGCCTGGTCAACCCATCCAACACATCCTGTCACAATTTTTAAAGTATGCTAACCCCGAGACACTGTTTTAGGGGTTTTCATCCCTTTTCGGTCTTCCGGGTCATTCTCGGCCCCTTTAAATCATTTCTGGACCTTCTGGAGCCACTCCTAGTGAAGTCAGGCTAAAAATTGCATGGTAGTCACTAGTACAGGTGCCCAAATCTTCTGAAGATACGTTGCTTGCCAAATTAAACGCTTTCCTAAGTGGCTGGTGCCACCAGCAGTGGTGCCAAGCCAAAAATTGGCTTGACGCCATTCCTAGTGGCACCAATGTGTTCTTTGGCCTAGTGCCATTGCAACAAGCGCATGGTTGTTCTTCTCTCTATAAATACAGAGCCTCTTCCAGTGTGAAAGAGGCCCAAAAACTCAGTCTAAAAATCATACTCTTCGATATATAGAGCTCGTAGCCTCCCTAAACCCTAGTTTTCCTTAGGTTTTCCAAACCCTAGTCTCTATACACAAACCCTAGCTCATATATACTCTCATACACTCTCATACACTCCTATACACTCATACACTAGCCTCCAAAGCTTCCATTGAATACTTGAAGTGCTGCAACCTAAAGCTCTCGAAGATCAAGACGAAGACTGAAGCGAAAATCGAAACAAAGCAAGAAAAACAAATCGCGCAAAGTAAAGCAAAATAAAGAAGATACAAGGTAGGTTCTCTATTTAAGTTTACGCATCTTCCCCCTCTCTCTTCTCCCTTCGAACCCACTTGGGTTTTCTTTTATTTTAATCCTTGGTCTTCTTCCCCCCTATCTTGCATGCTTGAAACAAGGGACTTCCCGATCCATGTGTAGGATTAGGCTATTGGAGGTCACCATGTCGGGGCTTTCTTTTAGTTTAACCGGAGACCATGTGGGTTCGGCCCCTTTGATTATATGGTGAAGCCTTAATCTTGTATGTTCACGACCCCAACTTGCATTGTGCATATCATGATCTTGCATTTTTCTAAAATTTGTTTTCCAACTTGTTTTCAAAACTTGCATCAAAATTGTTTTCAAAATTTGTGTTAAAATCTTTTCTTCAAAATTTGTTTTCAAAATCACAATTCTAAGGTGATTCTAGCCTTTTTATGGCTAGGATTGCTTTAGGAAAGTGTTATATTTAAAGTGACTAATGTGGTCCATATTTTTAAATCTTTGTTGTTTTCAAAACACTATCTTAAAGTGGTTTTAGCCTTCTTATGGTTAGAATCGCTTTAGAAAAGTAAGATATTTTTATGAACTTTTAAAAAATATCTCGTTCTAAAAAACCTCTTTTTCAACATACTTTCTAAAAACTCTTTCCAATCTCCTTCTCAAAATTCCTTTCCAAAATTGTTTTCTAAGACATTCCCTTCAAATATCTATTTTCCAAAACGTTTTCTTAAACTCCTTTCCAAAACGCCTTCTTCAAATTCATTTTCTAGAAACACTTCCCAAACGTTTTCCTAAAAACTCTTTTCAAAAACTCGTTTTTAGGATCTCCCTCTAAAAATCTTCCTTTCTAAAAAAAACTCACTTTTCAAAATCTCTTTCCTTAGAACTTAAGTCAAGCCCTAGAGCTAACAATTAGGAAATCCTAATTTTCTTTCCCAAAAACATGATTTCCAATTCCTTATTTTGGCGTCAAACTTTAGGTTTCCAAATCCTATTTTCTACATCAAAATCATAAATTTCCAAAACCTATTTTCTATTCGAAAATCTAGGATTTTTAAAATTTCATCTTCCAATTTCATGCCAAATCAAATCCTCCGTTTTAGGAAACCAAATCCAATCTCCCAATTTAGGAAACTAGATCCGATCCTCCGTTTTTGGAAACAAAATCAAAACACTTCTTTTTAGAAAAAAAAAATCCAATTCCTTGTTTTAGGAAATAGGAATCTCAAATCCTTTCTAATCTCATACTTTCTTAAACCTTAAGTCTCTAAAACTTAAACTTTCAAGTCTTCCCTTAAACTTTAAGTTTTCAAATATTTCTTAAACTCAAACATTTCCTAATCTCAAGTATTTATGATACTCAAATTTCAAATCTTTCCAAATCCTAAACTTTCTAAATTCCAAGTATTTATGATACTCAAATTTCAAATCTTTCCTAATCTCAAGTATTTGTGGTTCTCGGGGCGTTCGGATGCCTAGGGGAAAAATGGTCATCTTGACCTAAAAGTCTCGAAAAAGGTCCTAAGGGTAGTTTGGTCATTTTCCACCGAAGTGGGCTAACAAACACTGGTGTTGACCTAGGTTTTGAGTGTTTCCGCCACTCTCACGGTGTGAGTATTTTCGCTACTCGGACGGGGTTGAGTATTTCCGCTACTCTAACGGTTTTGTGAGTATTTCCGCTACTCTAACGGTTCTGTGAGTATTTCCGCTACTCTAACGGGTTCATGAGTATTTCCGCTACTCTAACGGTTTTGTGAGTATTTCCGCTACTCTAACGGTTTTGTGAGTAGTTTTGCTACTCGGACCGTCTCGAGGAATAAACTGTCTCGAGAGTGGGACTGGAAGGGGTCTTACCGTCTCCGAAGAGACGTGCCTGGATTGGAGCCGTCTCGAGGAATAAACTGTCTCGAGAGTGGGATTGGAAAGGGGTCTTACCGTCTCCGAAGAGACGTGCTTGGATTGGAACCGTCTCGAGGAATAAACTGTCTCGAGAGAGGGATTGGAAAGGGGTCTTACCATCTCTGAAGAGACGTGCCTGGGTTTTGAGTGTTTCCGCCACTCTAACGGTTTTATGAGTATTTCCGCTACTCTAACGGTTTTGTGAGTAGTTTCGCTACTCGGACTGTCTCGAGGAATAAACTCTCTCTCGAGAGGGTTTGGAAAGGGAATTGGAAAGAAACCATGCCCCTAAGGGCATTTTGGTCATCTTGCCTCTATTTAGGCCTGACAGGCCCGCGAAGCGATGGAAAGATGGAATTTGGACCTAGAGAAATGGTTTCGATTGGAATATGCCCAAAATGACTTGAAAACAAGTCTGGACGGAGTGTAGACTGCTGAGCGGTCAAAAATGGGGTGTTTACAGCTACCCTTTTTTTCTGTCTTTGCTTGTCAAAGACAGAAAACGATAAGAGTAAGAGTCCTATGTTGATCGCGAGGCAGTCGGAGGGACGGACACTGAGATTCTTTTGACAACGGGGGTCGAAAACGGATAACAGGCCAAAAAGGCCTTCGAAAACGAGTTTTGGCGGGAAAAAGGGCAAAACTGCCCAAAATTTAGAACTGGCGCCACTAGCAGTGGCGCCTTTGGCAAAAAGGAACTGGCGCCTCTGCTAGTGGCGCCAGTCTTAAAGTTAAAACCAGAAAATTTCTGGTTCGAATACCCACGGGATTTGAAGAGTTTTTTGCAAATTTGTGAGGCATTGCGAGGAATCCGTCTTGGACATTGAAGGAGCACTCCTTGGGGACCACGGGTGATTGCCAGAGGGAGTCCACGTCGCCGGAAAAGTTGCCGGAAGTGAATATTTCGCCGGAGAACTTCCAAAAGGTGAGTTTTCAAATTTTGATGATTTTAATGTGTAGAACTTCGTTTGAATCATGTGAATAGTGGAAATTAATATTTTGATATGTTTTAAACACTTTGGTGATGTTGTTTTTGCAATTTGATGGTTGTTTGATTGAATTTGAGTGATTATATGTAAATGTGTGAAGGGGGTTTTCTGTAGGAATAGGAAATTTGTTCCTATAAGCATGGGTATTAGGTTTTCTGGCTATGTTTTTGTGCAATGTGCCTTAGAAAAATGTGTTTAACAACCGTATGAAGTTTCGTGATTTTTTGAAAACTTGGTGAATTTTTTATTTTTTAAAAAATAGAAAAATATTTATAAAATTAGAAAAAATTAGAAAATCCAAGAAATTGATGAAATTTTTGAAGTTTGAAATTTGGAAAAATGTAGGAGTATTTTGAAAACATTTGAGGTGATTTTGAAAAATTTTGGAAGCCTTTTGAAAACCATTGATTTATTTGAAAAATAAAACATGAGTTTTGAAAATTTTGAAAAATTAGAAAGTGTGCACGGGTGCCATTGTCATGTGATTGTGGCGTTGAAAGGTGCATATTTCGTGTTTTGTGTTGATGTCGTGGGTGTTGTAGGGGCCATTTTTTAAACAGGACTCTGCCGAAATTTTTTAGAAATTATGGAAAAAGTGGGTTAAAGTTTTAGAAATAAAATCTTTTTGAATGGAAAAGGCAGAGAGCCCTTGAGATATGATTGAAAGTTGGAAAAATCAAGAAGTGTGGAAATTTTATTTTTGATTTGTTATTTGAAAACCTTTATTTGTTTTGTTTGCGTTATTTGTTTGTTTTATTTTACTGTTATTTAAACTGCATGAATGGCATAATTAATATCACTTACCCTGGCTTACCTTTTCAGGATGACAGACGCAGGTGATGACGGTTTCGAGAGGAGACGCCGCTCGGGGAAAGCGGCCCGGACAGATTCTGCTGGCGGCTCTAGTCGATCTAGAGGTAGTCGACGATCTACCGGACGATCTTTATCCAACCAGAGCGGGCAGGGGAGTAGGCCACCTGTCGACCCTTTTCCTCCGGTTGAGCAGGCTTTTACCGAGAAGGTTGATGCCGAGGAGGAGGTACCGGGCCTTGGGGACCTGGTGACCGGCTATGGGAGAGCTTCTTCCAGGCATAGGCAGACAGACGCCGACTTGGGAGATTTGCAGATACCAGATGTCCCACCTCTCGGGGATCTTGCCTATCATCCTAGTGTATACTCCAGACAACATTTGCCACCTCCGCGGGTACATACAGCTTTCCGAGGGGCTGTTCACTAGATTTTTGTGACCATGCAGCAGGCTGCCCCATCATACCGCGCCTTCTTGGTAGAGATCGGGTTTAGCGCCTTTATGGGATTACAGGCTAACCGCCTGAACTGGCATTTGGTACTGGCGCTTGTTGAGAGGTGGTTCGGGGAGACTGGGACCTTCCATTTTGTCGGCTTCGAGTTAGGCCCCACTCCTTTAGATTGGTCGATTATTACAGGACTCTCCTTTGTCGGCCGGCGGATCACCTTGCACCCGGTCAGTAAGGACGAGGCCTGTTTGCTGTTAGACTTGCCTCAGCCTGAGCGTTCTGCCTTCCCAGTCTCTTGGATTAGTTAGGGTGAGCGTACTTTTGCTATCGAGCCATCGCCTGCCCGGCGGGACATCATGAGACGGCGACTTGTGTTGTATATCATCTTTAGTTGCTTCTGCAACAACAACAAGTTACTCGTGCCGTGTCGTTTGGTGATTATAGTAGCTGATCTGGGAGCTTTGTCTGAGTTGGACTGGGGGTCCTTTTCTTTTGGCTGTTTTCTTTGATCGATGCGGGTTCGAACTTCTTCTCGTTGGGGCAGCATGACTAGCTTTTGGCCCTTCATTGTCTGGTGGAGTTACGAGTACCTGCCGGTGCGTCGTCCTGCAGTTGTTGAGGATGATCTTTATCCTCGTGCTTTGAGGTGGGCTCGTGACCGGGTAGCTCAGCGATCGGAGATTACTGACTTCGTGACGCTCCGGGCTAACCTAGAGTTGATTGAGGCGAGGGATGTGACCTGGCGGCCCTTCATTGGATCAGTCCATTACGAGACAGTCCGGTACCTGGTCCCGTTGTCCTTATCGAGAGCTGCTTTTCTCAGTGATGACACCTGGGAGTCCTATCTTAGAGAGCGGCATTGGCGGCAATTTCACGAGGAGTTTCGATCAGCAGGAGCTCCGCCAGAGTATATGTTTGGAGCCCTGGTGGCAGGAGTGTCTATCCCCTACCAGGAGCGCCAACCAGGTTTCGAGTTCTTGCTTCCTTCAGATACAGATTACGCTGCGCACTTTGGAGCCCATTCGGTTGGTGCCTTCACCCGGTTTGCGGTAGTAGTCGGTGGGTACGCTATTGGCCACGAGGTGGTTGACCTATGGCGCCGTGCTGGAGGATATGTGCCCCAGGCTGAGTTTACTGCTGTGAGAGACTAGAGAGACCAGTACCAGATGGAGCGGGACCAGTACCAGGCCGAGGTAGCTTCCTTGACAGCTCGGTTATCTCAGATGGGTGGTGGGGGGGGGGGGGGGGTAAGTTATTCTCTCTTTGCTCCTTATTGCTCTGCTGTTGCTTAGTTCCTTTTGTATGTAGCTGATTTCGATTCTATCTTCCCTGTAGGATGGTGGTGCTTCGAGTAGTTATCCTCCTCCTCCGATGTCGGGTTTCGGGGATTTTGACCCGGATGATATTGACTTCGACCTATGATAGATGCCCCTTGTGGAGATTCTGATCCTCTTTTGCCCCTGGTCCCTGAGTTGTATTTATGTTAGACAGTTTTATTCTTATTTTGTACAAAAATGAATATTTATAGTATTTAGATGCATGGATAGACAGATACATTCATGATCTTTACACCTAGGTATATGATCAGATGCATGTGATGTATGATGATGTTAGATATTTATTACATGAGTTGATGTTTGTGATTTCTATTTCTACAGGGAGTTATGTCCTATATGTGCAAAACTCATGCTGATTTTTTTTCTTTTTTTTTTTAACATATGCACAAGTTAGAAGTATATTAATAGAATGACACATGGTGCTGTTGGACTTGTAGCCTTGGGAATGGTAACTCCCTCCTCTTCGGGGGTTTAGCCTCTCTTTTAGTTCAACCTTACCTTGATGGGATGATAGCATTTCATACTTTACTCAACCTCTTGATCGCCCCCAACTCTTTGTCTTAGGGTTAGTGTATAGGGTTATTGGGCTGAGACTCTCGACTCTCGGGGTCTTAGCAACAACTTACCTGACCTTTGGCAAAGCGATAAGTGGCCAGTCATTTCAATCCGATAAGACTTTATTTAGGACCGTAATGTAGGCTAGGTTATGGGGTTTTAGAAACAAAGGGATATGTAGGCTCAAATTCAATATTGTTTTTAGCAAGGTTTAGATCCAAACTGTCCTTAATCGTTTTTCAATAGGATTAGCATCTTCTTTTTGTCCTCTTTTTTTTTAGCTTTGGCAGTGAATCTAACTCATTTAGATCAAGCAATCTATTTTCAATCAGAGGGGACTTTAATAGGATTGTAATGTAGGCCATGGTTTCGAGGTTTTGCAAGAAAGGGTAAAGGCTTAAACCTATTGTTTCTACTGGGTTTCCTTGTAACCTAGGATCACCTTTAAATTTCCTTCTTGCTTTTGACCATATATTTCTCAGGGTGAAGATAATTTTTTTCTGTCACCCCTTCTATAGACTTTTTGAGATAAACATGACTTTCTTCTCATTTGATCTTCTCATTATGCTTTTGAAGATAACTCAATCATAATTTTCTTCAGGGCTTTCTTTAAAGTATTTTTTTTTTTCTCTTGCCCTTTGGCAACTCCTTTCTTTTGTTTTTTTTTTTTCTCTTTACTTCTTTTCTTTTCTTCTATGAAACGAAACGATTCTTTAACCCTTTTCCCTTAAACCTTTTCCTTAATAGTTCAATATACCCATTGTGGGCGGTGACCCCTAGGCTGGGGTTTTGTTAAGAAAAGATACGTGGCTCAATGGATTTGGCAAAGGGTTATTTTTGACTGTGTGGGAAATGAAATGAGAGCCTCTCTTCACTTTGAATTAGATTGCTTGATCTATAGAGCTTTTAACACTATTCTAGCATGATAGAGGTGGACACCACTCCTAGAATTCTCAACTAATGTCTGCCCCAGTGTGGGGAGGACAGTCTTGGATCAGGGTTAACAAAGAAAATTTTCGCTTTCCGCGAGGCACTAGGGGTTAAGCAAAGGGAATATGAACACATTTAGTTATTTATTCAGTTATTTATTCTTTATATGTGGGGGAATGAAAGATGACTCCTCTTCCTCTTGATAAACTGGCCACACATCGCTTAGCCTCAGAGTCTTGCAAGTGCTGCCTTTGGGTAGTATCCTCACTCATCCTTATTCTCTCTCTCTGTGGAAGGCTGATCATTTGGCGAGTGGTCAACTCATGCTATCATCCCTTCAAGTTGGATCATTCCATAAGATAAACCACGCCCCTTGCGTAGAAAGTAGTCACTATTTCCCAGGGAAGACAAGACAACAACAATGGAATAAAAGACTGTTATTTGATTATTATTATTATTTTCACGGAAAGCATAAAATTCTTAAACAATAAGAAGATGTAATCATGAATTTAAAGACAGGAAGTAAGAGGGATAGAAAGAAAGTGGGCGAGAACACCCCTCTCTTGTATGCTCTTGCAAGGATTCCATTTTAGTACGGCCTTGGGACAATCCCCATGTCTTCGATGCTCCATTCGCGACCCAGATCCTCTACCAAGGGTTGATAAGCAAAGGCTTCCCCTAGAGCTCCACAGGCGTTGACATTGTTGATGCGGTTGTCAGCCTCCCTCTTGTTTTGTGTAGCGGGTTCTTCTGTAAATAGGGTGACCAGCTCACCCCCTTCCAATTCAAATGGCTCTGCTTGTGCTCTTGGCTTCTCTATCCTCCAGCTCATTTCTTCATAGTTGTACTCATTCGTGGGCCAATGACTCTCTAGCAAATGACGTTCGGCCGCGGCGTATTTCGGATGCAGAAACTCAACACCCCATCCATCAGCAACCATGTTTTCAATAATCTCATCTCCTAGGAACATTGGCTCCTCAATGGGCCAGTCGGAAGCATCAGGCACTTCACCGGGGTTATGGAGATAGATTGGTCATAATGGGAGATCTTCCTCCCAGTCAACTTCTTCCTCAGTCTCCCAATCGTCCTTATAGTCCTCGGCCTCAGGCTCGTCAAACACTCCCTCGCCTTCCATTTCGACTAATATCATATTGACGGTGTGATCTGGCAGAGGGTTAGCAGTCACATTGGGAGTGGGAGCAGGTTTTACCGGCTGCAGATCGATGGTCTTATTGTCGATCAGGTCTTGGATTTTGTGCTTGAGAGCAAAGCAGCTTTCGGTGTCATGCCCCTGGCCACTTGAATGATACTCACATGTAAGGGCAGCATTAAAAGTTGGGGGTAGAGGGCTTGGCAACGGGCGAGCAGGTACGGGTTTCAGGATGTTATTCTTTAGAAGGCTATGGTAGGCCTCGGTTTGGGTGCATGCTAAGGCGTCAAAGGTACGGATGCGTCGAGCAGGTTTATTAAAGTTGGGTCATGCCCCAGCGGGGCCGTAGTTAGGGGTTGGAGCAGGCATGGTCAAGGTGGGCAAGGGCGGGACTTGGGGTGATTGGAGCGGGGGTCGGTATTGGGGTGGTTGGCTAGGCAGAATAGCAGACACTTCGCTTTCCTTCCTGATTGTGCCCCTTGTAGTAGCCACCTTCTTGGCTATGTTGGTGGTATTTTCTCCAGTCTTGGCATAGGGATCTGTGATTCTTCCTGTCTTGAGGCCGTTTTCTATCATTTCCCCTTGCATGATGAGTTCGGAGAAGCTTTTTCCCACGCTTGTGCAGAGTTTCTCATAGAATATACCTTAAAAAGTATGTATAAATAGTTGTACATACTCCTTCTCTTCCAACGGGGGATTAACTTGTGCAGCGGCCTCCCTCCATCTTAGGGCGTATGCTTTAAAACTCTCCTTCTCACCCTTGCTCATCGTCATCAAAGACCAGCGATCGGAAGTGAGATCGATGTTGTGACGGTATTGGGCTTTGAATGCATTGACTAACTCCATCTAGGTTGTGATCTTCCTTAAGTCCAGACGAGCGAACCATTGTAGAGCCAACCCGGTGAGGCTGTGTTGGAATAACTGCATAAGGAGTTTCGGGTCGTTGCCATGTCCACTTAGTGCTCCAGCATATAGACGAAGATGAGCAACAGGGTTACCGGTACCGTCGTACTTCTGGAAGTCAGGCATTTTAAACTTAGCAGGCCTCGGGTGGTCAAGGAGGAAACATAGCTCATCATAGGAAGTGAATCCGTAAGCATCATGGCCATGGAGACTTCGTAATGAATCCTTTAACCCTTGGATTTTCAGACTGAGAGGGTCTAGAGGGGCCTTCTTCGTAACAGGTGAAAGCAATATGGTCTCCTCTTCTTCAGTATTGACCCTTTTGGCATCTTCTTTGGTTTTTCCAGCATTGTCAGACTAAAGCAAGATCCTCAGATTAGCGGGTTCAAGGTCTTTAGATGAAGTCGTTGATGATGACGGGACCGCAGTAGTATCCTTTATGGCCAGAGTTTGAATGAGTTTGAGCATCTCATCCACTTAGTCCTCATTTCATTAACTTCCTCTCGAGAGACTTGAGAGGATTCTTCAGGGTTAGCAGCCATCAATGATGCTTTGTGCCGAGTGATAATAGGATCCTTAGGTGGATGTTGCACTTTCTTGGGAGCAATGTTGACTCAGTACAAGGTGACTTCTGTAAATAGAAATAAAAAGAAAAAAAAAGGAAAAAGACAAAAACACAAGTCACAAGTTAGTTTTTGGTTTTTAGAGAGCTTTATGCAATGCATGTCCTAGGATTGCCCCTGCTTGAGAGGGAGACTAAACATGATGTATTGGCTCACTTTTGGAGATAAGGGGTTTGCCCCTGTATGCAGACACCTTACCGTCAGGTGAGAACCTTCAGCCATTCATGCATTCATTCATAAAAACAAAGAAGTACATTAAATTCTGGGTTTGAAATACAAAAGAATTGAAATACATTTTAATAGGGGGAGGGGGAACATTTTCCTTTGGACTTCCACCTATCTACTTTTACAAAAAGGAAAACCTAAACTACTCTTGAGTCTTCGGATTCGCCTTCCTTGGATTTGATGTCGAGGAGGTCACTGAGAGACCTTGTTGATTGATTGCCCCTTGTCTTCTTGGCAACCCTATCTCCGTGAGCATAGAGGGATTGAGGCCCCTCTTATGAAATGGATTGGTGTGCATGCCATGAATCCTTAGGGTTACGCGGGGACCCTTAGGGTTTGGGTAGGTTTAATGCAAGGGAGAGTGACGTTGGTGTCACTCTCAATGGGTTGACCATATGCATGAGAATGCAGTGACTTGAGTTACTTGGAACTCTTGTCTTAACGTGGGATATTGAATGCGTGAACATGAATATGCAAAAAGTATAAGGAGAGAAAGTATAATTGAAGTAAACATGTATGCATGAACAGTTAGACAGGCATTATAACAGTATAAATACAGGCATTATAACAGCAGGTATAAATGAAAGTAAGAGCAGTCGCCCTTTCCTCCGTGATTTTAAAAACGGTGCGTGTGTTTTAAATCCGGCAGAGGTTCGGCTATGCATGGTGTCTATATGAGTATGAGGTTGAGGGTTAACTAATGCGTCCTAAAAAGGCTCGGTCCTCGGATCTTCAAACCTAGGCCCACTCCCCGAGGTGGTGCCATGATCGGTTGGTGATCCGAGCGGGGGAACCATCAAGAGGCCGTAGGCGAAGAAACTAACACAGCATCTTGCCCACAACCAATATACCGTTCCCCCTTTCTAACTAGAAAGGACATATCAGGGTATGCAAGTATGCAGAATGCAAGTGCACATGCAGTGTGTGTGTGATTTTTAAAAGTGGAGGAAAGGGCCCAACAACTCCCATTCATCCTGTACATCACATTCATGCAAAGCAGTTAATAAAATTTAAACAAAATGTGTACCTACAAAACAAAGATGCAAGTGTTAGTATGTGGATGGCAAACATAATACAAGATAATATGAATGAATGCATGTTTGTTTTTTGAAAACAATTTTGAAAATTTAGTTTTGAAAATTTAAAGTGAATAGGATTGAACCAAGTTAATTGAAGACTCTACATGGGTGAAGGGTAAAGAGACATGACTACGGCCTAACCCTCTACGTGTCCCCAGTGGAGTCGCCAGCTGTCGCACCTAGATTTTTCGCACTTGAGAAATACTCACACAAGCGGAAAAAATGCTGTACTATCTCGTTAGAACTCACCCTCCTAAAAGAATGAGTGCGACTAAGTTTGAATTGAAAAATAAGTTTGAATAAAGGGCTTTTGAAAAAGATTCGGAGTCACCACCTAACTTGATTAAGGTGAGTTAGGTCACCTAAAAACTAAGAATAATCCGAAGACTACACTTAGGGTTTTTGAAAAAAGGATTTTGGAAAACATCCTCAAGAGAGGGTTTTTAGGAAAACAGGTTGTTTAGCAACCTTTGAAAAGCATTTAGCCCTTTTTAGAAAAATAACTCCTTTTGGTCTTTGAAATCAGTGATTCTAGGTTCGGAGGTTGGTTACGTGTAGGGAAGACGCACTAAGCTATCACCCTACCCCGTCCTTTCGGTACCTACATGTCAATCTACCCTAGATTCACCTATGAGAGTCTTCGACTAACTATAGTTCAACCCTATTCACTTTAGAAAAACAATGTTTGAAAACTAATTTAGCATGATGCATGATATGCAAGTGCAAGATGAGAGAATTGGAAAATAGAAATTGATTTAAAAAGAAATTGATTTGATTTGAAAATAGATTTGAAGAAATAGAATTGAAATTGAAAAGTTTGAAAATTGAAAGTAGAAGTTTGAAAATAGAAATTTTGGAATTTTGAAAATAGATTGGAATTTGAGATTTGAAAAGATTTTGGAAACCGCACCCATGAGAGTGGAATTGAAAGTTTGAAAAGTATTGTGACCGCACCTATGAAGGTTGCCTACGTATCCCTTTGGGGGAATCAGGTCAGTCGTAGTTCGGACCGGAGTCCGATTGAAAATAGAAGAGTGGATTGAAGAAGGAACTTGAATTGGACATTAAATTTGATTTGAAATTAGAAAAGGAATTTGAAATTGGAATTGAGAGGATTGGACTTGCTTTGGAAAGATTGATTTTGGAAAGACTTGGTTTTGGGAAGAAGGAGGTTTAGGAAACCTAGACTTGAGAATAAGAAAGATTGGATTGGAATGTTGGATTTGGAAGATTTGAAAAGATTTGGAAACTTGGAATTTAGGAAAGATTTGGATTAGGAAAGTTTCGAATTTAGAAATGTTTGAAAAAGGGAAGTTTTGATTTTGGAAAGTTTTGAAAACAAGGAAGTTTTGAAAATAAGAAAGTTTCGTTTTGGGAAAGGTTTGAAAAAGGAAAATTTTCAATTTAGGAAATGTTTGAATTAAGAAAGTCTCGAGTTGAGAAAAGTCTAAGATTTGGAAAGATTTGAAGTTTAAGAAAGTTTAGAATTTAGAAAGTTTTTAGGTTTAGAAAGATTTAACTTAAGAAGGTTTCAAATTTAGAAAGTTTTGAATTTGGAAAGATTTGATATTTAGAAAGTTTAAGATTTAGAAAGTTTTAGAGTTTTAGAAAATCTTGAGATTAGGAAAGGTTTGAGTTTAGGAAAGATTTGAAAGCTTGGATTTGAAAAAGATTTTGGAAAGGGGTAGAATTAGGAAAGGGTTGAATTAGGAAAGATTTGAAAGTTAAGTTTTAAAACTTAGGAAAGATTTTTATGTTCAAGTTTAGGAAACTTAAGATTTAGAAAAACGGAAGTTTAGGAAGTATTTGAATTAAGAAAGAGTTGGATTTTGAAATTTAAGGAAAGATTTAAAGTTTAGGTTTAGGAAACTTATGGTTTAGGAAGGAATTGAATTAGGAAAAGTTTGGATTAAGAAGAGATTGGATTTGGTTTCTAAAAGAGAAAGGTTGGATTTTGTTTCCAAAAACGGAAGACGGGATCTAGTTTCCTAAACGGGGAGATTGGATTTAGGAAGGATTTGGAAAAGGAGATTCTAGAAACCCTAGAGTTGGAAAATTATAGTTTTGACATAGAAAATAGGTTTTGGAAACATGTATAGTTTTGATGTAGAAAACAAAAGATTTTGAAAATCTAGGTTTGGGGCAAAGTTTGAAAACCATGTTTTTAGGAAGAAAATTTAGGATTTCCTAATTGTGGGTTCTAGGGCTTGACTTGGGCTCTAAGGAAAAGGGATTTTTAGAAAGTGCGTTTTTAGAAACGAAGGTTTTGGAAGGAAAACCTAGAGGGGAATTTCTAGAAGGAAGATTTTAGAAAAGAGAGTTTTTGAAAAGATTTTTAGGAGAGATTTTTTTAGGAAAGTGAATCTAGAGAGTGATTTTGGAAAGTGAATTTTGAGGAAAAGATTTTGGAGAGGAGTTGAAAAAGAGAGTTTTGAAAAATAGATTTTGGAAGGGAGTTTTTGAAAACAATTTTGAAGAGGGGAGTTTTAGGAAAGTATGTTGAAAAAGAGATTTTTAGGAAGAGATTTTTAAAGAGAGTTTTTAGAAGGTGTAAAAACATCTCACTTTCCTAAAACAATTCTAACCATAAGAGGGCTAGAACCACTTTAGGAAAGTGGTTTTGAAAACAACAAGATTCGAAAATATAGACCATAAAATGTCACTTTTAATGTAACACTTTCCTAAAGCAATCCTAGCCATGGAAAGGCTAGAATCACCCTAGAATTGTGGTTTTGAAAATATGTTTTTGAAAAAGAGATTTTGATGCAATTTTGAAAACAAGTTTGAAAACGTTTTGAAAAACAACTTTGAAAACGGTTTTTGGAAGATGTAAGACTATGATATGCACAATGCAATTTGGAGTCGTGAACATACAAGGTTAAGGCTTCACCACATAATCAAGGGGGCCGGACCCACGTGGTTTTTGGTTAGACTAGAAGAAAGCCCCCGACACGGTGACTCTCCAATAGCCCAATCCTACACATAGACCGGGAATCCCCTTGTTTCAAGCATGCAAAGAAAGGGCGGGAAAGAGATGGGGGATTAAAATAGAGAAAACCCAAGTGGGTTAGGAGAGAGAAGAGAGAGGGGGGAAGTGCGGAAATTTAAATAGGGAGCCTATCTTGTATCTTGTTTATTTTACGCGCCGTGCTGTCTTCGGTCTTCGGTCTTGATCTTTGTTTTTCGTCTTCAAGAGTTGTCTTCAAGCTTCGGGTTGCAGCTCCTCCAGTTTTCAAAAGATGGTTGAAGGCTAGTGTATGAGTGTATCGGGGTGTGTATGAGTGTATAGGAGACTAAAGTTTGTATAGGGGCTAGGGTTTGTGTACAGTGGCTAGGCTTTTTGGGAAAACCTAGGGAGGCTACGGTTTTGGAGGTGCTCGAACTCTGTATATCGAAATATAGGATTTTTAGGTTAAGTTTGCAGACCCTTTTCACGTTGAATGAGGCTCTGTATTTATAGAGGGAGGACAAACCTGGCGCCTGTTGCAGTGGCGCTAGGGTAAAATTTCTCTTGGCGCCACTACTAGTGGCGCCAGCCAGTTAGGAAACTTTATAAGTCGGCAAGCAACGTATCTCTGACTAGATTTGGGCACCTATACTAGTGACTACCATGTAAACTTTAGCCTGGCTTCACTAGGAGTGACTCCGGAAAGTCCGTGAATGATTTGAAGGAGCCGGGAATGACCAGAAGGCCGAAAAGGAGCAGGAACACTTAAAATAGTGTCCTGGAGGTATTTGACTTGAAAAGTGAGGACAAAATGTGTCGGAAAGGTTGACCGGGCCTTTAGGGGCAAAACGGTCAATCGGACCGGAAAACTGCCGGGACGGACTCGAACTGTCCCGGAAGAAGACTTGGGATCTGGAAACATTATTTAGAATGTTCCCAGAGGTTGCTAGTTGGATTCCCAGAGCCGGCGTGATCGGAAAAGGAGACCGGCCCACTAGGGGCAAAATGGTCATTTTGCACCGGGTTTGCCGGAACTGACTCGGAATGGTCCGGAAAGGTAAAGGAAGGTTGAGAATACTATAAAAAGTATTCTCGGGACATTACCGATTTGATACCCAGAGCCGGTGTGGTCGAAGAAGGAGACCGGCCCTCCAGGGGCAAAACGATCATTTTGCACCGGGTTTGCCGGAACTGACTCGGAATGATCCAGAAAGGTAAAGGAAGGTTGAGAATACTATAAAAAGTATTCTTGGGACATTACCAGTTTGATACCCAGAGTCGGTGTGGTTCCTGGGGCGTTTAGATGCCTAGGGGCAAAATGGTCATCTTAACCTGAAAGTCTCGGAAAAGGTCCTAAGGGTAGTTTGGTCATTTTTCACCGAAGTGGGCTAACAGACACTGGTGTTGACCTAGGTTTTGAGTGTTTTCGCCACTCTCACGGTGTGAGTATTTCTGCTACTCGGACGAGGTTGATGATTTGGGAGTATTTCCGTTACTCGGACGGGGTTGAGTATTTCCGCTACTCTAACGGTTTTGTGAGTATTTCCGCTACTCTAACGGTTCTGTGAGTATTTCCGCTACTCTAACGGGTTCGTGAGTATTTCCTCTACTCTAACGGTTTTGTGAGTATTTCCGCTACTCTAACGGTTTTGTGAGTAGTTTTGCTACTTGGACCGTCTCGAGGAATAAACTGTCTCGAGAGTGGGACTGGAAGGGGTCTTACCGTCTCCGAAGAGACGTGCCTGGATTGGAGCTGTCTCGAGGAATAAACTGTCTCGAGAGTGGGATTGGAAAGGGGTCTTACCGTCTCCGAAGAGACGTGCCTGGATTGGAACCGTCTCGAGGAATAAACTGTCTCGAGAGAGGGATTTGAAAGGGGTCTTACCGTCTCCGAAGAGACGTGCCTGGGTTTTGAGTGTTTCCGCCACTCTAACGGTTTTGTGAGTATTTTCGCTACTCTAACGATTTTGTGAGTAGTTTTGCTACTCGAACCGTCTCGAGGAATAAACTGTCTCGAGAGAGGGATTGGAAAGGGAATTGGAAAGAAACAATGCCCCTAAGGGCATTTTGGTTATTTTGCCTCTATTTGGGCTTGACAGGCCCTCAAAGCGATGGAAAAATAGAATTTGGACCTAGAGAAATGGTTTCGATTGGAATATGCCCAAAATGACTTGAAAACAAGTCTGGACGGAGTGTAGACTGCCGAGCGGTCAAAAATGGGGTGCTTACAGTACCACGTGGCATTTTGCCAATGGAACAGTACTGGCGTATGTGCTACATGCGTTAAAGCAAATTTTGCCCACGCGCATGTACCATATGTGCCAAACCTCTCTAGGATTGCCTATAAATACTGGCCTCCCCCTTTGCATATTCTAGAATTGAAACTAATAGCGAAGCTCTGCAAAAACCGCTCTAGAACCTTGAATCCTTATATACCTCTCATACTTCAATCATTTAGGGTAGATTCTACCTTCCCCTAGCCCATACACTTCACCTACATAGCCTCCCATGCCATAGAATACCTCCTTCCAGCCCCTCAAGCACATTTAAAGCCATCCTAGCTCAAGTTAAAACATCCATAGAAGATTGCAAGTGTATTGCAGGTAAAATGTGGTTTTTCTTTTATGTTTTTGTCTCCCTCACTCCTCTTTTTCTCCTTCTTAGCTTACTTAGGCTATTCTCTATTTTAATCATCATTTTCTACCCCCCTTTCTTGTATGCTTGAAGCAAGATGACTCTTAGTTCATACCTAGAAGAAAGTTAGTAAGAGCCACAGTGTAGGGGGATCTCTTACTAGCCTACTTTAAGATGGTATGGCCTTGGAGCCCCTTGATTATGTGGTGTAGCCTAAAGCCTTGTATGAATTCATGACCCCCTTTGCATATAGTTATATAGTTCATGTTTTGCATGCTTGGCTTTGTTTTTATGTTTATGACCATATTGATCAAGTTTTCATTATCCCCATTTCTATGTCATCTTCAAGCCTCCTATTCAAATGCTTTTTTAAAAGTGGTTTAAGAGTTGGCCCCTTGAAGCTTAGGATGAGACTCTAGGTAATCATGCCTTAGAAAATCTCCCCATTAACCCTTTAGCTCACATTTTTGCACCCTTACATTCCAACTTACATAAAATGGTTTTCAAACTCTCTAATTCCCAATATTTCTAGTCTCTCAAGTTTACAGGTTGGAATGGCCCCATGGAACCCTCTCTTGAGTGGACTCCTTTTACATTGGTCATAGGAACCTTAATTTGATAGAATAGTTTTATTTGAAAAATGGTTTTCAAAAGTTCATTCTCTCCATCTTTATATTAAAATGGTTTTTCAAAACGTTGTCATCATTGTGTCGATTTTTGAAATCCCTACTCAACCTTCTTCAGAATGATTTTTAAGCACCAACCATATAAACCATATCTTTGGCTAGAGTCAAATTTTCATAAAAATGGTCTTCAAAAGGGTTGTGTACCAAAGCTCTTTGCATAATATGATTTGTTTGCCAAAACTCTTTTAAAAAATGCATAAAAACACCTTTCAAAACTATCTTCCAATCCAATCCTAGGTTAACTTGAACCTAGTTGTCCAACCCCTAGGTTAACCCAACCTTAGTTAGTTAACCCTAGGTCACCTTAGCCCTAGGTTAACCAAACTCTCGTTGATTAACCTTAGGTCACCTTAATCCTAGGTTAACCAAACTCTAGTTGATTAACCCTAGGTCATCTTAACCCTAGGTTAACCAAACCCTAGTTGATTAACCCTAGTCCAACTTAACCCTAGTTGTCCAAACCCTAGGTTGACCCGACCTTAGTTAGTTAACCTTAGGCCACCTTAACTCTAGGTTAACTTAACCCAAGTTAGTTAACCTTAGGTCACCCCTAACCTTAGGCCAACCCAACTTAGGTTAGTATACTTCAAGTTTTCAACTCATAAACCCCTTTTAAATGTGCTTTCAATTTAAAACTATTCTCATAACCCATTTTTACAAAACCTCTTTCTCTCTTGAGATTTTAAAAATCAACTCCACAACCTTTTCAAATACTCCTACACTCTATCTTTAAATTATTTCCAAAAATGTTTTCAAGAACTCACAACCCTAAGGTGTCTCTACCCCTTTTATGGTTAAGGATTCCAAGGGAAGGTGATACATTAAGTTAAACCTTTAAGGTTGTCCATATTAGAGTTCCATGGTTCTAGGTGTTTTTAAAAACCACTTTCAAAAACTTTTCAAAGACCAATTTACTAAAACACTCAAAAATCACACCTCCAAGGTTTTCAAAACAAGATCTCAAAACATTTTCAAAACTCTTCAGTTATTTCAAAGTATTTCTGAAACTCCCTCAAGTTGTTCTAAAAACATTTCAAAACATTTCAAAACCCTATTTCCAGAGCATTTTTCAAAAAACCTTCAAGTTCTATTCAAAAAATACTCCAACATAAGGCTTCAAATCAAAATTCTCAAGTCATTTTTTCAAAGACCACAAAGTGTCTTCAAACCATTCCAAAGACTTCAAAACGTCTTCAAACATTCCAAAGGCCCTAATGCACCTACTTTCTATTGGGCTCTTGCCCGAACTATGAATGACCTGATTCTCGCCAAATGAGATACGTAAGCAACCTAAAATGGCGCGGTCATAACTTTTATTTCAACTCAAGTCCCATTTTCAAAACCCTCTATCAATTTAAGATTTCTATTTCAAATTCCTTGAAGACTTCCATATTTTCAAATATTTTTCTCAAAACTTACATCATGCATCGTTTATCCAAAAAGTGATGATCAAACCCCACTTTCAAAACTCTAAAGTGGATATTAAGTGGATAATGGTAACTGGTTATTCTAGTGAGTGAACAAAGAGTGATTAGACATGTAGGTACCGAAATGGCAGGGTAGGGTGATGATCTTAGGATATCTTCCCTACACGTAACCAACTCCCAGACCATAGATTCTATTTTTAAAAGACCAAAATGGAGTTATTTTCAAAAAGAGCTTAAAACTTTCCAAATGTTGCCAAATAACCTATTTTCTTAAAAACCCTCTCTTGAGCGAGTTTTTCAAAACATTTTTCCAAAAATCCTAAGTTTAATATTTGGATTATACTTAGTTTTAGGTGCCCTAACTCACCTTAATCAAGTTCGGTGGCGACTTTTATTTTTCTAAAAAGCCCTTAATCAAGCCAGTTTCAAGTTTAAACCCAGTCGCACTCGTCCTTCTTGGAGAATGAGTTCTAATGACAGAGTTTCGTGCTTTTTCTGAGCCGAAAGGACTTGGTAAAAAATCGAGGCGCGACTGGGCATTCGAACGCCCATTCTACTGTTTGAACAGCAAGGCCATTTTCTGTAAGGTTTACCTTGTGCCTATAAATACCAACTTTCATTTTATGTTCGAGATATCAGAGTGAGGGGGCGGCGAATACTTAGGGTTTTTGTAAATTTTTCATTTATTTAGCCTACATTTGATAGATTGTTGCTTATTTTGTAATTGTAATCTCTTAAACACTAGTTTCAATACAAGTTCTTCCATTTCCTTGTATTAAATTCATGATTTAAGTTGTTTACTTGCATTAAATTTATATTTTCAGTATTTCTTCTATTATTTTGAAGTTATTCTATAGACAGATATAAGTAGCTAACTCTTTCCATTTTGGGATTAATTGTGAAGACCCATTGGAGGTCTTGAATGAACAAAGTGGGTGAAATTTTGGGTTTTCAAGCTAAATTCTGTTTTTATTATTCTTCATGTTCTTCATATTTAAAAACATTAAAAACCTGTACGATTGATTATGTTCAGTAATGTTTATGCGAGAATCTGTACTCAGTATATGCGCTGCATGAATCGTTGGTATTCATCCTTGAATCTAAAATTTTGATTTATTCTAAAAGTTGAATTTCTAAAGAACACCTCATTTTTATCGCTAGAACTTTCAAATCCGAGATTCACGACGTAGTCGAATGATTTGAGTTATAAAATGCCTCCTTTGGAATTCTGAGAAAAACAATCGGTTGTATCAATTAATCTCGAGACTTTGTCTCATTAAGTTAAAATCAAACTTTATTCAAGTCGTTTAGCATTTATTTGTAGCTAGTTTAGATAATCAAACCATTTCCAAAACAATCAAAATTTTCTTTTCCTTTTAGAAGCATTTTGTCAGAATTTTGTGAGCGATTGAGAGGATAGTTCTAGTTCTTTCAGTCTTGTGCACATAGCTCCTTGTGGGAACGATCTCGTACTTTGAGTTTTACTACTCTGCCAGCTTTCACTTGGGACCATCTCAAGTGTGCACAGTTTACGCGAGTCAAGTTTTGGCGTCGTTACCGGGGAGCCTTGCTTTTGTACAAGTGACCACAAGAGGCATGCTAGAACACAAACCTTAGTCAACACGAAGTTCAGCAGATTGCTTCACCATCAACCTACAACCATGGAGGAATTGTTGGCTAAGGCCATTTGGTAACTTCGTTCCATCATTTTTGTTTTTGTGGTGTTAGAATTTTAGGATGTTTACTTGTTTTTCTTCTTTTTAGGGGTCTAGGCATTTTGTAGTTAGGAGGCAGAACTAGAGGCGGTTAGGCTACGTGCTAGTTGTTTATTGGTGGTTTTGCTTTGTATGTGGAGATTGGAGGATCGGTTGAGTTACTTTTAAATTTCTTGTGGGCAACGGAGTTGATATTTACGTAGAGATTAGAGGTTCGGAAGGACTTGATTTGATTTGATTGATGTGTGCATTGCATTTGTATGTCCTAATTCTTTAGAGATCACACGCATCGTCTTTGTAGAGTCTCACCTTTATATAACCTTCCATCAGGTTATTTAACTCCATCACTTACTCGTTTTCATCTAACAGACCTACCTCGATTTTTCTTGGTTGATTCACGACCCACACCTATGGAAAACATTGATGATCCACTATTGGGACACGTCCCGGGGGATGGACACGTTGGAAATAATGGGCATAATGGTTGAAATAATGGCCATGAACGGAGAAGCAATATAGGGGAAGCCGAGGCACAAAACCGTACTATGAGGGATTACATGAATCCCTTAAGGCAAACACTAACATTTGCCATAGTAATTCCTACCCACCAAACCAGTTTAAATCTTAAACCAAGAATGCTACAAGCCATGCTCCAGTTTCATGGTTATGATTCAGAGCAACCGTACATGCACATCAAGGACTTTGAGCATGCATGCTCCATTTTTTAAGATAATGCATGTCCTCGGGAGGTTTTACTTTTAAAACTCTTCCCATTCACTCTAAAGGACAAGGCCAAGACGTGGTTCAATTCACTACGGCCTATGTCCATACACTCATGGCACACACTTCAAGGGGAGTTCTTGAAAAAGTTCTTTCTTGAAAATCGCACTAAAGCACTATGACGTGCCATCTTTCAATTTGCATCGAATAGTGGTGAGACTTTCTTTCAATGTTGGGAGAGATTCAAGGATCTACTATTTACATGTCCACATCATGGTTTCTCAGAATGGCACAATATAAACACGTTCTATTCTTCATTGATTCCTCAATTGAAGATGTTTGTAGAATCAATATGCACAGGAATCTATCCAGATAAAAACTTCACTGAAGCATACAATTGCTTCAACTATCTAGCCAACTTGGCTTGAGATTGGGCTAGTACGGGCATTCAAAACCATACAACTCAAAATCATGTAAACAAGCCCACTACCACACATATCAGAGTCAAACACTAACTAGGGGAAGTAGAAGACCTATAAGCTAGGGTCACGTTAATAATGTGCAAGTTGGAGGCTTTGGAAACTTCTAAGGCCACCATTTCCATACTGGTTGAGACACCCTCACTTTGTTTAGTTTGTGACATAGTGGATCATGCACTGCATCATGTCTAGTTATACCGGGGGTGAGGGAAGCATTTCATGGCCAAGTAAATGCAGTTGGCCAATTTCAAGGGGAGTACCAAAACTAGAGGAGTGGCAGCAATCCCTACTCCAATACATATAACCCGCGTTAGAGGAATCACCCTAATTTTGGGTAAAAACAAGAGGGTCCTCAAAACCCTCAACCATTCTAACAACCCCCATAAGTTTTTCACAACCCATTATAGCCTTTCCAAGGCCAATCGATGCCTTATTCCGCACCACTGGTACCACAACCATACGTACCTCAACCGGCACAATACCAACCTCCTCATAGGAGAAACAATGAGGATAATCAAGTGACCAACGATATGAGAGCAGTCACAACAAGGGTCATAAATCTGGAACAATCACAGGGGGAGACCAACACTATAGTCAAAGACATCCACAAGATGTTGATGACTCAACAAACACAAGGGCGATTTCCTGCCCAAACCCAACCAAACCCAAAACCTACAAATTACGTTGACACTCCACATGAACAGGTTTAGGTCATCACTACCCTTAGGAGCGAAAAATAATTAGACAAAACCATCACTCCTAAAGAAATCAACCAAGGGAAAAAGGATTAGTCGGTAGGGATAAGATATGAGTAAGAAAGAGAGAAGAGTGAGAAAAATAAAGAGAGTGAAGAAAAAGAAAATGAGAACCGTTCTGAGCCATCAAAACAATTCATTGATGCATTTGAAGGTCTGGGCATTGAAGATTTGAAACATGCCCCGTTTCCCCATAGATTGATGAGACCTAAGAAAGAATCTTTGAATTTTAAAATTTATGAGATTTTCAAACAGGTTCGAGTCAACATTCTTATCTTGGATGCCATCAAACAAATACCTTCCTATGCCAAGTTTTTGAAGGAGTTGTGTACTGTAAAAAGGAAGTTGCATGTCAAGGAGACATCAATGAGGAATGAGAGCCAAAGTGCCATCCTTCAATGCAAAACTACGCTGAAGTATAAGGACCCCGGTTATCCTACTATTTCGTGTGTCATAAGAGGCCATAGGATAGATCGAGCCCTTTTTAACCTAGTTTCTAGTTTGAATTTGCTTCCATACTTTGTTTACAAAGAACTAGGTCTAGGAGAGTTGAGCCCTACCTGAGTTACACTAGAGTTGGCCGATCATTCTATTAAGGTGCCTCGGGGCATCATTGAGGATGTTCTCATTCAAGTGGATAATGTCTACTACCCTGTCGATTTCATCATTTTAGATACTTATCTAATAGACATTGAATCCTCTAAGCGTCACATTCTTGTCATTCTACGACGACCATTCCTTGTAACTGTTAATGCAATTATTCATTGTAAGAATAGGTTACTGAAGCTGTCATTCAGTAATATGACCTTAGAGATGAACATCTTTACGGTGGATAAACAAAAGGGGGAAGTGACAACGTTGAGGAGGTAGACTTCATTGAGTCTATTGTCCAGGAGCATGTGGATCGAGAGTTCATAGATAATTCAATTAAGAGGGCTCTAGTTTAGAGTGAGCCTAATGACCAATTGGAAACTGAGAGTGTAAGTCATAGGGACCTAACTAGAGTTGGGGAAGGGAGTGAGAGTTGTATGCATGTGGGTAATGAGACCCCTGCTTTTGAACCCCTTATCCCAAGTGCTTAAAAGCCAGTCTCTTCTGAATAAAAGTCACCTATGCCAAAGAGGAAACCTTACCTTCCACCTTAAAATATGCATTTTTAGGTGAGAGTGAATCCTATTCAGTAGTTACATCCTCTAGCCTATCTAAAGGCCAAGAGGTATCTGTTTTGAAAGTGCTGAAAAGTCATAGGAAAGCTCTAAGTTAGATTATAGTGGACCTACATGGTACCAGTCCTCTAATGTGTACTCGTCGTATATATATTGAGGAGGCTTCTAAATCTGTGCGTCAAATGGAACGACGCTTGAACCCCAACATGAAGCAGGTTGTAAGAGAAGAAGTACTAAAGCTTCTTAATGTAGGTATTATATATCCCATCTCTGATTCCAAATGGGTTGGTCCAACCTAAGTCGTCCCTAAAAAGTTGGAAGTTACAGTAGTAAAGAATGAACTGAATGAACTAGTTCCATCTAGAATTCAAACAGTCTAGCAAATATGCACAGACCACCATAGACTCAATACAACCACTGTGAAAGATCAATTCCCACTTCCGTTCATGGATCAAGTCTTGGAACGAGTAGCGGGCCGAGCATACTACTGTTTCCTAGATGGGTATTTCGGCTACAACCAGATTGAGGTCGCTCTAGAAGATAAGGATAAGACTACATTCACGTGCCCCTTTGGCACTTATGCGTACAACAGAATGTCCTTTGGCCTATGCAATGCACTGGCTACCTTTCAAAGGTGCATGATGTCCATTTTTAGCCACATGGTTGAAAAAATCCTCGAAGGTTTTAAGGATGACTTCTCAGTTTACGGAGATACTTTTGAGGCTTGTTTAGAGCACCTTGAGAGAGTTTTGGAGAGATGCGAGAAGAGCAATCTAGTGCTCAATTAGAAGAAGTGTCACTTCATGGTGACACAAGGTATAGTTCTTGGACATATTGTGTCCACTAAAGGGATAGAGGTCGATCGGTCTAAGGTTAAGTTAATTGAACGCCTCCCTACCCCTAAGTGTGTTAGAGACATTCCGTCTTTTCTTGGGCATGCCAGATTCTACCGATGATTCATTGAAGAGTTTAGTGCCATTTCTAGACCATTGTGCCATTTCTACCGATGATTCACTGGAGGTACCATTTGTTTGGACACCTCAATGCCAAGAAGCCTTTAACAAGCTCAAAGGGCTTCTTACCAGTGCACCTATTATCAGATCACCCGATTGTTCTTTATCTTTTGAGTTGATGTGTGATGCAAGTGATTATGCGATGTGGGCTGTTTTAGGGCAGAGGGTAGACAAGAAACCATATGTGATTTACTATGCCAGCAATACCCTCAATTAAACCCAATTGAACTATACCACAACAGAGAAAGAACTTCTCGTTATGGTATTTGCATTAGACAAGTTTATGTCATTTTTAGTCGGATCTTTGGTTATCATTTACACTAATCATTCCATACTTAAGTATCTATTAAGTAAGCTCGATGCAAAACCACTACTCATCTAGTGGATTCTCTTACTTTAAGAGTTTCATATTAAGATTAGAGATAAGAAAGGGGTCAAAAATGTCATTGCCAACCATCTGTCGAGGCTCTCTGCTAATGGGGATGCCCAAGACCCCTTTCCAATCAATGACTACTTCTTGGATGAGCAACTCTTCTATGCTCATGCACTTACAGGATTTATGGCACCGTAGTATGCTGACATAGCTAACTATTTAGCTAATGACAAGATTCCCTCACAATAATCTAGCAATGATAGGAAGAAATTCTTTAGGCATGTGAGGTATTTTTCTTGGGAGAATCCATATCTATTCAAATATTGTCCATATCAAGTTATCCGTCGGTGTGCTCCCGATGATGAGGTGAAAAGCATTATCGAGTTTTGTCATTCACAGACATGCAGTGGGCACTTTTCTTAACGTAAAAAAACTGCTAAGATCTTTCAGAGTGGTTTCTATTGGCCCACCATGTTTCGAGATGTCCACATCTTTTTCACATCCTGTGATATATGTCAATGTCTAGGAAGTCTTTCTAGGAGGCATATGATGCCTTTTACCCCCTATCATCATTCTTGAGGTTTTTGATTGTTGGGCTATTGATTTCATGGGACCCTTTCCTAGCTCGTTTGGGTATCTATACATTTTAATGGCCATAGACTACGTGTCTAAGTGGGTAGAAGTTACACCAGCACGTACCAACGACCATACTCTTGTGGTCAAGTTTTTGAAGGAATATGCCTTTTCCAGATTTGGTATTTCACGAGCTATAATCAGTGATGGTGGTTCTCACTTTTGCATTAGACTTGTAACTCTGTTGATGAGAAAGTATTGGGTAATACATAAGGTTGGTACACCTTATCATCCCCAGACCTAAGGCCAAGTTAAGTTACCAAATAGAGAAATCAAGCAAGTCCTAGAGAAAACAGTCAACCCTAACCGAAAGGATTAGTCCTTGAGGTTGGTGGATGCATTGTGGGCATACAGGACAGCTTATAAGACCATCTTAAGGTCTTATCCATATAGGCTTGTCTACGAAAAGGCGTGCCACCTTCCAGTAGAAATAGAACATAAGGCCTATTGGGGAATCCGTCAATTCAATGAGAGTTTAGATAAGGCGGGCTCACTTAGGAGATTGTAACTTAATAAACTCGATGAAATTCGGAACGATGCTTATGAGAATGCAAAGATCTCTAAAGTAAAGATGAAATCACTATATGACCAAAGCATCCTTCGTAAATCTTTCGAAGTTGGTTAAAAGGTCCTTTAATACAATTCCAGGTTACATTTATTTCTGGGAAAGCTTCAAAGTAGATGGTCCGGACCTTTTGTAGTGCGAGAAGTTTCATCTCATGGGGGAATTGAAATAGAAAATCCCAAGAATGACAATCACTTTAAAGTCAATAGGCAGCGCCTGA
The DNA here is from genome assembly GCA_033060915.1 of Euryodendron excelsum. Lineage (NCBI taxonomy): Eukaryota > Viridiplantae > Streptophyta > Magnoliopsida > Ericales > Pentaphylacaceae > Euryodendron > Euryodendron excelsum. Next base: position 10,882,319 of record CM065390.1, on the reverse strand, counting down.
AGCCCTATCTTGAGTGAACCGCATTGCCTTCTAGTAGGTTGTATAGTAGATGTTAGGATTAAGTTGCGTCAGAGGTAATTTTACCCTTTTTTTTGGGGGGGGGGGGGGGGAGTGGGTGTTGTCCTCCCCTTTCGTATTCCCCACCCGTTCGTCGCCGTATTTTTTTCGTTTTATTTTTGTTTATGCAAATCACGGACTATGCTCGTCTCTAATTTTTTTTTTTTTTGGGGGGGGGGGGGGGGGGGGGGGGGGGTTCTACTTTGTAGTGCTTGTTTTTAGGTTTTTATAATCTTCGTGTTAGATTTATTTTATAATTTCAGTTTATATTTATATGTTAGGTTAATGTATATATTTTTATTAGGTTAGATTTACTTTTATAACCTACCCTATGTTATTTGCATTCTTGCATTAAATTTTTTTTTTTTTTGCCTTGGCATTCAAACGGCCCATATGAGCATTCAAACAACCTGTGGCCATGTAAATTAGGAATTCAAAATTTTTGTCTGTCGTTCGAAACGCGCACACACCAAGTGTTTGACAAAATACTTGGGTGCCCATTATAGCAGAATTCGATGGATGTGGGCACTTCTTAGGACATGTAGGATATCATAGGCCATTTCTAGGCACAATGACCACCCGATGGAATCCATTAGGCATTACGCACGCACCTCCCATTTCATGTGCATCTTGTTAAACATTGTTGTAATTTGAGTGTTTCGTGTGTTGTTTTTGCTTTGTTGCACGTTTGTGGGGGTGTTGTATTGTTCTTAATAATGAGTGCAAGGCCTCAAAGGGTACGAGAAAAACCAAATCCTTTGCCAAAGGTACGGCCAAGTTGAAGAAGGCTAAAGGGAAAACTCCTGCTACGAGTGCTTCCAACGAGGGCTATAATGCCTCGAGATTTTTAGTAGCCCATGAGGAGAAGTCCTATAGAAAAGTGTAAGTGAAAAATAGAACGGTGATTGAGAGAGAAATATGACTCAATGCCTTTGGTGCATTTGGTTGGGAGAAGGAATTCACTGATCGAGGTTGGCTGGGGTTGGCCTCGTATAAGGGGGAGTGTATATTGACCTTTTGTGCCGAGTTTATGGCAAACATCTCTTCCTTCGTGGCTGAGAAGGGGAATGAGCAGATCAAGTCTTGGGTTCGGGGGAAGGAAACCATTTTAGAGCCCGACACTTTTTGTGGATACTACGGGCTCAAGCAGGTAGCGAATCCCGAGTTCGAGTACCTCAATATAGGGGTCTCTCCATTGTAAGTCCTTTGTGATGAATTGATCAAGCAGGGCAAAACATGGGATGGGGTAGTTCAGTGTAACAAGTTGAAGTTGATGTTTAAATACCCCATTCTCTTTTTGTTTTTTTGCCACTGTTTGTCGCCACTAAAAAGAACGGTGGGTATGAGCCTTAACTGAGTACGGCTACCATGGGCCATTGGGACGGGGAAGACCATTGACTTGCCTCAATACATGTTTATGCAGTTCTATTATGCATATACACATCCTAATCCTTAGGGCTCTATCCCTTTTACTTGCATGCTTACCGAGTTGATTAGAGACTCGAAAGCAAAGTTTCCTTGGGATCTTATCACCCAGGATCAGGAAATTTCCATTAATGAGAACACTCTGAGCCGTTCTGAGGGCCAGAAGAAGAGTAAGACCAAGTTAGATGACTTAAGGAGAAAGGTGACGGCTGGGGGAGCCACTAGGGGAGCCACAGGGCCTGGAGAGAATTCAGGGGCCCAAATTGCTAGTTTGCAGGCCTCCTTGGATGCCTTGGTTACTTTGACTGACACTCGGTTGAAGAATATCAAGGACCATGTTGAGAGGCATATGGCTATGCTCCAAGAGATGCTCGCTATGATGATAAGGGGGAAGCCGCAGGCTGGAGGGGATGATGATGATGAGGACAACGATGACTAGTAGGAGTTTAGACTGTGTTTTTACTTGATATATTTACTTTGCAATCTAAAACTCATGATCTTTTGTTTTATTTAGGATGAATAACTGTTTTTTGATGTTCTTGGATATTAGTTTTTGAAAATTAGATGGATATCTCTCTTGTTTAAAATCTTTTGATTTAATTTATGCATGGTTGCAATGGGATTTAATGAGTTATTGAGACAGTTTATATTGTATCCAATACACATGGAATTCATCCGAAACATGTCGATTTTCTAGTTCCGTTGTAACGGTAGATGACTCTTTGCATTCCGAAATTAAATAGATTATTTTCTTTATTGATTATGGATGTGTTGAGTATATTTTTGAGGAACCATTGCTATATTCATGTTATTGCAATCATGTGATGAGATCCCTTGGTTCATGCATTAAACTAAGTTTGAATGAATAATTGATCCACCTTTGTGTTGTGATGAATTGTAAGTTTTTGTCATAAATCCATCATAAGAGAGAGCTTACATCGTTGTGCACTAGCATGCTACATGACATCTTATGTATCTCTCTTGTGCATACATATCCTTATAAGGTGGAGATTGTACCTTCTGAGTTTAGAGCCTAATGATCATTTTTTGGAGTGATTTACATTTACTCAAGGATACTTTGTTAATCTTCCATTAATTGAATAACTTCATTATTCTTGATTTCGATTCGTGTGTTGAGCAGTAGTTGGAGTACTTGACACCTTATACTTCCTTGAGATTTTGACTTAATGTTTTCCTGATTTTAGGTTGAGGCCATTTTATTTCTTTCGAGCCGTTCATGTTCATTTCTTTCTCTCGATATTCGTGTACACATAATCATGAGAATTTTGTTAATGCTAAGTTAATGCATTACTTATATGCTTGTGAAATTGTATGAAGTTGAAAAAAAAGTGAAGAAAAGAGAAAAAGAATTTATATATACCAAAAAAAAAAGCAATACAAAGATGTGAAGGAAGTTGAAAAGTTGGGAAACTGGAAGTGATTGCATTCTTGTCATCATGTGTAGTGTGCAATGCAGGTGTTGAAGTTCTATTTACGCTTTCTTCTTTCCCTATTCTTGGCTCTTCTTTCACATGGCTTCAACATATCTAGGATTGTATGAGTTATTAATACGTTTGAGTATAAGTCCAAACATGTCAATTCTCTCATTGTTATGTGAATCGTGAATATTCTTCCATAAAGCTATACCAAGTTGATACACTTACGTTTTAGCGATTTTTGATTATGAGAATTGCTCGTGTTGTATGCCTTATCCATTTACTATTTTGACGAGCTTTCAGTTGAGAGAACCTTGTGTGTTCATATTTTGAGTTTAGTGTATGACTTGTGAGACTTGGAATCGAAGTATAAAGGATGTAATTGCATGAGTTGAGATGATAGAGTTATATGTCATTGATAGTGCACTTTAATATGATTTCCTCTGTTTGATGCTTTATGCCTTTAACTTGCATGATTCAAGATTTAGGGAGATCGAGATTTCTTTTGAATGGAGTTATAGCATGTTTGTCGTATCTCTACTATCTATTTAACATGACTTGAATGATGTTTGTGGGTATCACCTCTGGAAACCCTCACAAGACACCACTTGTCCACTAGGACAACCTAGAGGTTTAAAGGTTTGGTGCATTTACTAAATGCACCTGGAATTCCCACGAAAGTGGAGATTATGTTTTCTTGTTTTAATTTTACTAGGGACTTGCAAAAGGTTAATTGGGGGGTGTGATTAAACTACATAAGTGTAGTCTATGGCCGCTAAAACGACCTTTGATAGCCGTAAATTAAAGTTATTATGCTTTATTTGCTTTATATTGCACTTAGCCATAAGGGAGTCGATTTGGAGTTAAAGAAGTGATCTGAGCTGCAACCGTGGCTCGTTGAGGACCGTTGCTGAGGCTTTGTCTCAGAAAATGTGCAAGTTTCTACTCGTAGATCAGAATAGGATGAATGATACGCCATTGGAAAGCTCTCGCAAAGTTACACATGTTTGCGTCTAATGTGCATCGGCATATTCTAACTCCAAAGGTCTCAAACAAGGCAATTCCAGAATGGCTGAAAAACAAGATTACCGTTCGAACTCCCAGGAGGCCGTTCGAATGGCAAGAAGGAAAAAAACTAGCAAAAAAATGTCCACCGTTCGAACTCCCAGAGCCATCGTTTGAATAGCCCGAGAGCTTGCATCCGAGATTTGGCTTGGCGTTCAAACACCAGGTCTAGCTGTTCGAACAGCAAAGAACCATTTATAGGCGTTCGAACACCCATTCCCCCGTTCGAATGGCAAGGCCATTTTCTACCAGATTTTAGGGTTCGAACCTTATGCCTATAAATACCAACTTTCTTTTTTTGTTTGAGATATTAGAGTAAGGGGGCGGCGAATACTTGTTTTTTTTGCAAGTTTTTCATTTATTTAGCCTACATTTGATAGATTGTTTCTTATTTTGTAATTTTAATCTCTGAAACAGTAGTTTCAATTCAAGTTCTTCCATTTCCTTGTATTAAATTCGTTATTTCAGCTGTTTATTTGCATTAAATTCATATTTTCAATATTTCTTCAATTATTTCAAAGTTATTCCATAAATAGATATGAGTAGCAAACTCTTTCCATCTTGGGATTAATTGTGAAGACTCATTGGAGGTCTTGGATGAACAAAAGGGGTGAAATTTTGGGTTTTCAAGCTAAATTCTGTTTTTATTATTCTTCGTGTTCTTCGTACCAGAAAACATTAAAAACCTAGACAATTGATTATGGTCAGTAACGTTTATGTATGAGACTATACTCAGTATATGCGCTGCATGAATTGATGGTATTCATCTTTAAATCTAAAAACTCAATTAATTCTAGAAGTTGAATTTCTAAAGAACATCTCGTTTTTATCACTAGAACTTTCAAATCCGAGACTCACGATGTAGTCAAAGGATTTGAGTTACAAAATACCTTCTTTGGAATTTCGAGAAAAATAATGGATTGGATCGATTAATCCCAAGACTTTGTGTCATTAAGTTAAAATCAAACTTTATTCAAGTTGTTTAGCATTTATTTGTAGCTAGTTTAGATAATCAAACCATTTCCAAAACAACCAGATTTTTGTTTTCCTTTTAGAAGCATTTTGTTAGAATTTTGTGAGTGATTGAAAGGATAGTTCTAGTTCTTTCAGTCCTGTGAACATAGCTCCTTGTGGGAACGATCCCGTACTCCAAGTTTTACTACTTTGCCAGCTTTCACTCGGGATCATCTCAAGTGTGCATGGTTGACGCGAGTCAGAATGTATCGATTCTGTCCATTTGAAATTGGTTTCAAAGGACCATATACATCTGTGTGCACTAGCTGGAGCGGCATGGCAGATTTCCAGTCAGCTTGCTTTCCAAAGTTATTTCTGTGTTTATTGCTCAAAATACAGCTCTCACATATCTCATTCGGATGGTAAATGTTGGTGTAAGTGGGATTCTTCGGGAAGGCTGGGCCGATCTCTCAAGCCCAACGTGGATGAGTCCAAACTTCTTCCTGCAAGACGAATGGGTTAGAATGGGTCGACCCTGGGTGGGTCGATCTCACTCCGAAGGTTAAGTCAGCAAACTTTTATCGAGAAGTATGAATGGGAGTGGTGTAAGTCAGGGGTTCGTTTTTTATACCTGGCTCTCGATTCCTCGGGCTTTTTATAGTCCTTCGGGGAGTTTTTTCTTTGGCCTATCAGCTGGCTCTCATGGTCTGCTGGTTAGGCATCATCATTGACGCTGCCTGGCCACCTGCAGCGTCTGGCGCATCGTCGTGGGGGGATTCCGGCTGACCGGACGTGCACGTCGACGTTTGTGTGGGCGGCCACTCGTGCATTAAATGCAAGTCAACTCCGCATTTAATGCTCTAAGACCGCCAGCGGTTTACGCAAACCGTTGGCTGTCCGGGCCACAACGGGAGGAGGTCGGTAATTTGGGCCGGCCTTTCCTCATAACTGGTTTGGGTCCCAACTTTTAATTCGAACAGATTGGGCCTCGCCCATTGGGTTGGGCCGGGGGTTATTTCCCCACAATTGCCCCCCAGCCATTGCGTCGATTCAGCTTTTGAAACGGCCAAGGGTTGTAACGGTCACCCGACCGCACAAACGGCGGGGATTTTAAAAAAAATCTATTGATGAGGCGTTATCGAATCGACGGCCGACGTGACGCTTCGGCAGAGCGTCATGATTAACGCCGTTTTCCCGCGTATGAACCGACGGCTCTGGCGTGTATAAAAGAATGATGCCCTAACTGGTTGCGGGAAAACACTTGCTCTTTTTCTACTTCCCTACCTCTTGAATCACGAGTGCGTCGGCTGTTTCGGCACCCAACACTGTAAGTGTCCCTCGAGCCCGCAACTCTTTCGCTCTTCACTGTACTTTTTGTGTGTCGACGATTGCCCCCCGATGGCATCCCGTCTTCGTAAAATGTTAGATGGTCCGTCGGCCCTTGCTTCGTTCAGGGCCAGGTTCGAAATCCTAGACGAGATCGGCTTAGAGTTGGTCGACCCTGATGACTTCCGTATGGGCGAGACCGAAAAGGGAGTGCCATTCCCGGTCATCGCCATCGTCGAAGGGGGGCTCAGGTTTCCCCTCCACCCTCTTCTTCAGAAGTTCATAGTAAAAAGTAATGTGTCACCTTCCCAGTTAGCGTCGAATGTGTATAGGATCTTCTTCGGTATGCTTGAAATAAATCGGCGACTGGGGGTAAACCTGGGCCTCGCCGAACTGGACTACTGTTACACCCTTTGCAAAGTCGGAGGTAGTTACAAGGTTTACCTCCGGGTAGTAAAGAAGTCCTTAGAGTTAGTGAAGTGTCTGCCTTCCTCAGGGAAGGGCGTTGACGATGTAAGGGTTTGGGTAACTGGTCCATGGGAGTTCGGCAGTGTTCCCGAGAAGGATAGACCGGCGATTCGGTGCCCTAGGAAGCCCGTTGAACTAGGTTTGATGCCGATCTTCTCAGACTGCGTATCAGTTTAAGTTTCAGCCCGCATCCATACTAACTCTCGAACTTCTTTGCAGACACAAGGAAGCGGTCGAAAGCTCGCGACTGGTTGGTTAACTCTGACGACCTCAACAAGGTCTTGAACTACGTTGGTGAAGGTCGGCTACGGCACATAGCTCGTGCAGCACATATCTTGCTCTCCTATCCGCTGCGATACTCGACTTTTACTGCCGAGACTGGAGTCCCCCCGAGCGTACTAGCAAGGTTGGCGGACGAAGGCGCTGAAGGGGACTTTGAAGAAATCCCTACTGGCATAGCGATCGAGAGGGCGCGCATCCCTACAGGCGTGACAGTCGCGGTTGCTCCCCCATCTGCATCGCCTGGCGAAGAACGGCAAGAAGAGCGATCCAAATCACACAGTTCGGCGTCCACTTCGTCACCATACACCGTACCCGACCGCCGAGTTGTGATTCCCATCCGAACGAGCGATTCGAGCCCATCACCCAACGAGATGGACGGCATGAGTCTAAAGGAAAGAATGTTTGCTCTGGCGGGACAGCCGCTGAGGTCGGCTACTCCCACCCCTGCAGAAACTCCAACAGCCGAGCCGGTGGCAGCACCCGTGGAGGTGGCCACAACCGTGCAACAGAGGCCAGAGACGCGGCAACAAAGAAAAAGAAGGCCCGATGTCACTCCAACTCATGCGCCCAAGAAGATGAAAGGCAAAGCCACGGTGGACGAGGTCGGCGAGACAGTGACCATTACTCCGGACATTTTGGGCCGTCCAATGACGACAGCAGATTCCATGATCGATCAGCCCGAGGTCGCTTTTGGTGTTTTGAAAAGCGTCCTTCAGAAAAAGGACGTGGCGAAGCTGGGCGAAGCAAGCGACTCGGCCGTCTTTATGGGCGCCTTCCATGATTCCGTACTGGTAAGACGGCTATGACTCTCGGTGACTACAGTCCTCTTAGGTACTCGACCTAACAACAACCTTCTCCAATTTGTGTAGGGCTGCCTAAATTCCTTGGAGGCGATGACACGCTTCCAAAAGCTTGCCGAGGTTCACCAGCAACATATTGAAGAGCACGGGCGTCTGAAGCTTGAATGGATCGAAGCAAATAAGGAGCGGATTACCTTCAAGAAGCAAGCCGAGCAGGCTTCCGCCGAGCTTTTGCTGACGAAGGCCGACTTCGAGAAGAGGGACAAGGATCTGGCCGACCTTGAGAGAAAGTTTGACGTGCAGTCCGTGGATCTGCACAAGGCCAACGAGGAGGTGGAGACACTTAAGGCAGAAGTGGCCAAGCTGAAGGCGGAGGAGGAGGCTATATTGAAGCGTGGTGAAAAGAGGGGAGCCAAGAATTTGGCTCAAGAGATGATGGACCTCAGTCGCACCATTTTCCGACAGGGCTGGAATGGTGCCCTTATCGTGGCAGAGTTGGATAAGGCCTCCGATGTGTGGGGTCTTTGCCCGGACTATTTCGACACTACCGAGGAGGGCGTCGTTTGTCCGAAGAAAGTCCTAGCCAATGCCCAATATGCACGGGAGCTTAGGTTAAAGGACGCGGCCGAAGCTGCTGCTGCTGCTGAGAAGGAGAGAGTTGAAGGCTTGAAGATCACAGCTGTGCCTCCGGAGGACGTGGTAGAAGTCTTGCCGGTGGTGTCTGCAGAGCCGGGGGAGGAGTTGGCGTAGTTTTTCTTTCTCCTTCTCTATTTTTTGTAACCGTCAGTACATTTTTAATGAGAAGAGCTCGTTTGTTTGTTTACTACTGGATCTCCTTCATTTGATTTTGTCGTTTAGACTTAATTTTTCTTTCTTTAGCTTTTCTTGGCCGGTCTGTGCAATTTGGGCAGAATCGACACTTGAATTTAGTTTTTCTCTGGCCGTCCTGCCCAACATGGGCAGGACCACGTCTTTACCCATGGTTTTTGTTTTGGCCTTCTTTGGCCGACCTGTCCATCTTGGGCAGGGCCAGGTTTTTACACTTGGTTTTTGCTTTGGCCAACTTAGGCCGACCTGCCCAACTTGGACAGGACCAGGTTTCTGCACTTGGTTTTTGCTTTGGCCTTCTTTGGCCGACCTGCCCAACTTGGACAGGACCAAGTTTTTACACTTGGTTTTTGCTTTGGCCTTCTTTGGCCGACCTGCCCAACTTGGACAGGACCAAGTTTTTACACTTGGTTTTTGCTTTGGCCTTCTTTGGCCGACCTGCCCAACTTGGACATGACCAAGTTTTTACACTTGGTTTTTGCTTTGGCCTTCTTTGGCCGACCTGCCCAACTTGGACAGGACCAAGTTTTTACACTTGGTTTTTGCTTTGGCCTTCTTTGGCCAACCTGCCCAACTTGGACAGGACCAAGTTTTTACACTTGGTTTTTGCTACGTACAACATCATTCTGTCGTTCTTTGCAACGTATTCCCCTGTGATTTGATTTACGACAAGTAAGGAGTCCGAGTAAATGACGATTTCGAGAATTCGAAGTTCGATGGCTTGACGTATTCCGGCGAGCAAGGCCTCGTATTCTGACTCATTGTTGGAAGCAGTAAATTCCAGCTTGATGGCTTGCTCGATGGTTAGACCATCTGGTGTAACGAGTACGATGCCCGATCCTGCCCCCCGGTCATTGGAAGCTCCGTCCACGTAGAGTTTCCAATGATCAGATTGTTCCCAAAGATCCAGGGGGATTTCGTGTTGTGGTTGGCCCGTGGCCGGGGTCCCTTCTACTTCTGGTGAAATTTCGACAGAGAACTCCGCAATAAAATCAGCGAGAACCTGCCCCTTCACTGCCGATCTAGGCTGGAACTTGATGTCAAACTCTCCTAATTCTACCGCCCATTTCGCAATTCTTCCTGAGAAGTCGGCTTTCCTTAGGAGGGGTTTGAGCTGGTGGTTGGTGAGGACGTTGATGGTGTGAGACCTGAAGTAATGCACCAACTTTCGGGAGGCGACTACCAGTGCAAGCGTCAGTTTCTCCAGGGGTAGATACCTGGTCTCGGCTCCAAGTAGTGTTTTGCTGACGTAATAGAATGGGAATTGTTGCCGATTTTCTTGCCTGAGTAGGACCGCGCTGACTGCATGGTCTGACACTGCAAGGTAGAGGAAGAGCTCTTCATGCTGGACAGGCGTGGAGAGCAGGGGTGGTTTGGTGAGGTAATCTTTTAGATCGGCGAGGGCAGAGTCACACTCAGGGGTCCACTCGAACCGTTCCTGTTTCTTTAGGAGCTGGAAGAAAGGTCGGCACCGGTCCGAGGAACGGCTAATGAATCTGTTGAGTGCGGCGGCCATTCCTGTCAATCTCTGAACCTCTTTGGCATTCTTTGGAGCGTGAACGCTTTGGATTGCACTAATCTGCCGGGGGTCCATCTCGATACCCCGATGCGTGACCAGGAACCCAAGAAACTTGCCTGAGCCGACCTCGAAGACACATTTTGAAGCGTTCAGCCGCATCTTGTAGTCTCTCAGGATACAGAGTACCTCCTTTAGGTCCGCTGAATGGGCGTCGCTCAGTTTGCTTTTTACCACCATGTCATCGATATAGACCTCGACAGTTCTGCCGAGCTGCGTCTTGAACATCTTTGTGACCAGTCGCTGATATGTGGCTCCGGCGTTCTTCAGGCCAAAAGGCATAACTCTATAGCAGTAAATACCCCTAGGAGTGATGAAGGCCGTTTTCTCTTGGTCGTCGGGGTGAAGTGGGATCTGGTGATATCCACGGTAGGCATCCAGGAAACTCATCCTTCCGAAGCCGGCGGTTGCATCCACAAGCTGGTCAATTTTGGGCAGGGGGAATGGATCTTTGGGGCACGCCCTGTTGAGGTCAGTGAAGTCTACACAGACCCTCCATTTGCCGTCCTTCTTTTTTACTACCACGGTATTTGACAACCAGCTTGGGTAGTTGATCTCCCGAATCGCTCCAGCTTCCAAAAGCTTCTCTGTTTCCTCCAAGACTGCGTCCACATGCTGGGTAGCTGCCCTTCTCCCCTTTTGAATAATAGGTCGGCAATTTGGGTTTACATTAAGGCGATGACAGGCAACGTCGGCGGCAATCCCAGGCATGTCATAGGGTGTCCAGGCGAATACTTCCAGGAAGTCTGTCAGTAACTCTATGAGGGATTTTTCCTCTTGTTTGGTCAAGGAAGTGCCGATGACGAAGTATTTTTCCCCTTGCCGATCTATGTATATCTTCTTCAGGTCCTCCACAGCTTTATTTTCGGGCGCCTGTCCCACATCGTCTATGGTGGGGGTGTTTTCATGCAACTCCATCATTTGTACTTTCTCTGATCTTGTCTTGGTCGCACATGTTGTTAGGAAACATCGTTTGGCGGTCACCTGGTCTCCCCTTATCTCGCCAACCCCCGCTGGGGTCGGGAACCAAAGCAGCTGGTGGTAGGTGGAGGGAATGGCCTTCATGAGGTGCAACCAGGTTCGTCCCATGATGGCGTTGTAGGGGGATGGTACGTTAACAACCAGGAATTCTGTTTGCAATGTAATCCCCCCAGCCGTCACAGGAACCGTCACTTTACCCATAGGCCAGACTGGGTCTGAGCTGAAGCCGACCAATGGGCTGAGCGATGGCTGGAGGTCGGACTCCCCGAGCCCCAATTGTTTGAACAGGCTGTAGTACATAACTTCAGATGAACTCCCCTGGTCAATGAGTAATCTTTTGACGTCACAGTCCGCCATTCTTAACGTAACAACCAAGGCATCATTGTGGGGGATCTGCACTCCAGCGAGATCCTCGTCGGTGAAGGAGATGGATGCATGGGTATTGCCGACCTTGGCTTTCTTGCTGGGTGGTTGTATCTGCATCACTTCCCTTAGGTGCGCAGCCTTCTGCATCTCGGCTCGGTACCTATGTGGGTCTATGGTTCCTGATTCGGCCGAACCGTGTAGCACGTTGATTACCCGAACCGGCCTTACTTCTGGTTCCTTCTGGGCTACTTCCTGCACTCGTGGCTGCTCGGCTTCGACCTTAGTCTTCTCCCGATCAATGAATTGGTCGAGGTGGCCAGCTTTGGCTAAGTCTTCCAAATGGGTTTTCAGATGCCGACATTGCTCCGTCTTGTGCCCCTTCTCGCGGTGGTAGGAACAGAACCTCTTCTGGTCCCTAGTTGCAGGGTCTCCCCCCAGCTTTGGGGGCCACTTGAAGAAGGGCTTATCACGGATCTGGGGCAATATTTTATAGATGGGGTCTTTAAAGACTGTGTAGACCCCATCGGGCACTCTTTTTCCTCGGCTGATGTCCTCTGATCGGGGCTTCTTGGCATCCTTCTTGCTCGTCTTGTCGGCTGCCGCGCCGACCTTAGCTGTCTCCTCTTGGGGTACGTCCTCGTCCAACCGCGCATAGCGCTCGATCCTCAGCATTAGTTCTTGTATGGTGAGGGCTGGTTTCTTCATTAAGGACTGTCGCAAGCGATGCTCCCTGGGAAGGCCGATCTTGAACTGAGTTACAGCCAACTGTTCGCTGCACTCATCAATTTCGTTATAAGCCTCCCAGTAGCGTCGGGCGTATGCTCGCAATCCTTCTCCTTCCCCCTTTCGCAACGTCAGCAAAAAGTCAACCTCCTTTGGCTGTAGGCTGTTTGCAATGAAACGAGCTATAAAGAGCTCGGCCATTTGCCTCCAGCTTGTAACGGACTTTTGTGGCAATTTGTCGAACCACCGTAAAGCCACGTTCCCCAGGCTGGAGGGGAAGATCCGACACATCAGCATCTGGTCGCTGCACCACACTACCATGAGCTGTTTGTAATGCCGAATATGGTTAATTGGGTCAGACTTCCCGTCATAGAGGGTGAACTTTGGTGGGGTGAATTTTCGGGGAATTGGATGGGATTCAATCTCCTCAGTGAATGGTGTGGATGCGATCTGGTCTAGGGCCTTTCTCATCAGGTCATGGGCTGTGCGCTCCTTAGTTTGCTGCCTTCTATCCTCCTGCTTTTCATTGTACCACTTTTCCCAGTCTTCCTTCCGCCGATCTTCCACCGCTGGGCTGCTGTTTGGCGGGGTTTCACTCCTGTCCTTTCGCCGACCCGTGCGCCTGTTAACGCAACGCGCGGTACTAGGGGTGTAACTCCCTCTTACCGGTGGCGCTGGTTCGTCCCTGGCGCCAACAACCTGCTCCCGATCTGGGGACCCATCTCTCCTATGCCCATTCCTGGCAGAGAATGCCTCCCTCATTACCCGCACCTGTGAGGTGAGGTAGGCTATCTCTTCTCCGCGCCGCCGAATTTCCCTCTCTGTCGCACGGAGTGTATCCTCGCTTGGGACCCGCCCACTGGAGGGTGACGGGGCCAGATTCCGAGGATGGTTCCTGCGGAAGTTTCTGTCCCTGACATAACCCGCATCCCTTCGCATTTCTTCTTGTGTCTCCGGGTGGCTTTCGGCGGACGTTCGTATCTCTGACCTCAGTATTCTTCTTTGCCGTCCTACTGGTGTAGATTGGCAGTGTGCCGAACTGGTCTGGTTTTTACTGGAGGAAGCTCCGAAGCTCCTCCCGTTGTAGTTTTCTTTCCTCTGTCTCCGGTTGTTTAGACTCATGGTTTTTTTTTTTTTGCCTTCCCACAGACGGCGCCAATTGTAAGTGGGATTCTTCGGGAAGGCTGGGCCGATCTCTCAAGCCCAACGTGGATGAGTCCAAACTTCTTCCTGCAAGACGAATGGGTTAGAATGGGTCGACCCTGGGTGGGTCGATCTCACTCCGAAGGTTAAGTCAGCAAACTTTTATCGAGAAGTATGAATGGGAGTGGTGTAAGTCAGGGGTTCGTTTTTTATACCTGGCTCTCGATTCCTCGGGCTTTTTATAGTCCTTCGGGGAGTTTTTTCTTTGGCCTATCAGCTGGCTCTCATGGTCTGCTGGTTAGGCATCATCATTGACGCCGCTTGGCCACCTGCAGCGTCTGGCGCATCGTCGTGGGGGGATTCCGGCTGACCGGACGTGCACGTCGACGTTTGTGTGGGCGGCCACTCGTGCATTAAATGCAAGTCAACTCCGCATTTAATGCTCTAAGACCGCCAGCGGTTTACGCAAACCGTTGGCTGTCCGGGCCACAACGGGAGGAGGTCGGTAATTTGGGCCGGCCTTTCCTCATAACTGGTTTGGGTCCCAACTTTTAATTCGAACAGATTGGGCCTCGCCCATTGGGTTGGGCCGGGGGTTATTTCCCCACAGTTGGGTAAGCCATACACTATCTTCTTGCTTCCCAACTGCTTCAAGCTTTAAAATTTAGGTGTCCATACCTCAGATGCCATAGCCAGTCTTTATTATTGATGACCGCACTCAAACACTTTGGTGTGTCGTGATGGATGGCGAGAGAGAACATCCAATTTTTTGCTATAGTGACTCGAATGACCAGCTTTTCTCGAGTGTCTAAGATCAGCATCTGTTTGTTTCTAAGGCTAATCTGGTAACCTTTCTCCACGAGCTATCCTAGGCTTAAGATGTTGGTCTTCATGTCTGGCACATAGTAGACATTGGAGATGAAAGCATGATCTCTACCTTTTCGCTTAATCAGAACATTGCCTCTCCCTTGGACTGAAATTTTAGAGAGATCGCTGAATGATATCTCTCCTTGAACTTTCTCATTAAGTTCAGTGAACAGGTTCTTTTTGCCAATCATGTGGTTGTTGACTCTAGAGTCGAGGTACCAAACATCTTGGTCTTGGGTTGAGCTGTGTGCCATCAGCATCAACGATTCTCTGACAATTGGTTTGGCTTTTGCAAGATTAGCCTTCTTGCTAACCTTTTCTGTCGGTGGTCTTGACCAACACTCGTTGCTATAGTACCCAAACTTATGGCAGTTATAGCACTCGATGTTGCTTTTGTCAATATTTTGACGGTTATTATAATTGCCTTTTCTTCCACATTCTCTTCCTCTTGGGATATTATTTTGCTATTCACGTCCTCCTTTAGTGGATCTTTGTCTACTTTTACCTTCGCCTCTAGATTCAGAATATTTAGATCCTATTCCACGAGATCCTCAACTTCCCCCTCGTCCTTGGTGTGACGTCCCCCCTTGCTTGTATCTCCCATCGGTCAAAGATAGTTTTGACTGTAGGGCCTGCTCTAGTGTTTTGTCGTTACTTTTCCTGTTAACCTTCTACTCATGGGCTTGTAGTGAACTTACAAGCTCTTTTACCGACATAGTCTCCAAATCTTTAGTTTCTTCTAGAGTAATGACTATGTAGTCAAATTTTCGATCCAAAGATCGCAAAATCTTTTCATATATTCTCGCAGATTCTTATGTCTGCGAGAATCTCTCCATTCCTCTTTAGCTAGTTCGCAACTACCATTACGCGAGTATAATACTCTGCAATGGGCTCATCAGACTTCATTTGTAGGGATTCGAATTCACCGAGTAGGAGGTGAATCCTCTTCACTTTGTCAGCACCCTTGTATGTTCAGTGGAGAGTCTCCCAGACTTCTTTAGACGTCTTAGCGGAGGCAATGATTTCAAACGTGGCCTCATCAAGGCCTTGGTAGATGATGGACTTGGCCTTGCAGTCTTTCTTTTGGTCGGCACGGAGGATTGTTCGCTGAGCATCAGATATGGATGCCTCGGCTTCTTTGGATTTGGCTTCCTTATACCCATCTTCCACGATGTCCATAACATCTTGAGCGCCTAGTAGTGCTTTCATTTGGATGCACCATTTGTTGTAGTTGTCCTTCATCATCTTTGGGATGCGTGCCTGCGTAGTCCCGTTTGTTATTTGGTTTTAAATATCTTAAAAACAGTACTTTGGAGTTTGAATTAGAAGATCGCCTAAAGTTAGATGGAGAGACGGTAGGAGGATGGCCGAAGTGGTGGTCAGAAAGAAGAAAGAGAAACTTAGGAGTTCTAATGTGGAAGATCCCTCGAAGGGCAACCATAGAGCATACTTTCCCTTTGCTCTGATACCACTGTTGGGTGGAGGAGAAGGTTTAACAACTTGTGGTGATTGAATTATAAACACTCAAAGGTATAAAGCACAATTAAGAATTACTTTTTTATTCAACTCTAAATTTTAGAGAGAACTCTGCCTCTTTATTTCTCTCTCTAACTCACTTCTCCTCTTCTTCTTGAATTTGATACAATGCCATAAATGGCACTCCCTATTTATAGATAAAAGCCAAGCGTGAATATAGTGTGAATTGAGAATGTGAAAGGAACAACTTCCTTCATCTATGATGGACTACTTTTCAATGATGGTGGTTCCTTCAACAATGATGGTTCTTCAACAATTATGGGTTTCTAGATGGTCAAGTTTATCTCTTTTCATTTTTACTTTTCAACAAAAAACAGTATTGAATTTATAGGTGGAGCCACAAGCAGATTTTTTTGAGTAAACTAGCTTTTAGCCCACGTTGTACATGGATTATTTGCTTCTCATATTGAAAGAAGAATAATACATTGATAAAATTCAAAAGCCAAATAAAAGTTAGCAAAAATAAATTGAAATCTGATTATTTCGAAAATAAGCATAGTGCTAAATAATACTTTAGTTTAAATATGTAGATAGAACACAAATATTTAACGAATTTTGGCACCACATAAAAATAACAAAATAGCCCAAAAAGAAAAAAGGATAATTGCTCAAAATATCAAAGGTTAGATAAGTAATGAATAATCAACTAAGCAATGAAAAATAAAAAAGATAAAAATGATAGTAAATGGGGAGGCTGTCCAAGCCAGCGTCCATGTGGATGCTGTCTTGAATAGCATTTCATCTTATATGTATGTATATATATGTCGAAATTGTTTTGGAGCATAAGGTAGTCATAGGCTTTGACATAGTAGTTGATTTCTTGTGTCATTAGAATTGTATTTTTGCAAGTTCATTCCGCCAGAAGGGCTTGATTTTGCTGTTGAACACTTGATTTAATAGAAATAGTCGGGATTTTCATGGTACTGCTGTTTCCAGCTTTTAGCACCGTCTGTACATGTAGCTTAAATGCATAGACGTCACAGTTAGAACTGGAATTCTTAACTCTACGCACATAGTATGGTGCTGAACCGTAGTTTTTTTGATAAAACAAGTACTGCAAAGTTGGGAATAGAAAGTGTGATGATGGTTTGGTTTCTCAAGAAGAAGATATGATATCTCAGTTTATTATCGTGTCTGGTTGGCTTTTCAGTTTGTTAACAAAGGACTTACGAATCATTGATGGTGTGTGCATGGTCTTGTTGTTCATGTTTTGCCCACCTCTTATCCTCTTAATTCAGCTTGGTACAGTTGGGATAGGGTGGAGTCTACAAAAGCCTTGAAGGGTACTACTTATTTCTTGACAGAGAATTAGAGAAGTTATTTTGCTTTGATAGAAGGCAGAACTAGAAGTTCCCACGCTACACTTTGATTTCATTTCCCTTTTTTTTTTGTTTTTTAGGTATAAAAACGTTCTCAGTCTCTTTGTTAGGGTGTTGTAAGGTGTCTCAGATTTGAAATTTTTTGTTTTTTTGGTGTTGCGGTTAAGAGTGTTTGGGCCACTTTAATGCACTTTAACTAATTTTTTTTTTTAGTCCAGTTAAAGGTAAGCTAAAGCTATTTGCACTAAAGCTAGTGTATTTTCAAGAAATACTTGACCCAAGAGTTGAACTTGAGTTGGCCACCATCTCACTTGACCAGCTTGGTTCAGCTTTGAAAATTTGAAGGTAAGGGATAGATTGATTCCAACTTGGTTCAGATTTAAAAATTTGATGGTAAGGGATAGAATGATTCTGGTCTAAAAGCAGACCTGGGGCTAAGTTTGTAATGATTGATTAGGTTTTCAGCCCTTGGATAAAAATATAGAAAAAATTTGACTATCGGATGAGATTCTTTGAAAAGAATTGAGGTGATTTTGATGCAAAATACTTATCACAAATGTGACTCGTAGTTGCCTTGAGGGCACTTGCCACTCGTAACCTAGCCTTACCTCCCCAAGCTAGCATAAAACTGAATAGGGTTACGGGTCAGACTAGCCTAATTGGTGCCTCATACCATGTATGTGTGTTGATATCTATGGGTTGATTATAAATAAATAAACTTGTATTAGGTATCACCATCAGAGTTCTTGCCAATAGCATATTACCCAATGGCTCTTTCAATCAAAACAATATTTGCTTTTAGTATCTATGAAGTTGGAGGATTGCCTCCATGCTCAAAGGTAACAATTTGAAACTATGGCCTGTTTCGTAACGCTGTCAGTTTTATTCTTTAGTTGTGTTTTTGCCTTTTTTTTTTGTTTTTTTGTGTTTTGTGGTCAAGTGACAGGCATTTATAGGTTACCGTTGTGCTTATTTTGGTATTTTTTACTCTTTTTTTTTTAGAATTTTGTAGACAACTAAAATAAAAAAATATTAAACAATTATTGTTTTTTAAATTAAAAAAAACAAAAATAAAATCTCTCGATGCTTGTACATTCTTCTAATCAATAAACTTGGGCTTCGTGGCAACCCAAACTTAAACTTAATTTAAGCCTCGTTTGGTAATGCTGTTAGTTTTTATTTTTCATTGTATATTTTTTATAGTCTAGTGATGAGCATTTTTAGATTATTGTTGTACCAACAGTACCGAAGCAATGTTTTGAAAATAAAGAACACACTCATTTCAATGTTTTTCATTTTATTTTTTAAAATTTTGTAAAAAAAAATTAAACAAACACTATTTTTTGTTTTTTTTTTTGAAAAAAATAAAAAATAAAATCAAAAAGCATTACCAAACAAGGTAAATTGGTGGAACTTTCATGGCTCGATGTATTATAAATTCATGGACGGTTCAAGGCATTTTAATGATTTGAGAGGTTCTTCTTCCTTAGTGATATGTACGTTAGTCTGGTTTCTCTTTGGCTGCTAGACTTTAGCTTTGTTCATGCCACCGTCACAGGTTTAATTGCATGCATTGAGGGTTCCTATTGATGTTAAAGTATAGGTATATATATAGAGATATGTATGTGTGTGTGTGTCATGTATAAGAAGATGTATACAAAGATGGCTAGCCTCTTAACCAGACAATGGCTTAGATCTACAAGGTGGTCCTCGCAAACCATTACATATTTTGCTCAAGTCTCTTGATTAGTTAAAAATGGTGCCCTCGTTACTATTTACAACCGAATCTACCATTAATCATTGGATAAATGTTATAAATAATTTTATTTTTCTAGACATTTATCATGACTTAATTAAATGGGACTCGCATGTATTTATTAATATAAATTTTATTTTATTTTTTTTTTTTTGTGTGTATGAAAACATACTTTTATTTTTCCTTCAACGTGGCACATCGGCCTCTTGAAAAATGTCCTCCATCTTTCGAGAGCAATGATCAATCTTACGACTAATGGTGTTACTATTGAATTTGTTTTTGACCAAGTTGTAGTATTAAAACAAATATATCAAGGTGAAAGCTCGTCAAACTTTTGATTAAACGAAAGAGAACCATTTGTACTTATTATGATTGTCCTTAGTGTGTGTGTTTCTTTTTTGATAAGAGAGAGATTGTGGAACACAAATGATGGTGTTCAGTGAATTCTCCCCTTAAAAAAAGGCCATTATGTTTGTCCTGAAATGCCACGTAGATTTTATGACGTGGTATGCACATGTAATCGAGTGCCATGTGTTTCATGTAACGGTATTTTTTCAAGTCATCTTCAATGTCGTGATATTAATTATTTTATGAATCTCACGTCATTAAGTTGACAAAAAGTACACTGAAATGTCTATTTTAATAAAAAATTATTTACATAAATTAATTTTTTAATATATTTTTTTATTCACGAGATGCAAGTAAATGGATTTATTATGTATTTATTAATATAAATTTCATTGTATTATGTCTTGTAGGTGAGATAATAAATTAAAAAATTAATTTATATATAGTATTAATATGTTTTAATTTTTAATATAAGTCAGGTACACCATATAATGATATTGACATCCACTTGTAATTTTGGGGGCTTATCTCCTTTCTTTTTGGGTGTGGAGATGTTGGATGTATATCCTGTTTGGACAATTTATTATTAAATTGAACAAAAAGATCCTCATACATGATAAGAGGCATTATCACAATGAATCTATCATATCCATTCGCTGAAGAGCGAAATGATGAAATGTTCTAACCCCGTTCAATGTACTGTATTAGTCATATATATATATATAGTCCATTAGAAACTTTTAAAGAAGAACAAAAAAATAACACTAAAAAGAAGAAGTTGGGTTTGTCTGATTAGACTCATTCATTGGAATTGGACGAATTTTTGTAGTATTAATGCTTTCATAAAATGAATTGGTGAATCGATCACAATTGCTTCTCTATCCCATGAACTATGAAGATTTACTCTGTAAAAGGTGGCGGATGAGCACTGGCCGTTGTGCTATGTCACAATCTTTCGTTTCACGAGGGAAATAAAGAAAAAAAAAGCTCTTTATTACCTTTTGGAAAATGAGTTGGAGTAGGAATGTAAGGTTATGTTAGGTTTTTTGCGTTCCACATTGCAATGGAAAGATGAGAAAATTCTCATGCGTGACAAGACGTTGTATTGTCCAAGTGTTGCACTAGATCTGTTGAGCCAATTTTGCCATCACACGAAGAGAGAGAGAGAGAGAGAGAGAGAGAGAGAGAGAGAATCAATCCTCCTCCGAATTGATTCTTATTTATCTGCTAGGTCCTAGCTAGAGATTAGATATCATATGGGATTTTTAGGAACAACCCTGGCATGGCCACTTGTTTTACAACTAGCTTCACGGATGCTGATCTTCAACTTCGTTGCTTTATCATTATGAATTTGGCTCACTCTCTTCTGAATCTCATTTTCGATGTGATTTCGAGAAAACCAGTCAAGAGCTGTTTTACTCATAACTATCAAAATAAGAATAGAAGCGGAAAATACAACTAAAAACTATAAAAGAAACGGGAAATGTGAAAATGATTAAGAATCTATTGAAAAATCTAATAGTAAAAAGTTTTGCAAAACTTAAATAAACCATTAGGAAGTTTAGTAGAAACCTAAACAAATAATACTTTGTTGGAACTCAAGAAAAAAAAAAAAAAGATGAAATCAATACTTCAAGTTTCTAAATAATTTTTGATGAGTTTCCCACCAATTTGTTCTTAATTTTCCGCCAATAGTTTATGTTAAGTATCTCAAAAGTATTCCAAACGTTTCACAAAAATTTTCAAAACGTTACTCTAGCGTTTTGGGAACATTTTTTTCAAAATTTCGAAAGAAATTTTGTACTCATACCAAAAGCGTTTCCACTTCCAAATGAGTTTTCCAATAGAGAGAACACCATACGCCCAAATGTCCCTAGCTATTGAGCAATGAAGGAGGAGATGGTTGACTGGTTCACCACTATGCTTAGACATATAACACCAATCCACTATGCCTACACATATCACCAGCACCTTCTATCACAAGTGTTGATACATAGACTGGTCCTGACTAAGTGATTGGGTGATTCTGCTGATTGTTTTGCTTCGAACTAGAACTAGGATTTGCCTAAATTCAGTTTTTCGCCGGTCAAGAGCTTACGATGATGCTCTGCCTTCAGTAAGTGTTGCTTTTGTTTCTGCGATAGATTGATATAGTCATGAAGCTATATGTGGTGAATGGCAGATAAGGCATGAATAGGTCTTGCCATATGAATCTTTTTGGTGGTTATCTCAGGGTACCCTTTCATTTAGAGTTAATCCATGACAGGTTGAGGAGTGTGTCTATTGGTCTAATGATGTGAAAATGGATTCATTCTGTACTAATGGAATTTTCTTTTTAAGTCATAACTGGGCATGGGGTACTTGGCAATTGTCTCGAATAAGTTTTGCATGCTATGCAGTAGCACCTCTCCATCATGTTTGAACTCTTAAAGTTACTGTATGTTAATGTGTACCACATATCATGCATATTATGCTTTCGTCCTATTAAGCCTCATTTATGTGCTAGTTTCCTAATAGAGTTGTTTGAAATATTTGTTGTATATATAATCATAATGTTTTCGAAAGCTGGTAGGTTACTTAGTGCCACACCCTCAGATATAATAAATTTTCCTTTTTGTATCCACGTGTCTTGCGTCAAAATCATCTCACTGGGTTAGGGGTTTCAACAAAGCTGCTTCACAAAGTAAAACTATGTCACCCCACATAGGGAGCCTTTATCCATGGTTGTTGTGTGTCATGCCATGACGATGTTATGTCCTATCAAAACAAAAACCATTGTTCCCTTTTATTTTATTTACAGTACAAACTAATTTTACATGCTCTTAATGCCTTCTTTTTCTTTTCCCTCCACCTCTTATTTTTGTGGTGCTCTACAAACATCAAAATAAATTTAAAACTTACATAGGTAGTTATCTGAAAATTTCAGCTTTTGTCTCATATTTAGAAAATGTTAGGCGGAAGAGAAGGTTCAACTACTTATAGTAATTAAATTATAAACACTCAAAGGTATGAAACACAACCAAGAATCACTATTTTATTCAACTATAAATTTTAGAGAGAACTCTCCCTCTTTATTTCTCTCTTTAACTCACTTCTCCCCCTCCTTAAATTTGATACAATGCCACAAAAGGCATTCCCTATTTATAGATACAAGTCAAGTGTGAATATATAGTGTGAATGAAGAATGTGAAAAGAACAACTTCCTTCATCCATGGTGGGCTACTTTTCAACAATGGTGGTTTCTTCAACAATGGTGGTTCCTTCAACAATGATGTTTCTTCAGTAATGGTGGGCTTCTAGATAGTCAAATTTACCTCTTTTCAATTTTACTGTTCAACATTGCCCCTTAAACTGGACTCTCCTGCCTTTGTCATTTCGAGTATTGTCTTCGGTCTTGCAAAGTTATTATGCTTGAATGGCTTTGTGAAAATATCAGCTATCTGATTATAAGTCCTGTAAAAAATCAATTTCACATCCTTGTTCTTAACATGCTCCCTGGTGAAATAATACCGAGTATCAATATGCTTGCTTCTCTTGTGAAAGACTGGATTCTTTGCGAGAGCAATCGCTGATTGATTGTCGATGTAGACCTCTGTAAGATCATCTTGTGGAAATCCCAAGTACTTTAGAACATTTCTAATCCCGATACCATGACAAACGGCTAAGCTGGCAACAACATACTCAACTTCGCATGATGATAGCATTACAATGAGTTGCTTATTTGATGACCAAGTAAACGATGTATCTCCCATAAAGTATATGAATCCAGTCGTGCTCTTTCTTTCATCAAGATCTCTTTCCCAATCGCTATCTAAATAGTCAATAAGTCTACAATCTCTAGTTAATGAATTGAACATATTATCATTGATGGTAGCCTTGACATAGAGGAGTATTCTCTTCACTGCATTTTGATGGGATTGGTCAGGAGTCTCCATATACATGCTGACTAGTTCAACTCCATAGAGTATATCTGGTCTGGTACAAGTCAAGTATCTCAAGCTTCCAACCAAGCTCGTAAAATAGGTAGGATCAACATCTATTTGCTTGTTCTTTCTCAACTCCAATCGTGTTTCAACTAGAGTTGTTATAGAGTTGCAGTTTTCCATCCCAAACTTTTCAAGATCTCTTTCACATAGTTGCTTTGGGAGATAAAGATTTCCTTCTCACTTTGCACAACTTCTATGCCAAGGAAATGAGTCATTTGGCCTACATCCGTCATCTCGAACTCTTTAACCATGCTCCTCTTGAAAGTATCAAACATCGCTGGATTATTGCCGGTGAAGATCAAATCATTAATATACAGGTAAGCAATCAGCATGTTGTTGTCTATCTTCATATATGGGGCATGCGTATATGGACATTTCTCAGAACCATTTGCCTGAAAATAATCATTGATCCTCATATTCCAAGCACGAGGAGCTTGCTTCAAGCCATAAAGTGCCTTTTTCAACTTGTACACTCTATCTTTTTTGCCATTCTTCACGTATCAAAGTGGCTGATCAATATAGATCTCTTCTTTAAGAAAGCTATTCAGAAATGCTGATTTCACGTTTAGCTAGTAAATCTTCCATCTATTTTGTGCAGCTAGTGAAATCAACAATCTAATGGTCTCAAGTTGGGCAATTGGGGCAAATAATTCACCATAGTCGATCCATTCCTTCTGCTTGTAGCCTTTGGTGACAAATCTCACCTTGTATCTCTGGACTTCTTCTTGGGCATTCCTCTTGGTCTTGTAGACCAATTTCACACCAATGGTCTTTCGGCCTTTCGAGAGAGTAGTTAACTCCCAAGTTATGTTCCTCTCAATGGATTGAATCTCCTCATCCATTGCTCTTCTCCATTTTTCTTCTTCGTTAGCTTGCTCAAAGCTAACTGGATCACTGGTAAGCAGCAAATAGTATAGAGTGAGATACTCTTCTGTTGAACTTGTATTTTCATATAGATCAACTCGGGGTACGAGCTCCTATGGGCCTTATATCTGAAAGTTCACACTCGATTGGTGATGGAGCTTCATTCCTTCGTGGTGAGTGAAAACCATGTGGAGGTCTCTATTGATCTCTCGGTACTTGTGGCTCGATAGCCACTTCTCTTACTTATGCAGGTTCTTCTTTTTCAAGTGTCAATTTTGCATCTCTGGAGGCTTCAATCTGGTCCCAATTCCAAGATTTATTTTCTTCAGAAATGATATCCCAACTAAAAATGACTTTCTTGGTGGTGGGATTGTACAGATGATATCCTATCGTTCTATCGTCATATCCAACAAGGATACACTTCTCTCCTTTGTCGTCTAAGTTTGTTTTCTTGCCATCGGGATCTTGGTGTAGGCTATGGAGTCAAACACATTGAGATGACTCATGCTAGGCTTTTGAGTACTCTAAGCTACGTGTGGTGTCTTTGTAGCGAGACTCTTGGTAGGACACCTATTGAGCAGATAGATAACGCACAATACTGCTTCTACCCTGAATCTTTTAGGCATATTTTTATCCTTTAACATGCTGCTAACCATGTTAAGGATGGTGCAGTTCTTCCTCTCAGCTACACCGTTGAGCTAGGGAGTGTAGACTTATGTGAATTGATTTTGAATTCCTGAAAGCTTCTACCGTATACTCTCCTCCTTGATCTGATCGGAATGACTTGATGTGGTAGCCACTCTGCTTCGCCACAAGAGTTTTGAACTCTTTGAATTTGTCGAATGCCTCTGACTTCCTTTTCAAGAAGTTGACCTGCCTTTTTGCTGTAGTCATCGGTGAAAGTAAGGAAGTATCATTCTGTCCATTTGAAACTGGTTTCAAAAGACTACATATGTCTGTGTGCACTAGTTGGAACGTCGTGGTAGATCTCCAGTTAGCTTGCTTTCCAAAGTTGTTTCTGTGTTGCTTACTCAGAACACAGCTCTCACATATCTTATTCGGATAGTAAATATTGGGTAAGGCGTACACCATCTTCTTGCTTCTCAACTGCTTTAAGCTTTTAAAATTTAGGTGTCCATACCTCAGATGCCATAGCTAGTCTTTATTGTTGATGACCGCACTCAGATTCCTTGTTGTATCGTGATGGATGGCAAGAGAGAGCATCCGATTTTTTGCCACGGTGACTCGAATGACCAGTTTCCCTCGAGTGTACGAGATCAGCATTTACTTATTTCTAAGGCTAATCTGGTAACCTTAATCCACGAGCTGTCCTAGGCTCAAGATGTTGGTTTTCAGATCTGGCACATAGTAGACATTGGAGATGAAAGTGTGATCTCCCCCTTTCCGCTTGATTAGAACATCGCCTCTCCCTTAGACTGAAACTTTAGAGAGATCGCCGAATGATATCTCTCCTTGAACTTTCTCATCAAGTTTAGTGAATAGGTTCTTTCTACCAGTCATGTGGTTGTTGGCTCCAGAGTTGAGGTACCAAACATCTGTTGACTCAAGGTTGACCCTATGTTGACTTTAATGATAATTAGACCTTGTGTTATTTTACTAATGAATCTACTTAGTGTGCAGATTAAAAAAGTTTATAACTTAGACTTAAAGTTCAATTTTAAGTCTGATACATGTCATAGAGAATGCACAACAAATTCAAGATCAAGCAATGAATTCCAAGAGCTATGCAATGAACCAGACAGAGGATTGACGCCTATCTCTACTTTAAACAAATGTTCTATATTCGAAGAGATTGAAGGTATTCAAACAAAGATTTCATCAAGTATGCATAGACTCAATGAAGATTCATTTGCACTCAAGAAAGATTGAAGACTTCATCCGAATGTGCAATGATCAGTTGAAGATAACTTGTTTGTTGAAGAGATTAAAAATGCTTAAGAGAAGACTTTATCAAGTATGCAAAGATCAATTTCAGATTATGTGATTGAAGTTGCCTAAGAAGAAGATTCACAATGATTGTTTGATCTCTACATGGAATCCAAGTGAAGAATTCTTCTACAATGTAAAGAATCAATGAAGACTAGATGTATGAAGAGATTTCATCATGCTTGCAAAAGTCTCATTGAAGTGATTTTAAAGAAGAAAGAAAAATTTCTAGCTGATAGAAGAAATTGGCAGTGAAGCATTGTGAAGCTCAACTGAAGAAGCTCTGCATTAAAAGAAATAGTGAAAGAGGAAGCTTTGCAAATAAAGAAGAAAAGATCAATATTGATCGAATGAAGCTCTGATTGTTTGAGAGTCAAGAGAAGATGAATATCAAATGAATGATTCAATCCAAATTGAATAGAAGTTAACTCTGATGAGTTAAAGAAGTTTGATTGATCATCATATCCCAAAGAAATACTCCTTAAAGATCTTATACTAGTGCTGAAATGAGCTGGATCATTGGAAGACAGAATACAGATTCTGGGCAATGAGTGGACTCATGAAAATAAGGAGTCGTCTCATGGTTACAGAAGCAAAAGACTTAACGACCATATGGACAATGAGCGGACTCATGGAAATGAGGAGTCACCTCTTGATCACAGAAGCAAAAGGCCTGAAGATAAAATGATCAATGAGCGAACTCATCGAAATGAAGAGTCGCCTAATGAACACAGAAGCAAAAAGCCTAAAGACCAAGTAGACAATTAGTGGACTCATGGAAATGAAGAGTCGCCTCATGGAGACAGACGCAAAGGCTTGAAGATAAAATGATCAATGAGCGGACTCATGAAGATAAAAAGTTGCCTCATGACTACAGAAGCAAAAGGCTGAAGACTAAATAAACAAAGAGTCGACTCCGGAAGATGAAGAGTCGCCTCATGATAGCAGAAGCCAAAGATGTGAAGGCAGAATGAATAAGGAGCCGACTCATTGATATGAAGAGCGAACTTATGGAGACAGTAAACAACGTCTGGTAAATGCAAAAGCAGAAAGTGTTGACTCCACAAGCCTAGAGCCGACCCCTTGAATATAACGGCTAGTTTTTCTAACGTTATAATGGACTGGACATGCATTAATAAAGCCTAAGAACATTTAATGGATGGAATCAATACAGGGATTTATATACAATCTTCTAGTTGCATTTATACGAGAGATAAGAGACAAAAACCAGATTCAACTGACTGATTCACTGAAAATTATGATATTCTTCCTGTCTTCAACTTGTGAGCTTTGATTGTAAAATCTTCTCTTGTTAAAGAGTTTGCTTGTTACTTGTATACTTTTATACACTTGTAAGGGAGAGTTTGAGAGTTCTCTTCAGAAAGAAAAAATTTTGTAAGTTTGAGTGGAGCTTAGACAAAACCACTTGGTGGCTGAAGAACTCGGTGAGGAGTTCTTGTGTATAGTGAGCTGAGCACTTTGTCAATCAGCAGCCCATTTGTAATTGGTGATTGCATAGTGGAAGAAGACTTTAAGGAGGTGTTAGGGTGAGGACATAGACCACGGTTTGTGATCAAATCTCGGTATGTCGGTGTGTTCTTCTTTTGCTCTGTTTTCTCTTCTCCATTTGATTACATTGCATTACATTTAGTTTGAACACTATTATATTACTTAAATTAATTTTAATTAATCTTAATTGCCATTAATCTTCGAGAAACCCAATTCACCCCCCTTTTGGGTTGCCTTTTGGGATAATAACATCTTGGTCCTGGGTTGAGCTGTGTGCCATCAGTATTAACGATTCTCCGGCAACTGGTTCGGCTTCTTCAAGATTAGCCTCCTCGCAAACTTGCTCCGTTGGTGGTCTTTACTAACACTCGTTGCTATAGTGCCCAAACTTATGGCAGTTATAGCACTCAATGTTGCTATTGTCAATGTTTTGACGATTATTGTAACCGCATTTCCTTCCACGTCGTTTTCCTCTCGGGACATTGTTCTGTTGTCCACATCCTCCTCTAGTTGATCTTTGTCCAGTTGTACCTCTGCCTCTGGATTTAGAATATCCAGATCCTATTCCACGAGATCCTAAACCTCGCCCTCGTCCTCGATGTGACGTCCCTTCTTGCTCGTATCTCCCATCGATCAAAGATAGTTTTGATTGTAGGGCCTGCTCTAGTGCTTTATCGTTAATTCTCCTGTTGACCCTCTGCTTGTGGGCTTGTAGCAAACCCATAAGCTCTTCTACCTACATAGTCTCCAAATTTTTAGTTTTTTTTTTTTTATAAAGTAACGGCTATGTAGTCAAATTTGGATCCAAAGATCGTAAAATCTTCTCACATATTCTCATGTCTGCGAGAATCTCTCCATTCCTCCTTAGTTGGTTTGCAACGACCATCACGCGAGTATAATACTCGAGAATGGGCTTAGCAGACTTCATTTGTAGGGATTCGAATTCACCGCGTAGGGTTTGGAGGCGAATTCTTTTCATTTTGTCAACACCCTTGTATGTTCGGTGGAGAGTCTCCCAAATTTCTTTGGATGTCTTGGCGACGGCGATGATTTTGAACGTGGCCTCATCAAGGCCCTAGTAAATGATGAACTTGGCCTTGCCGTCCTTCTTTTGATCGGCACGGAGGATTGTTTGCTGAGTATCAAACATGGATGTCTCGGCTTCTTTGAATTTGGCTTCCTCATACCCATCGTCCACGATGTCTAGATATCTTAAGCGCCTAGTAGAGCTTTCATTTGGATGCACCAATTGTCGTAGTTGTCATTCGTCATCTTTCAGATGAGTGCCTGCGTAGTCCTATTTGCCATTTGGTTTTGAATATCTCAAAAATAGTACTTTAGAGTTTGAATTTAGAAGGTTGCCAGAAATTAAATGGAGAGACGATTGGAGGATGGCCGGAGTGGCGATCGGAGAGAATGAAGAGAATCTTAGGAGTTCTGATATGGAAGATCCCTTGAAGGGTAACCACAAAGCATACTTTTCCTTAGCTCTGATACCACTGTTGGGTGGAGAAAAAGGTTCAACTAATTGTGGTGATTGATTTATAAACATTCAAAGGCATAAAATATAACCAAGAATCACTCTTTTATTCAATTCTAAATTTTAGAGAGAATTCTCCCTCTTTATTTCTCTTTCTAACTCACTTCTCCTCCTTCTTCTTGAATTTGATACAATGCCATAAAGGGCATTTTCTATTTATATATATAAGCCAAGTGTGAATACATAGTGTGAATAAAGAATGTGAAAGGAACAACTTTCTTCATTTATGGTGGGCTACTTTTCAACAATGATCGGTTTTCAACAATAGTGGACTTTTAAATAGTCAAATTTACCTTTTTTTCATTTTTACTCTCCAATAGAAAACGGTATTGAATTTATAGGTGGAGCCACAAGCAGCTTTTCTAGGTCAACTAGCTGTTAGCCCACGTTGTACATGGATTATTTGTTTCTCATATTGAAAGAAGAAAAATATATTGATAAAATTCAAAAGCCAAGTAAAAGTTAGTAAAAATAAATTGAAATCTGAATATTTCGAAAATAAGCACAGTGCTAAATAATACTTTAGTTTAAATATGTAGATAGAACACAAATATTAACGAATTTTGGCACCGCATAAAATAACAAAATAGCCCAAAAATAAAAAAAAGGATAATTGCTTCGGCTTGTTTTACCAGATTAATCCGATTTGAGTAGTTCAATGCAAAGTGTGTTTGGATGCTTATATTCATATTCAAGTCTATACTCATTTCACTCTTAACAAATGAGCGATGGGCTGTTCTTATTATTTAACAAATGATGTTATTCAACTAGATTTGATGGAGCATAAGGTAGTCATAGGCTTTGACATAGTAGTTGATTTCTTCTGTCATTAGAATTGTATTTTTGCAAGTTCATTCTGCCTGAAGGGCTTGATTTTGCTGTTGAACACTTGATTTAATAGAAAAAGTCGGGATTTTCATAGTACTGCTGTTTCCAGCTTTTAGCACCGTCTGTACGTGTAGCTTAAATACATAGAAGTCACACTTAGAACTGGAATTCTTAACTCTATGCACACAGTATGGTGCTGAACTGTAGGTTTTTTTGATAAAACAAGTACTGCAAAGTTGGGAATCGAAAGTGTGATGATGGTTTGGTTTCTCAAGAAGAAGATATGATATTTCAGTTTATTATCGTGTCTGGTTGGCTTTTCAGTTTGTTAACAAAGGACTTACGAATCATTGATGTTGTGTGCATGGTGTTGTTGTTCATGTTTTGCCCACCTCTTATCCTCTTAAATCAGCTTGGTACTGTTGGGATAGGGTGGAGTCTACAAAAGCCTTGAAGTGTACTACTTATTTCTTGACACAGAATTAGAGAAGTTATTTTGCTTTGATAGAAGGCAGAACTAGTAGTTCCCACGCTACACTTTGATTTCATGCATTTCCCTTTTTTGTTTTTTAGGTATAAAAATGTTCTCAGTCTCTTTGTTAGGGTGTTGTAAGGTGTCTCCAATTTGAAATTTTTTGTTTTTCAGTGTTGCGGTTAGAAGTGTTTGGGCCAGCTTAATGCACTCCAGCTAATTCATTTCTTAGTCCAGTTAAAGGCAAGCTAAAGCCATCCATACTGAAACTAGAGTATTTTTAAAATGCTTGTCACAAATGTGACCCGTAGTTACCTTGAGGGGGTTTGCCACTCGTAGCCTAGCCTTACCTCTCCAAGCTAGGATGAAGCTGAACAGGGTTACGGATCAGACTAGCCTAACTGGTGCATGCCTCATACCATGTATGTGTGTTGATATTTATGAGTTAATTATAAATAAATAAACTTGTATTAGGTATCACCATTAGAGTTTTTGCCAATAGCACATTACCCAATGGCTCTTTCAATCAAAACAATATTTGCTTTTAGGATCTATGAAGTTGGAGGATTGCCTCCATGCACAAAGGTAACAATTTGAAACTATGGCCCGTTTGGTAACGCTGTCAATTTTTATTTTTTATTGTGTATTTTTGTTTTTTTTTTCTTTGTGTGTTCTGTGGTCTGTGACGGGCATTTGTAGGTTACCGTTATGCCTATTTTAGTGTTTTTTACTTTCTCTTTTAGAATTTTGTAAACAACTAAAATAAAAAAATATTAAACAATCATTATTTTTTAAATTTAAAAAAAAAAACAAAAATAAAATCTCTTGATGGTTGTACATTCTTCTAATCAATAAACTTGGGCTTCGTGGCTATTCAAACTTAAACTTAATTTAAGCCCCGTCTAGTAATGTTGTTAATTTCTATTTTTTGTGGTCTATTGATAGGTATTTTTAGGTTATTATTGTACCAAAAGTACCGAAGCAATGTTTTGGAAACAGAGAACACACCTATCTCAATATTTTTCACTTTCTTTTTTCAAATTTTGTAAAAAAACTAAACATAAAAAATTTAAACAAACATTATTTTTTGTTTTTTTGTAAGTAAAAAATAAAAAATAAAAACAAAAAATTACCAAACTAGGTAAATTGGTGGAATTTTCATGGCTCGATGTATTATAAATTCATGGACGGTTCAAGGCATTTTAATGATTTGATAGGAGCTTCTTCCTTAGTGATATGTAAGTTAGTCTGGTTTCTCTTTGGCTGCTAGACTTCAGCTTTGTTCATGCCACCGCCACAGGTTTAATTGCATGCTTTGAGAGTTCTTATTGATGTTAAAGTATAGGTATATATATATATATGTATGTGTGTGTGTCATGTATAAGATATATACAAAGATGGATAGCCTCTTACTTAATCAGACAAATGGCTTAGATCTACAAGGTGTTCCTCGCAAACCATTACATATTTTGCTCAAGTCTCTTAATTAGTTGAAAATGGTGCCCTCGTTACTATTTACAGCCGAATCCACCATTAATCATTGGGTAAATGTTATATATAATCTTATTTTTCTATACATTAATCACAACTTAATTAAATGAGACTTGTATGTATTTATTAATATGAATTTTATTTATTTATTTATTTATTTTTGTGTGTCTCAAAACATACTTCTACTTTTCCTTCAACGTGGCACACCGGCCTCTCGACAAATGTCTTCCATCTTTCTTGCGAGAGCAATAATCAATCTCATGACTAATGTGGCCACTATTGTATTTGTTTTTGACCAAGTTGTAGTATTAAAACAAATATATCAAGGTGAAAGCTAGTCAAACTTTTTATTAAACGAAAGAGACCCATTTGTACTTATTATGATTGGTCTTAGTGTGTGTGCTTCTTTTTTAATAAAAGAGAGATTGTGGAACACAAATGATGTGTTCAGTGAATTCTCCCCAAAAAAAAGGGGCCATTATGTTTGTCCTGAATTCTCCCCTGAAAAAAAAGGCCATTGTGTTTGTCCTGAAATGCGACGTCGATTTAATGATGTGGTGTGGACATGTAATCAAGTGCCACGTGTTTCAAGTTGCGGTTTTTTTTTCAAGTCAGTTTCAATGTGGAGATATTAATTACTTTATAAATTTCATGTTATTAAGTTGGCAAAAAATGCTTCGAAATGTGTATTTTAATGAAAAATATTTTACATAAATTAATTTTTTAGTATATTTTTTTACTTACAAGATACAAGTAAATAGGTTTAATGCGCATTTATTAATATAGTTTCTGTTGTATTGTGTTGTGTGGGTAAGATAATAAATTAAAAAATTAGTTTATATGTAGCATTAATTTGTTTTAATTTTTAACATTAGTCAGGTACACCATATAATGATGTTGACATGCTTAATGGGGCGTTCAACATATATAATATCATCCACTTGTAAGTTTGGGGGCTCATCTCCTTTCTTGTCGGTTGTGGAGATGTTGGATGTATATCCTGTTTGGACACTTTGTTATTAAATTGAACAAAAAGATCCTCATACATGATAAGAGGCATTATCACCAATGAATCTATCATATCATCCATTGAAGAGCGAAATGATGAAATGTTCTAACCCCGTTCAATATACTGTATTAGTTATATACATATATATATATATAGTCCATAAGAAACTTATAAAGAAGAACAAAAAGAATAACACTAAAAAAAAGAAGTTGGGTTTGTCTGATTAGACTCATTCATTGGAATTGGACGAATTTTTGTAGTATTAATGCTTTCATAAAATGAATTGGTGAATCGATCACAATTGCTTCTCTATCCCATGAACTATGAAGATTTACTCTGTAAAAGTGGCGGATGAGCACTGGCCGTTGTGCTTGTCACAATCTTTCGTTTGGGGGTGGGGGGATGGAATAAAAAGCTCTTTATTACCTTTTGGAAAATGAGTTGGAGTAGGAATGTAAGGTTATGTTAGGTTTTTGTGTTCCACAATGCAATGGAAAGATGAGAAAATTCTCATGCATGACAAGACTTTGTATCGACCAAGTGTTGCGCTGGATCTGTTGAGCCAATTTTGTCATCACACTGTGAGAGAGAGAGAGAGAGAGAGAGAGAGAGAGAGAGAGTCAATCCTCCTCCGAATTGATTCTTATTTATCTGCCAAGTCCTAGCTAGAGATTATATATATCATATGGGATTTTGAGGAACAACCCTTTATTTGCCTGGACCATGAGGTGCAATTGGATGGAAGACATTTCCACTTGATTTACAACTAGCTTGACGGATGCTACTCTTCAACTTGGTTGCTTCATCATTATCAATTTGGCTCAACATGCTCTCTTCTGAACCTCATTTTCGATGTGATTTCGAGAAAACTAGTCGAGAGTTATTTTATTCATAATTATCAAAATAAAAAGTGAAAGAAAAAAACGCAACTAAAATATATAAAAGATACAGGCAAGGACAGAACTAGATTTTGATTTGCCTTAGGCTGCACATTCAACCAATACCTATATATATATATATATATATGTATGCATGTATGTACCTATATATATTATATATATATATATATATTTGATAAGTAAACAAGCAACTATGTATACACTAATACAAAAAAATATAAAGAATACAAAATAGTATCACACGTTGCACAACTTGTCATAGTGTTATGGAATCCGCTTTAAACTAATCATCAAGAATTCGTAGTTTTACAACCGTAATAACAATGTTAACAAGCAACAAGAATAATATCAAAAATCTAGAGAGAGAGAGAGAGAGAGAGAGGCTTACTGCCTTAGACTAAAAGATCGTTAGCCATGGCATTGCAATCGTAGTCTTATAACCCAGGGAGGCATCATCGTTGAAATACATGGTCGGCTTTAAATTGGGAATAAACTAAATTGTGCCTTAAAATTTGGGTTTTAATGAAGTTGAGTATTTGAGTTGGACTGTCTTGATTTAATTTTTATCATATTTTAGATTTAAAGTTAAGGTGGGTTGTGTTAGTTAATTGGGATACAATAGAAGATGTTGGACTGATCAGTACAAAAGGGTAGGCTGGACAATATTAAGGTGGGCTAAACTTGAGTATAAAAATAACTTGAACATGGAGTTGGGCTATAGCCCAGGTGAGCTTTTAACTTGGCTCCGCCCTTAAATACAAAAAATAAAAAAATAATTAAAAATCGATTAAAAAATTTAATAATAAAAAGTTTTGCAAAACTTAAAAGAAACCATTAAGAAGCTTAGTGGAAACCTAAATGCATAATACTCAGTTGAAAGTTGAAACTTCAAAAAATAAAGGGATAAAATCAATACTTCAAGTTTCTAAATAATTTTTGGAGAGTTTCTCATCTCATAGTTTCCGCCAATAGTCTCTGTTAAATATCTCAAAAGCATATTAAATATTTTTCAAAAATTTTTAAAACATTTCTCAAGCGTTTCTGAAATATTTTTTCAAAATTTCAAAAGAAATTTCATACCCATACCCAAAGCATTTCCACTTCTGAGTTTTCCGACAATTATAGAGACATGTATCAGTGTATCATGGTTAAACTACTACCTTTCTTAAGGGTGTTGTTGAAGTGGATCCAGTAGTCAGAAATACATTATAGTCTGCGCGCATATTCAATAATTCTGGAACCTGCCATCGCATATTTATCACTTTGCACCCTAATAATACATCGTTTTCTAGTTAAACCTCATCCAATAACATGCAAGTCTGCAAGTGGTTATTGATATAATAGTATAGCACCAATGATATATATACATATATATTGGTGATGGTGGTTTCTCAACCTGACCAGGAGTCGTGTTATCTGTCGACCGGTATTGACCAAACCATGCCTTTCGCAGATTATCTGGCTTTTGCCCAACCAGGTCTCCCAACGGTTCGCCCTCGACCTCCTGAGCAAAATGGATTTTCGGAACCCTACTCCGATCGGGTCGGTCCTTAACCGTGTCAATAGGGTCCACGCCTGACACCGAACACCCTAACATACATTAGGGGCATGGGCGTGGCGTATACCAGTAACAATCGTCATGCTTCTAACACCGTTCTGACACACACAACCCTGGAGTGTAGGGATGACCTTCTCAAGTGTTCTGACATTGCTCTGATCCTCCAACTAGAGGCCGCCACGTGAAGAGGCCACCTACTACTCTCATGCAGGTATACAAGGGGAAAACTCAACTCTTCTCAGGTACGTTAACAGACAACTCCTGAGAGAACCCTAAGATATTATTTTTCTCTCTATCAACTTCATCCTATTAAATCTAACTTGAACACCGAAGGACTTTTGATTACCACTACACCAATGGATTTAGTGCAAGAGATCACCGATCAATTAGCAGAGAGTTCATAGTAAATCTGAGGGCAAGGCATCACGAATTTGCTCCATTATCATATATATATATATATATATATATGTATATGTATATGTATGATTGAAAAGCCTATATTTTGGACCGCTGCATCAGCATATGATATCACCATCCTTGTCAGTCTTCCCATTCTAAGTTGATAACACACATACATGCACCTTGAAGAAGTTTGAGTCCCCTACTCAATACCGCAAGTTATTTGTCGAGGTTCTGGGGCTAGCTAGCAAAGACAAAAATGGTGAAGGCGATGGTGGATAGGGACTTTTTACTCTGAAAAAATTATGTTCTTATAAAACTATTACATAAAAAATTTTATCAAAATGATACAACAATGACATTTTCAAAAATAGAAGCTGAAATAATGAGTTTTTGTTTAAAAGAAAAGAAACACGAATAGCTATATCATAAAATTCTCTCCCTCTTACCCTTGTGGTGTCCTCTGCATTATTAATATTACCCTATTAATGCTATGCAAATAAAGTGTACAAAATAATGTGCGTTGTTTGTGATATCTTTTTATTTTAAAAAAAAACGCCTCCTGTTTTGGCTTCTATTTACAAAAGTCTAGCTATTTTATTATTCTGGTGGGAATTTTTACTCAAAAATAATTTATTAATAGAATTTTCCATATATTACTCATACGCGCACACCAAAAAAACATGCATGTGGTCGGGATACCTGTATTGGTGGAAGTGGAAGAAGTTCATGGGAACAGCTGAATTGAAATGAACAACTATGTTTGTCTTTATCCCTTTTTTGTCTTTAGGTACAAACTTCATTCACATTAAAACTTTTGACTGAAGACTGCTAAGAAGATGAGAAGCACTCTAAAGCAAGGTAACAATTATGCTCCGAAGCTTCCCAAGCTAGGAGTTGATCAATTGAAGAGGTTGTCTTCCTGAAATACTCACCTCAATCCCTCGAGTCACTGATAATTGGAGACCTGATAGGAACCCTTTCAGAAAGAATCTAGGTTTTTTTTTTCTTTTTGTTTAATTTCGAAGCATAAAAAAAAAAAAAATAAGACCTCATGAGAGAAGTGAAGTATATTTTAATAGGGTAATGCTACAATAAAAAAAAATACACCAAATTTTTAGTCCGCTTCCTCAATTAATTTTTTCAAGATTGAAGGAACCGCATTAATAAATTCACGTAAAACACATTCACCTTTGTCAAGAAAAATGATTGAGAAAACGGATTGTGTATAATATTTTCCTTATAAGAATGAATGAAAATTTTTCATTTAAAAAAAATACCTATTATAATAGCTCTTAATTATAAAAATATTATTTCCACATCATTCTGTAAATATTTTTTTTATACATTTTTAAAAAAAAATAGTATTTCCTTGGTCAACTTGTTAATTTTCCTTAAAATATTAAATGCATAAAATATCTTTCACTCTTGGACTCTAGTTGGCACAGATAGCTCAGCCGGGGATGAAGCACTCAAGGTTATTTAAATAGCAGTTTCTGTGGGTTGATGGTGGTGACCGCTGACCGGAATCGACTAAGTTCAGGCTACCATTTTCTTTAATATTATTGGTTTAACATCGAACCTGTTGACCAAAAATGTGGGGTACTAACACTACAGAAATCTCAAATTCAATTGGCAGTTGGACAGGCCGTCCATAAACCCATGTCGCCACATCATCATCAACCGCCGCTCGTTTCTCTACGGTGTATGCAGGATAAGCCCTAAACTGCCCTTACCTTCTTCAACCAACCACACAAATCATAATACAAAACACGACAACTAGCTAGGGTCGATGCTATATATTCTCCCTAAAGAACGAATATTTATTAAAGCCAAAAAATAAGTAAGAATATTTATTATTGATACCCTTCATAGATTTGCTAAGTTAATTAAAAAACTAACTGTTAATTACACTTTATGTTCCTATTTTTTATTCTAAATATCACTTCAGGACTTTTACTTTTATTTATAACATTTAAATTTTTATATTTTTTATTTGTTGCAATGTCAATTTTTTATTTAAAAGATGAAAAAAAAATTCATACGTGACAATCACGTAGCCTTTTTTGAGAAACCAATATTAAAATTTAATAATTCTTTATACCGGATACTCATGAATATCGCACGTGAATCAAATTAAGAGTTTTTACATGAAATCTAATTATATTATATATATTACAAAGTTTGTTATACTTATAATTTTAGAGTGATTTAAGAAGAATTTATAGTAGATAATTAGGAAAGATGTATGATTTTACATCTTTACCCCTTAAACAACGGAACTTTCTTGTCATATGCAAATTTTTTATTTATTTTTTAAACAAAAATTAGAAGAAGGTTGGCAAAGCAGCGAACTAAAAGTGTAAACGCTTAATTGTTACAAGTGAAAGAGAATATTCTAAAGTGAGATTTGATATAAAGTAATGGGGTGCTAAGAATAATTAATTCAAAAATTAATTAAAATAGTTTCATGGGTGAGGGTGTTAAGGGAATTATGTGTAGGTTAATTCCAGGATGGTTTTGATGGGTTGAACCTTTCGTCGGAGGACGAAGCCAAAGGCCGGCGCCAAAGTCCTCGTTCAAAGAACATTGTAGAGCCCATACAAACATACATACATCCATATATATATATATATATCAAAGGTACATGAACGCATGCCATAAAATAAATACTGATACTGTCAACCTGTTGACCTGTGTAGTGAACTCAAGAGAGAGATGATTTTGGGTTGTGGGCGCCAAATACATATGGGTAGGATGAATGTGCTATTTTTTCTTCTTTTTTTTTTATGGAAATTAAGGTGGTTTCATTATAGCCCGACATATAGATGCCCGTGTATCACAAGGTGAAGAT
The DNA here is from genome assembly GCA_033060915.1 of Euryodendron excelsum. Lineage (NCBI taxonomy): Eukaryota > Viridiplantae > Streptophyta > Magnoliopsida > Ericales > Pentaphylacaceae > Euryodendron > Euryodendron excelsum. The sequence continues at coordinate 10,843,707 of CM065390.1, read as the reverse complement.
ATATGCAGAAGTTTATATCAACGTTTAGCTCAATTTGAATTTGAGCAAAACCCGAATAGAATTAGAGGACAAATGGATCACTACAAGTTTTGTCATGCTAGCTAGCTAGCTATATAGCTAGTGTTTTCACACTGTTCAAAACGAAAATATGTGCATAGAACATCAATTATGATGGTGCATGCACAAGCCAACAAAAGCCAGTCCAGTTGATACTTACATTACGAGTAAGAATTCCAATCTTCTTTGGGAAAATAGCGTCATTAGTATGTGTGAATTGAAAGCCGGAGCATGTCGGCGAAAAAAGAACCATCTTTTAAACTTTACAAAATAGAGCAATGCTATTCAAACCAGAATTTTTGTATAAAATTTTCATATATGATGATGTGGTTAATGTTTGTAGTTGATCATTTCTTTCAAATCAAAGTACGTACCCACCATTTTTGCTTAGTCATAATTACAAAAAAGAAAATGCTATTTTTACCGAATTTTTGTACAGGCCACTACACCAGAATGATACGGCAATCACAATTTTACCATTAAGAACTTAAGAGCTAACATGTTTATAGTATATATAAATTATGTATAAATTTTTTTATTTGTATAGCATTACCCTTACAAAAATACAATTACTGCATTAATCTGGTGGAGTTTTTTGTATACAAATTTTGCAGGAATAGATTTTGCCTAGCTTTGAAATAAAAAATCAGTTTCAGGAACCTTCAGCTGTCGAATTTCTGTCTCTCTCCACACAACCACATATACATGAAAGGTAAATTTACGGAAGCTCAAAGTTTTAGCATTGCAACACTAATCTCACTTTCTTTATGCTTTTTGATTTGTAGGACTTTTTCCAGCTCATTCCTAATGTTTTTACCAGAATTTCTGGGAATAGTTACAGATACAGATATATATGATTGCCACGTTTTTAACCACATTTCCAAAAGCAAAAATAGGTTAAAACGACACATTAAAATTAAAACCTAAAGCACTCGGGTTTGGTTCAATATTACTGTAAATAGCTAGCAACTGGCTGACTTACCTGCATGCATGACACACTGGATTTGGTTAACTCTACAAAGTTTAGTTCATTCATAGTATATGTACGTACATTCATTTACACATCCAATGCAAACTAAAGAACTATCATATTAACCGGAGAATCCTAACATTTAGCATGTGTTTAGATCCTAGATTTATCGAGAAAAAAGAAAATAAAAATGATATGAAATTATATCGCCTATTTTGGTTGTTAGAAAAACATAAAAGATAAAACAACATAAAAAATAAATAGGTAAGAATTTGAAATCTCCTATTTTATTTTTTTTTCCCCTCTTCTTTTCCTTATCATTTTCTTTTCTCTTGATAAATCCGGTATCCAAACACAGTATTAAGCTTGATGATATAGAAATTTAATTCTTCATGGTTGTTATTGAATAGTCATACATGTAGCAAAGTGTCAAGGTACAATGCAACACTAACCGCTGGGATCCCAAGTACTTAGACACAAAGCTTGTCGATAATAGAATACAAATTATATAAAGACTTGAAGAACAATGGACCTACGAAGTCAAACAATTAACAATGCCATATACTTACGTACGTATACAAATATGTGATATATATATATATATATATACATACATTACATACGCGCACGCCGACAAATCAGAAATGGCGGTTTCCAGATTATTTTAGCTTAATTAACCGACTTTTTTTTTCATCAGGTAATCCCAAACATAAGCTATATGTGTAACTAAAATATCCCCAGTAGCCGTAATTAAAATCTCGCGAGAGACGGTTCAGGACGATATGGTTTAAATTTTCTCAGTAAAGATTCAAAGGCCGACCTTTCTGGGGATTTGCAGAATGACAGTCAACATACAGAATGTAAGGCTCTGTTTGGCTGCGGTTGCAGTTCCGGTTTCGGTTTCGTTTTCATTTTTCGTATTCTCAAAATTAAAAAATTTGAGAATATCTCGTTTTTCTTGTTCTCGAAAACAAAAAAATAGAACCATCGAAAACACTATCATTTTCATATCGTTTTCATTTTCGAAGGAAAACAGTTTCGAAAACTTAGAAAATACCTTTTTAATAGTTCATAAAACTGGAGTGTTTTTTGAAAAAATTTTCTAAAACAAAGTTTGGAATCGTCTTACCAAACGCGGTTTTTAACAGAAACAATTTTCAGAATTAATATGCTAAACGCAGTTTTATTGAATTTCAGAAAACAAAAACAGAAAATAAAACTGGAATCGTAACCAAACGGAACCTAAATAGTCGGCACGATTCATACGTTTTAATTAGCTCTCGTGAGATTATGGATCTGCCATGGGAATCTTCTGCTTCTGTTTACAGTTCACAAGCTGATTAATCAATTTGTTTAAGCCAGCTGTTTTATGTAAAACCGTAGTTATTGACTAGTATGACCCGAAAAGCACAGATTAGCACCACATGAATTTGGCCATCTGGTTTTGCATTAAGGTCCTAATATGTATGCATGAAACTACAGTACAGAAGTTTATAATTGCCAACTCTAATGGAGGATCCAAGGTTTTTATTGAGGGGAAAATGTGAAAATTTTTGTTGAAAGGAGGGTCAAGGTAAATTTATTTAAGTTATAGGGATTAGTGTATTATATTTGATCCTAAATATACAAAAATTTATTAGAGTAAAAGGCAGTTTTGAAAATTTTGAGCTCCGTCCATCATTGACCATGAGCATTGATAAACTCTAGGGATCACACCTAGAATCTCTTAGGCGAAAAGGCTACAAAAGCAACTTGAGGATCGTATGAATTTGTCACGTATATTTTCACAATTCGTAAATCACTTTTAAGCTCACTTACTGAAGTAGTTTATGATTATTTTACTTCTTTTTTTTTTTTTAGAAAAATATCAAAGTATAGTTAACCTAAAAGCCTACAAAATAGGTTAGGAAATTAAATTAAAAAAATATTGTAAAAATAAAAAATAATTGATAAATAAGTTGACCCAAATCGGCAATTGAGCAATTAATTTACGAGAATTCAAGTGATTCCTAATAACTATAGGACGACTTTGGATCGTGACATTGTCCTTGTATGGAATGAAGTGCATTATCATTTTTATTTTCGGAAATAGATAATGATCAAAGGTGAAATTGTAGCTAAAGTAGTGGAGACAAATTTTATAAAGAAAAAAAATAATATCGCACTTTGTAAACAAATGCTATACAACTAAGAAATTTCATACAATACATCAAATACGATGATTTTTAATTATAAAATCGTCATCATCGAAACATTTCAGTGAAAGTGTTTCTATAAATTTTTTTAATGAATAGTATTTTTCAAACTCCTTTTTATCACCTTAAACACATGTATTTATGGTGACAACTAAAGTCAAATGGTAAATATTTCAATTTGTTTCAAAAAAAACTCTGACAGAATAAAATAAAAAAAGACTAAAAAAAAAGAAAGAAAGAAAGAAAGAAATATGAGAGGTAGAAACCCCCACGCATCGCTGAGGAATTTCTGACAGCTGAGATTTGCAAGGAAGGCTTCACAATGATTAAGCATGCCATTTATGACTTGTTGGTTGTTGCCCTGTTTGGCTGTTTCTCTCTCAAACATTTAGCAATAGTAAATAGTATTTTTTTGGCCTTTTGCCATAAATAGTAATGTGCGTGTATCACCCCTAGATCCCGCACCCGCCTTAAGGCCAGTACCCAACAAGTGTCTCATGGCACAAATTTCTGTGAAAATTGTAATAATTTACTTATAAAAAGAGTGTCAAAATGCCACACATCCTTACTCTTCACAAAAAAATGCAGGAAAATTGTTTAAGTCTGGACAATTAATACTTTGTTTTTAAAAAAAAGACTGCTACATTAATCTTCTTCTTACAAGTTACAGTATGCCTAAAGGGCACATATTGGTATTTGTCAAAAGTACAAATTTTGTTTGGAATTATAAAAGAATCGAGTCATGAAATAGAGAAAAAAAAATGCTATTTTATTAGAAAATTTGTACAAAAAAATGCACTAAAATGACATAATAGTAAAAAAAATTTAATTAAGAATTATTATGATAACTGTTTTATTTGAAAGTAAATGATTGTTATCCAACGTTGTATATAATGTATAAAATTTTTAGTTGTATAGCATTATCTTAGAAAAAAAACCCTTACTAATATCCATGACTTTGATAATTAAATACATGTTTTTACATCCATTGATGGCCTATTAATTCAATAAAGACTCACATGAAACCTGCGTGAGAGACAAAGGCTTCTATAAGAGAGATTATTAGATGACGTGATGTACTCAACTTATTAAAAATAAACACATCATATATTTTTTTGCCAACAAAATTTTGTGATTATCAAACATGAACCTGTTATGAAAAACTCATGGCATAGAGTCTATAGACTCATGAATATAATTAGTGCACTTTAACACGTTTTAATCTTAAATCTCATGCATATTTTTTGTTTATCTTGTATCAGTAAAATTATTTAATGTGACCGTCACACTATGCTATTATGCATATAGGGTGTGACAGTTTACTCATCTATTTTTTTTTTTATATCCTGTATCAGGTAAAATTATCTAATGTGATCGTCACATCATGTTGAAAAATAGTTCAATAGTTATGTAATACTTAGTACTCAGTGGTAATTTCTATTAAATTATGACATATGATGCGTGAATGTATCAGCAACATAAGTTTGTGAAGTAATAGAGAGTCTTTTAAGAAAATATGCTATCAGATTTTGTCAAGTTGGTATTTTTTTCTTAAAAATCTCTCTAATACTCCACAAACTCAGGTTGTTGATGTATTCACACATCATGTCTCACAATTTAATAGGTATTGATACTGAATACTCAATAATACTTGATCACTAGACTTTTTTCTCATCATGTCATCACGGTGTAACGATTTATTCATATAATGTCATGTATAAATATAGACAATATCTTTTGAGATATTATAACTATTATTCTAATAGTATGATAATTTTTTAAATTTAAAATTCTCGTCATGTAAATAATATCACACTTATCACAATTTAAATGAAAAGTTACATCACATATCAGCCTGTTTGGAAGTTGGGGAAGGAAGAGAAGGGAATGGGAAGGAAAAGAGTAAATGTTTACACCTTTATTTGATTTTGTAAAGAAAATAAGAGAAAAGTAAAAGAAAAAGAGAGATAGAGTGATTTAACAAAAAAATTTCTTTTTCCGTTTCTTCCCCTTTTAGGTAGAATCAAGCAAATAGTCATTCTTCAAGTTTCAAACAAGCTGTTTCAAACAAGTTGTAAGGCGATGGTATAGTGTGACAGTCATTTTAAATAATTAGGTGATGATATATCCTAAAAGTCAGACGACACGTGCCGGACTAACAAAAGTAGCGAGACTAACAACAGTAGCAACCACCTCAGCAAATGCATGAACCCAACCCGCTGACAGAGTTCCCAACCCGACCCCGACCCCGACCCCGACCCCGACCCTATATAACTCGCTCCCAACTCCACAACTCTCCACTGGCACACAAGCATATAGACGAAGTGCAGTGAAGGGAGAGAGACAGCGAAACTGCATTTATCAAACATGTCGTCTTCACAATCTCTAGCTCTGGTCTCCAAATGCACTGTTTTTCCAGACCACGAGTCCACTCTCGGAGACCTCAAGCTCTCCGTCTCCGACCTCCCTATGCTCTCCTGCTACTACATCCAAAAGGGTTGCCTATTCACTCGCTCTCCCCTCCCCATCGACTCTCTTCTTACTCTCCTTAAAAAAGGACTTTCACAGACTCTTACCCACTTTCCGGCTCTCGCCGGGCGTCTGACCACCGATGCCGATGGCTTTGTCTATATAACCTGTAATGACGCCGGCGTCGACTTCATTCACGCCAATGCGGCTCACATTCGCATTCGTGACATTCTCTCTCCTACTGACGTTCCCGAGTCGGTGAAGGAGTTCTTTGCTTTTGACAGGGCTGTAAGCTACGACGGACATTTCAAGCCGATTTTGGCGGTGCAGGTGACGGAGCTCGCAGACGGCGTCTTCATCGGCTGCGCAGTTAACCACGCCGTCACTGACGGGACGTCATTCTGGAATTTCTTCAACACGTTCGCGGAAGTTTGCAGGGGAGCGAGGAGGATTTCAAGGGCACCGGACTTCCGTCGCGACTCGGTGCTGATTTCCCCGGAGGTGCTCCGATTCCCCGACGGTGGCCCCAAGGTCACCTTCTCCCTCGACGCGCCGTTGCGAGAGAGAATCTTCAGTTTCAGCAGAGAATCGATTCTGAAGCTCAAAGACAAAGTGAATAACCAAAAATGGATCGAGAACGAAACAATTGACTCGTTTGAGTTAATGGGGAAGCATAGCAATGACACCTTGAGGGTCGCCAGCGGAAAGACTGCAGAAATTCTCAAGAATTTGCTGAGAAACAGAGACCCAAGTACCAGAACGACAGAGATTTCATCGTTTCAGTCGCTCTGCGCGCTACTCTGGCGAGCAGTGTCGCGGGCGAGGAAGCTGCCTCCGGCGAAAGTGACGACGTTTCGAATGGCAGTGAATTGCCGCCACCGCCTCGAGCCGAAGCTCGATCCTTACTACTTCGGGAACGCGATTCAGAGCACACCCACCTACGCCGCCGCCGGCGACGTGATATCTCGGGAATTGGGCTGGTGCGCTAAGCAGCTGAACGAGAATGTGTTGGCTTACGATGATGATACTGTGAGACGGTACGTGGAGGATTGGGAGTGCCACCCGCGTTGCTTTCCGTTGGGCAACTTTGACGGGGCGATGATTACGATGGGTAGTTCGCCCCGGTTCCCGATGTACGACAACGATTTCGGGTGGGGCAGGCCCATGGCGGTTCGGAGCGGGCGGGCCAACAAGTTCGACGGGAAAATCTCGGCGTTCCCCGGTCGGACAGGCGGTGGTAGCGTGGATCTGGAGGTAGTGTTGGCGCCCGAAACCATGGCGGGTTTGGAATCCGATTCCGAATTCATGCAGTACGTTTCGGTTTGTTGAAGCTCTATTGGATTAGGTGGTTGGTGATGGGTTTTGGAAGGATTATGGTTGTTATGGGCTTGGGACGAGCGAAGACTTTCTGTCTACTTGTGTTAGTTCTCTTCCTGTTTTGTAGCCATTTATTAGTTTTAACGAAAACCTCTTTAAATTAATATCTGTGTGAGGAACTTGTGGAGGAGTGAAAATGAAAATGATTTTTTTATTTGATTTAAAGAAAATAAGAAAAAAAATGGTAAAATTAAATGTATTTCAAAAAGTGGTAACAAAATAATAGAAAAGTGAGAAGGAAAATAGCGTCCGCTTGTTCTTTTTAAAGTTTTTTTCTTTTCTCTTCCAAACTAAGGACCAAACAAAGCAAAGGAAAAAATTATTATTATTTTTAAGTTGCAACATACCCTAAACGGAAATGGAAGATGAGGAGTAGATCAATTTAGTGGTTCTATACTCGATTTGATTGTGATTAGCTTTAGCTAAATGAGTTACCACTTTAAAATCTCAAAATGTTACTTTTAGTGCTCTAACTTCCAAATCATGAGTCGGGAACACCTGGTTCCTCCACGTCATTCGTGTTTGACGGTACTACAAATCAATTTTGATAATTTAACGATGCCATTTTAGCATTTTATCATTGTAAAATTTCAAAATAACAAGTTTGACAACTAAAAGTATCTACAAGTTGAAAAAAATACTCCGACTCTCAAACTAAGAGTCCGGAATGCGCACAATTGGTTTCCATACGTCACTTGTGCCTAATTGGTGTTACAACTAGTCGGTGCTACAAGCTAGTTTAGACTGCTCTACGATTCCGTTTTGAGCTTTTAACACCGTAGAAGCTTAAAATACTAAGTTTAACAATTAAAAGTGCCCCTATAGTGGGAAAAAAAAAAAAATAGGGATCACAATATAATTATGAACAATCACAAAGTTTGTGTTGCATTGAAAATTATTTATATGGACACATTATTGAATACTATCAAATTTTCCATCATTCTATATATCATGGAAGTAGCCCATTATGAATTAGCTTTGCCCATAACCTTCCATGTCAGGTAGTTCCAAGCTCCAAACCATCAGAGCCTGTGGGCTATAATACACTGAACTTCGTGGATTGATCTTTCATAAATAATTACCAGCCCAACCAAGTTATCAATTCTGACTTATACTCCTCAGGACTAGTTACCATGGAGTGGAGACAGCTTTATTTTTCTTGTTTTTTACCACCAAAGGAGAATTTAACACGAGCTGCACAATTTTAAAGTTTGAAAATTGCAAAAAGCAGAGATTGAGGTCATCGTGGACATTTAAGCAAAACAAAAGATTATTTGCAAAAAGGTTACGCTGTCAGAAAAGTTATACATAATTTATTATCAGAATTATGTAATTTATGAAAGCATTTCACTTTAAAACAAAATATTCATTATAATAACTCTTAATTATAAAATATCACATTATTTTGCTAAAATTTTTATGTATTAATTTTTGAAGAACAACAGTTTTCTTTGTAAAACCAATTTGAAGGCATCCGTGACGAATTTAGAAATTTTGTTTTGAGGGAGTCAAAATAAAAATATTAAAATTTGAGAGTTAAAACACTCTTTATATTCTAAACAATATCCAAAAATTGTATGATCCAAATAGGACTTCAAAAATTCAGGCCGGACCCCTTTTCCACCCATTGTTTCGCCTTGGACGACATACGTTTTTAGTTAGAAAAACAACAAAACAAGCAAATTTTGAAATTTTAATTTACAAAAAAATTCAATTTCTATATAGCTGCTTAAATATGAAAATAATATTATACAAATGAAACCCTAGACTTCATTCGAACAATAGCCATCAAACAATTTAAGTATAATTGAGAAATACATGTAATTTATCAAGAAGTAAAATGAGAATGTGATTTTTCAATTCTGGTTGATCTAACAGGTAAATTGCTGACTATTAACCTACTCTCAGTTTATTGAATAATTCGTATTTCACTTCATTCGATGAAATATGTGCGGATTTTGAGAATTTTGAGAAAGTAATAAGATATTCATTCGCTAGTTAAAAAAAAAAAAAAAGAAAGGGAATATGATCTGAAATTATATCATCTATTTGACTTTTAGAAAAAATAGAGAGTAAAAAAATAAAAATTTAAAATCTCTAATTTTGTTCAATTTTTCCTCACCTTTTTTTTTTTTTAATTTTTTTTTTATAAATTTAAATTCCAAACACAGCATTAATTACATACAAATGTAAACCAAATGAAAGGATTTTGACTCAACAATATGATGATGCAATCAAATTATAGACCTTTTTCTCATTTGTCGTAATCTGTCGGAGCTACTGTGGATGTTATTAGGATTATCTACATTAATAGGATAATTCTGACCTAAAAATGTTTTACTCCGATAGAAAGATTTTATACTAGAATAGATAAATGAGTAAGAGCTCAAGGATCACTGAGTTGATGAGTGATAAACATTGGTTATAACATTTTAAGCCCAATAACTTGAGGCCCCATTTGTAGCTACAATCAAGCTCTGCTTTTGACCCGTTGTAACTTAAAATTTGTACAACATTATGTTTTAAAATATATAGTTCTCATTTAATTATGTTATTCTGCACAGAGGTATAGCATTACCCTAATTTGACATATATTTGCATTGGTATTTGGTATTATTCAGCATTTCATTTATTATCAAAGCCCCATTTTCCTAATTGAAAAGAATAAATGAAAGAGAAATGGGGACATTTCAAAAGGATCAAGAAAGAAAATCATCTAGTGCATATTTGACATAATATTCTGCATATCTCATCTAGATTAAGCAGACCTGTCTTCTAACTAATAAAATCAACTAAATTCTTCAATGCCTTACAATTTTCGAAGTAAACAACAAATCAAAGGGGAAGACTTTATCAAGAATTAATTTTTCCACAGAAAATGCTTATGCGAGGTAATGGCTCTCAGGTCCTGTGAAATTTTGGTACAAGGCAAAGAGTATCTATGTTAAGGCAGAGGACTGCTAAGTTACCACAACTGTCACCTGAGATAGAGGGCACCTCCACAAGAAACATCAAGAGCAAATGTAAACCCCATGCTTAGCTTCCAGCTGCAGCAGGCACGGTAACTGGCTTCGAGTCTTCTGCCTTTTCATGTTCTTTGTTGAGCATCTGGCATAACGTTTCAAAATTTGAAGTCACCAGGAATATAAACAACATAATTATAGCAGTGACAACTAGAAAAAAGGCATCTGTATCAAGTTAGATTCACTAGAGATGTCAAAAAATGCTAGGTAGGTGGGCAAACTCGGATAATGATCGTGGGATAAGACGAGCTGAATCTAAGGAACTTTTTATTTTAATTTTATTTTTTAGTTACAAGCCTAAGGCCCAACTCATGATTAATGTATTTCAGTTTGAACCAGAATTGACAAGGGATAGCTTGGCTTATCGCATCCATAAGCATGTCAAAACAACAAATAGTAGTTCTCAACTCAGTTATTGACCCCGGCATGCACATTGAATGTTGTTGGCTTGCAAAATTTTGATTCCAAAACAGAGTATTCACTATTTAGATGATGAAGCAATATAAACTACTGAATGGGAAATGAGGGGTAGGTCTAACGTTAAGGTGAGATGCATGTGCCCATAAGGTCACAAATTTTGCTTTGATAACGCCAGCCGGAATAAGCTACTCCAGTGTGCGTATGTACATATATGTGATACCCTCCTGGAACTAGAGCTTTAATACCATATTAAGTCACTAATTGTCCCAAAAGCTTAAACTGTTAGGAAATAGGCCCAACAATATATATCAAGCTAACAGTTTCCATGTCAAATGTCAATGGACACTTTGGCAGAAGTCCCTAGGTGCTCAACTTGTTCCAATATTGGACAGATCGTTATCACCTCAAGGAATTGCTGGAAGTTCAAAGCTATGAAAGCAAGTACATGCCAAAACCCATTAATTGATAGGCCACATGAATAAACAAGTAGAAAATTAGACAAATAGAAATGAGGAGCCACAGGTTACGAGTCAAGATTTGGGCATCTCACCTTATTGTTGATCAAGTTATGGAGAGCGATCACACTCCGGATGAGTGAAGAAAGATAAGTGACCAACATCATATCATTTGTTTTCACTGAACAGAGATAGTAGATCAACAATTCAGACAAGGAAATACTAGTTTTCGGAAATCAAGAAACAGATGGCAAAGGTACACACAGCAAAAGGATATCTGAAAATATAGTTTCTTTACCTGCAAAAGCTTTAATTAGTTCCGTCACATTGAGATTCGGAAGTAGGTTAAAGACATCCTGCGAGGAGAAATTTGAAAATTCAGAAATGAGACAAAGAACAGCAAAAAGATCCCACCACTACCAAAAGGATCTAGTTGAGAGAGAGAGAGAGAGAGAGAGAGAGTAAGCAGGAATGAAGCCAATAACTTAAATGATGGATGACTAGAACTCTGAGGAAATTGCTTCAAAACCAAATGATAAAATAATGAGCTGTTAGCCTGTTACATATTTTAGATGAATCCAGGAACAGGATGAGCAGTACAGATTAGATGGACAAACAAAAATCAGTAGATTTTTTATTTTTTACCTTTTAAAGATTTTAATGTTAGTTGCTGTTTGATTATTCCTATTTCATTTCACAATCACTCCCTCGATCTGATGGCTATTAGACGCAAAGGATGGTTTAAAGTTCAGGTTTGGGTGCATGGGTAATGAAAATTATGATGACCGCATAACGCATCCAGGCACCATGAAGTAAAGGGAGGGAAAGGGAAAATTGCTAAAGGCAAGAGAAAAAGAAAACCGAAAAAGCATGGATACAAACATGCGACACTGATATGACACGATATGGACACGCTAACATGACAAACTTCTTTCAAAAATTCGAGAAATGTATGTGTAGGCTTTATACATTTAAAAAAAAATGTAAAATGGAATTAAATAGTAGCAACTATTTTGAAAGTCCAATAAACAATTGAGCCAATTTAGTTCTAACAGAGATGATTCAACTGAAATTTCAAGAAATTTCTCTTCTGCAGTTCATGCAGCATGGCTTCTCATGAGACTTCCACTGAACACACATGGGTAAACAAACTTGCTGATTTATTCTTCTGATACAGATTCACTAATGAAAAGGAAATACAGAAGAAAGAGGAGAAAGAGAAATAATAGAAGAAGCAAGAAAATTTATTTTTTCCTTAGTAAGAAGAAAGAAAATAAAAGTAGAAAGACAATACAAGTAGATGAAGACAGAGAAGAGACGGCGAAAGAGTACACCAGAATAGAGGTGAAGAGAAATCACAGATAAGGGAGTAGAAACAGAAAAATAGAGAAGCAACAAAAGCAAGAGGACAAAGTAGACAGAGAGGGAGAGAGAACTTTTCCAAATATTTACACAACTTCTATTTGTTTTTTGAAGCTAATTTTGTTTTACATCAATAAGGCCTGCATAGGCTCCATAAGACCCCTAAAACTATGCTTGAAAAATAGTCCTACCAAAAAATAGTAAAATAAAACCACTAAGATTCTTCCACTTAAGCCTCTTAAAGCCCTAATAAAGTAAAAACATGATAAGATTATTTAAAGTCTCGTAATAATACTTAACAACATAAAATATATACCAATTTAACATTAATCTTCTAGCAAATCCCATGTCAACTTGATTGTATGAACAGTACATGGCTTACAAGTAGTATATGTAGTATAATTTAAATATAAATGTAAGATACTTTAAGTAACTACATGGACAAAATGTATGAGTAATAAAGGACCAAGGTAATCATCCTTAGAGAGAGTGGGGAATGGCCAAGATGCCAAGTATCTGCTAGATGGTTAAACCATAAAAGACAAAAAAGAAACCTGTAAATGGCAGAGAATCTCGTGGTTCAATGGAAGCTTCCCATCAATAACAAGGTCAAGATAACTACGTATTTCTTGAAGTCGTGCATCCAATCCTTTCAGAGCTGCAAGTTTCCCAGTCACCTGCAGCGTACAAAGACCAATTTTATTTTTTAATCCTTATTGTTCTTCAATTGTCTGAGTTATAATCCACTCTAGTCCATTTCTATTTCTATCAATTCTTTCTTCACTTAGAAACAAATATGCACCAGAAATGTACATGGTAAGCAAGGAAAAGGAAACCGGAGCAGTAACAATAAAAACCTCTGTTGCAAGGGTGCTAATGGTTGTATCCTTCACGTCCCTCAGCAAGTGCTCAACCCCTGTTGAACAGAGAGGAAGTAGTAATGAAGGATGAAGCTGAAATGGAGACAAGACAATATGCGCATATATGTGAATTTTCGGAGGCACTAAGCAAGTTAGCATCTTCTTTAGAGTCAAGAAAGAAAGAAACAAGAGAGAGAGAGAGAGAGAGAGAGAGAGAGAACAAAAATAGCCGATGCATAAATTTAGGATCCATTTCAGCTTTCTATCCCATGTGGCATACCAATTTCCTCAACTTCATGAGCGGCGATTTCCGAAGGCACATGTACAAATACCTTCTGGCTTTTCTGAGTGGCATTCTGCAAGCATAACCGACTGTCAGATCAGCTTCCTAGCAGACATGAAGGCATTCTGCCAGGAATGACTAGCTTTAATCATTAAGGCATCTCAATTAAGTCAGTCGTGCATTAGCAATAACCATCAAACATAACTGCATGATCAAAAATTGTGCTTGCAATGGAAAACTAGATGGTTCTTTTACCTCTTTAACCTCTTCAACAGCATAGTAAGCTTTAGTTGGGATTCCCATCTCTTTAGGCTGGACATCAATTATGACCAAGACAGGATTGGGAACGTAGCTGAAATGCCACCAATAAAAATTTGATCAGAAGCGCAAGGAAGCCAGAAAATTATTATAGACAACAATGTTAATGCTAAAAGTAAAGCAGAAATTTCGCAGAGAGACAGATGTTATATGCCATAATGCTCACAAAATGTCACCTGCCACATTAGAAGCCATTCCCTTAGGTAATTCAAGGACAGAATTTCGAGATATGATGAAAAACAATTGATAACAATTGGCAGATATATGACCAGCTTGTAAGAGAGTTATTGTGAGACAAAGGGCAACACACAGGAGGATAATATATAACTCGATCATCTCAATGCAATATTTTGGGTTAGGTTGGTGATTAGACATAGCTGATCAGAAGTCATTATGGACCCACGCAGATCATTATCTAGGGATAAGCAATGTGCCTTGGAACCAAATATTCAGGAGCCCTCCTGGAAATTGTGTAGAAATTGATGATTCCAAATAGGTGTACATCACTATACTCTTCCATAAGTAGAACAAAAGGATTTTGCTATCCACCACCGCGCCTGATGGCCAGGCACGGTTGCGGTTGGATGGATAACACCTCAGATGGGTCCCACTGTAGCAATGAGATGATCGAGTTATACAGCAGGCCTCAGAACAAAAATAAAGGAACAATAACAATAATATGATGCTCTTTCCAATGCAATACATAAAATGATTCTAAACATGCATTAAATGGTTTGAGCAACAAGTTGATATTTACTCTGTATATTACTCGAAATGAAGAGAAACTGATAAGAGTCATGGAAATAGCAAGAAAAATGACAGTGAGGGAATGGCAACAGATATCTTCACCTAAAAACCATCCATTTGTCAGAACATCATGCATAAATTTTCCCTAATGCTTCCACTGCATGAAACCAATCATTGAATATCTGTCTTTCATCCAAATGCAATCCACTGTAAGCATACACTAACCAATTCCCTTTACCTATTACTAACAAGTCCAAAGTAATGAGTCAATGATCATATTAAGATTAAAATTTACCGAACTCAACATATGAGGGAAACTGCTCCTGCTGACTTATGCCACAATCATACATATGAGAGAGTGAACTAGTAGTGAATTTCCCAGAGCTTCACCTTCACTTTGCGGGTATAACAGGTTCTATTAATAGCCATCATGAGACTTCTAACAGATATTGAAGCTGAAATCTGGACATTTCAAGTTACTAGTTTCTTTTCTTCCTTCTCTTTCTTTATGTGCTATTATAATTTTTTTTTTATGATAAGTATATGGTATTATGATTTTTATTGGCCACATCCTAGCGTTAAGCCACTATTACCATAAATACAATTCTATTAGAACTTTGAATCTCTAGAGACTAGAGCCGATTAGTTGACTATCCCAATGATGGTAAAAGGTAAATCACTGTCCCATATCCCCATTAGCCACCAGGCATTTCGAAATATCAAGGTAACTGACTAACATAGACATTTCTTTTTCCCATTGAAAACAAACCTCATTAAAAGATTTTCTGCAGAGGAAAACAGATTGTAACAAGTATAGGCAGAAGATCACCAAGACCCAGAAGAAGAAGAAGAAGAAACATCATCTAATGATGATGACATACATCAGACAAAAGCAGTACCAACTCAATTGCCAAATCCCCACAAGAGGAAAGCCAAGGAAACAGAATAAGATACTTGAAAAGAACGAGAGAAAACATGAACATTAATACAGTGAAAAATAGTACAAGCAAATTAAGGTTCTTTATTTTGGGCATAAGAGTAGATAATCTTACTCATTGAACAGCCCATGAACATTGAGGTCATTTTCCCGTAACTTTGGCCCAGTGCTATACCACCCAACAACATGCTCCTTTGCTGAAAAAATTATTAGTCAATTCGAGCACATGAGAAAGAGATATCAGTTTCTGCACATAATAATAGTTACTAATATTAAGCATAGGAATAACAACAACAAGAGTAGCAACAACAAGAATAAGAATAACAAAGCAGAAAAAGAACGAAAACAAAAAAAGCAAAAAAAAATGTAGGGTAAAGGATTAAGACACAAAAATATTATAAATTATACCATTTATTCTCCTGAACATGGAAAACATTGATTCATGGAAATTGTGGTCAAGAAACCAGATGCTAGGATCCTTGTCTTCTTCTTCAAAAGGCACTGTATATGTTATATCAAAATATTAGAAAAGACATAATAAATGCATGTCACCTGGAAACATAACTGATTCAAAACCATATGACACAAGTAAAGAAGCAAAACGGAATGCGGAGTTATTTATAACCACTAATCCCTATAGTTGCTTCAAAAAACAAAAAACAAAAAAGGAAAGGAGAAAAAAAACACTCATCTACTTTTAAAATGACAGAAAAAAGAGAGAAAAGTCATACATGTTAAATGTGCATGCATGCAACATGCACGTACACATGTTTCCAACTCCTGCTTTGAGCATAGAGCTTTCTCCTCCTCCTTTGAAAGTATAGACTTAAATTAGTCAGGACACAACCTCAGTAACATGGCACCATGAGGCAATCATCATAAATCCCCAAAAAACAGAACCAGAACGGTAGTTTCCAGGTCATAGTCCCCTGAGTTCCCATACCAAGAACAACCTCCTTCATGTGCTAATAAATTTTTTTTTATGACTTAATGTATACAAAATCATTGCAGCGATTAGTTGTAGTTTTTACATGCAACGATGTCTAAAGATAAAGACAATGCTTCTATCATGTTAGCCAATAGTTTCTGACAATTTGACTTGCTCGTGCGAGAAAAGTCATCATGTTCCGTCGACCAATTTCTCTTACTGGAAGATTTACAAATTAATAAAACTCATCTATAAAGGTCAATTTGATGTTAAATTCCAAATTACTTTTTTGTGCAAACTTTCCACAATAATTCCAATTTTGTGGCTGATATTTTTTCATCTCAATTTCTCCAATATGCATCAACCTCAGGAAATTTGAATGGATTCTTAGCAAAATTGAAACCGTGGATGCCTTTCAAGGTGTAGACAATGCAAACAAACCACAAAATTTGAAATTCCTCCCTCCATAATGGGACTAATGCTGGAATGAAAAACTGAACGTTTTCTTTACAAATAAAGCCACGTTGAGAAATTTAAGGAATTGAACCATTTTGTTTCAAATTTGAATTCAAACAACAAATTTTTCTAGACTTAAATTCTTACTTTAAGGAACCCCTTCATATACCACATATGTTGCTCTATGGAAGCCAAAAATCACCTCAAATCTACTCATGCATCTACCATTTTTACAGGTTGATTGTGCATACAGTTCAAAATCTTAAAAATTCCACTTAAAAAGCTTATTCCGCTGAAAATAATTGTCTTATGACAAGAATTCTGCGCATATTACAAGTCTGAAGCTTAAATCCCCAAAATTTTACCATCGACAATAACTTCTTCACTCCTCGAAAATTTCCTCAAACTTGATATTCTTCTAAAAATCACATCGATACACACAAACGATACACACGATACAAATGCATTAAATTCAATTCTTCAACAAAGCTGAAACACTAAACCCTAACTCTTTCCAATAATGTGAATTCTCGACTAGGGTTCAGAATAGTTCATAAGTCCACGAAACAAAGAAAGTTTCAGATCTAAAGAGAACCTGCATAGCTGTTGGTGACATCGACGGTTCCTCTGAAGGAAGAGCCGAGCAAAACTCCGACGACCCGTTTCTTCGTGTCGCGAGCTACTCTGTTGTAGTGATCGACGATGCTCAGAAGCACCAGAGGATGCACTATCACCTTCTCGATCGACCTCGTCGATATTTGCTGGGCCTTGATTACGTCCATTTTCAACCAATGTCACCCAAGAATCTGCCAAATTTCTCTGTATATAGGCGCACACAACGTATCGCCAGCGTCTGCCTGCGGTTTCTTGTTGCCAGTAAAAATACGAGGCTTCGTATATATATAATAAATCCCACTCAAATTTTAAATTCTATTTGGGCTGTAAGAATTTTCAGATTGTAGTTGGGCCAAAACTGTGCAGTTTGTCACGCCCAAGCCTTTAACCACGCTAGTCTTTGACTCTTACATATATTAATAGGAGTTAATTTCACTTAGACCTTCTGAGATTTGGCTTAATTGTAGTTAGACCCACACCTTTTAAAGAAATAGACACCTAGAGCCCTTTAGATTTTGTGTATTAACAACTAGACCCCTTACCGTTAAATACTTTAATTGCTTTTCATTTGTTGACCATGTTAACCAAATGAAAAGATCAATTTACCATCAAAATGCAATAAAAAATTAGTATAGACATGACCGTTGCTCCAACTACCAAAGTATTTTCTCTTCGTATAGATCTGTTTGATCGATAGAACATTCAATAATTGGTCCAATATTAAGAGTTTTGGTAGAATAGAAAAGAAATGTTTGGGTAACCCACGATTTCTAGTTTTTGGTAAGACTATAGATATAATTTAAATAATTTTAAATTTTTGTATATGTTAATTTCTTCAAAAATACCTAAATGTATAGTATTTAAAATAAATAAAAGAAACAAAATAGTCATTTCTTTACTGATTCATAAAAATTTTATATTTAAAATTTCACTAGAAGAAGTGTTTTAATATCATAATAATACACGTGGTACTCAACTATTAATCTATATTTGAATTTGAAAATTTGACTCTTTGAGTTTAAGGATTTCACCAGTTGAGTTTGTAAACTTGACAAAATTTAACTCCCAATTCGTAACCCCCAACTCGTAACCCCCAACTTCGAAATTCCACGGAGTGAGCACCGGCTAGACTGCGCATCAAAAACCCAGAGTTGCAATTTGGAGGCACAACTAGTAGGCAGCCATTGAACATAGCCCACTGGGTCATAACAAATATATATATATATATATATATATATAATTGATTTTATGGACAAAGGCAGCAAAGGGGGAAATAAAATTAATGCTCCTTATAAGAATATTGTTATAAATGAATTATAGTTGCAAATTTGTTAAACTGTTACGTAGTGAAACTTGACTCCATTTTTGTATTTGCTTGAAGTCCACATACCAATTACACCAAGCCAGCTCAAACATATAAGCAAACTCAATTAATTACTTGACGAACCAAAGCTAGAACAAAACCTAGCATGGCTCATGAGTTAGGTTCATGAACAACAGTTGGAACAAGTTCCCATGTATGCAATTTCGAAACTCAGAAAAATACAATCCCTAAACATTCTTTATGCACAATTAAATTATGATCAATAGTTTGCATTCATGTTAGAAGTAGGTTCCAACACAACATTAGTCATCCAATGTGTTTTTTTGGGTCTTTGTAATCATTTACGACCATTTTGATTGTTTTTTATTGTTTTTTGTTACAACTACTAATTTTGATTATGGAAAAAATATCATTTATGTTGACTCTATGTCTTGATTTTGATAATTACAAAATTATGTGTTAAGTTGTCTAACGATTCTAATTAGTGTGCAGATTTGGTTTACTCTTAAATGATTTAAAACTTGACACTTGGCATACATTATATTAATTATGTATTGAGGCTTGTTAAGAAGGAATAAATAATGGAAGAGCGTGATAGAATGATAGGACAAGATCATTTCACAAGTCCTAAAAGCTTTCATAAAGATTTGATGAAGACTTTGAAATATGAAGAGATTGAAAGTGTTCAAAGAAGTCAAGAATCAAACATAGTCAAAATCACAAGTCCCATTGGAAATTTGATGAAGATTTGAAAGAATGAATATTGAAAATGTTCTTAAATATCCACATGCTTTGAAGAAGACCTTTTAAGCCTTAAAAGTCTCAAGTTGATGATCCTTGCAGAGCTTGAAGAGTTTTGTAAAGAATTGAAGAAATCTTGCAAAGTTAAAGTCTTTGAGCAAAAAGGTCAACACATGCTTCAGAAGAGTCGACACATTAAGACAGTGAATTGAATTGGAATCTGCCAAAAAGAAATGGGTAGACCCCTCTACAAGAAAAGGTTGACACATTGGTTCAGATTAAAAGTCTTGGAAAATGTCCAAAAAGAGTCAACTACTCATTTCCAAAGGGTTGACATATTAGGACAAAGTTTTGATGAAATCTACTGAAGAGCACAAAAGGGTCAACACATTGTCTGAATGAGTTGACACATTGAAGCAGATTGCTGATAAGCTTGAGACAAAATAAAAAGGGTTGACACATGCAGAAAAGAGGTTGACACATTGCCTATTATGGCTATATTTTTAAAGGTTCTACTCAACTGATCTTGTATTAAATGCATCTCCAACCACCTCCAATATCTATAATGAATGCAAAACTATAAAACTAGGACTCCCACAGCATTTATGTACAAAAATGCAAGAGATTCAAGTGCTATACATGTGATTAAGAACTGAAATTCCTGAACCAAATCAGAAACATTCTCTTGGAAATTTGGGGTATCTACTGATCTTCCACTTCCATATCTACTATTTAAAAGACTTATATTTTGTGTAATTCTTATTTATTTCATTTGTAAGGATTTATAAGACTGAGTGTCCTTAGTAAAATACTTGTAAATTTGAGTGGAGTTTTGAAAAAATCAATTGGAAGGATTAGAGCTTGGAAAGAGCTTTTGTAAAAAGTGAGATGGTCACTTGGGAAACTAGTATTTATTATGTAATCTTTCTTTGCATAGTGAAAAATGCTTTCAAGGTAAGAACGTGAGTCACACGTGACTGAATCTCGAAAAATCTTGGTGTTCTTCTTATGCTCTGTTTTTACTTACTTTTTATTCCATGCTTGCTATTGCACTATTGGTTTACACACATATCTTGATTCACTATTTTATTTCTTCACTTGATTTTGATTGCATTATTTTATGACTAATTTTTAAAAAACCCAATTCACCCCTCTTCGATTGCATCTTTGGACCAATAATTTCTATAATTGAGAGCTATCGTGTACGTACATGTTTTGTTTTAAATTAAAAAAACTCTTACTCAATCACATCATTTCATACAAAAATTATATATAAATCTTTTAGCTCTTGTGGTGATTCGTTACCCTTTGATTATAGTTTTAAACTGATTTGTTGCTTATAAATATTGAACTTATCCAACTTGATATTGTTTCGTATTGTTGGAGTGTTCCCTAGAAACAATTTTTTTTTTTTTTGAATTTAACCAATCACTTAACAATCTGTTAACGAAAAGTAAAAAATTATAAGAAAAATATAGATCCCACACTTTATAAAATCATACAGTACATACTGAATATGTATTTTAAGGTCATACAGTAGCATTTGCAATATATATATATATATAATAGTCAGAATGTATAAACAACCTTTTCTTGTAGTGCATTCCACACCCACCCTCATGGCTTATACTTCTTTATTGTGATAATGCGATCAATAATTCAACAATTCCACAGTATTTAAAAACAAAAATTAATAAAAGAGAAAATATTGAGTTGCTAAAGCATAATTGCCTTACACAGCGCAAAATAACATGCAAACCAATAGTTCTGATTTTAGCATTCGCGGACGTGGTCGGTGGTTCTGGTTCATGTACCTTACCTATGCCTACTGAAATTCACCCCATGAAATTCAAAGAAGGAACCAGACCCAAGGTACCAGTATATGTATACACACATATATATACATATATATATATATATATATAGAGAGAGAGAGAGAGAGAGAGAGAGAGAGAGCATAATTTTGAGGTTGTAGCTGTACCAGTGTTAAAAATGCATTCCAAGAAGATATCTCATGAGATGAAGCACATTTTGCAGTTTCCAAGCAGTCATATATATATATATATATATATTCATAGATACAGATATATAATAATAATACATGCATACAAACACCATGTATAATGTATATATCCAACAGAGTAAACACAGAGGAAAAAAAAACAACGTTATACGATCGAGCATGCAGAGGAGAATGTCGAAGAATTTTTAAACTTTCAACCCCACTAGTCCAATTTCTAGAGCTACGCGCATTTTTACAACGTACAATATATGAAATGTCGGCCTTTCTTTTCTTTTTTCTTTTTCTTTCCTAATATTGCTAAACCTAAAAGCTCTGAAATCATCACAACAATAACTCAAAGAGATTCCCTCAGATTCAAAGTTTTTTTTTTTACAGGAAGCTTAAACGCAGATCCAAAGGCGGATGATCCATTTCAGCCCCAACATTGTACGAGAATGACCTAGACATCCTCAACTTCTCAGACTCTGATTCATTAAACGAGTTCAATGGAAACAACTGCAAAGTCTCAATCACTCTTTCAGGCTCCGAAGCTTGATTTACATCTACAAAATCTGCACAGAAAAAGGAAAGTGAATATAAGCTCGTTTGGCTCTAGGGAAAAACTTAAAGATGGCTAAGAAAGTTAAGCCTCTTACGTTTTGTATAAGAAACCTTGTCTTCTCGGAGAATCTCATGTTGTTCAGCGACTGAAACTCTTCGACGCTTCTGTCTTTCCCTAGCTTTATGGTTTTGAAACCAATAAAAAACATTCTTGCTCTCGATCTTACCATAAAAGCTCAGCTGAGTAGAAATCTTTTGGATCTGATCAGTGCTGGGGGTTCGGAGTCCGGACCTGAACAACTCAGTCAAAACTTTAACCTGTTCAGTCGTCGGATTCCACCGCCCACATTTAGTTCCACCGCCACCTCCGCCGCTTCCGCCACGAGCCTTAATACAAAAGCCTGACATTCCATCATCCATACCTAAAGTCTAAAAAACCTCTGAAACCTCTGATCTTTGGTTCTGAGCTTCTGAACTCAAAAGACGCCACTTCGTGTGCATATATAAGTCCAGCCAAACTTATTAATTTATTATTTTTTAATCAAACCCTTTCGTTTACGTGCACTCTGCTTTGATTTTAGAGAATTGTGAGATAGAACTTTGAGGATTTGATCGCATTGTTTTTTCCTGGTTTTTTGTGTAGAGAGAGAAAGAGATATGCACAAAAGCTGCCACTGTTCAACATTTCGGTCGGCGAGCAGACAAAGAGGTTAGTTCCCAAATCTTGCATAAAATATTCCAATAAAACATAAAATTTTATAAGAAAATAATAAACTAATTTTTTACTCGCTTTTTGACCCGCGGATAAAAAGTGAATATGTTTCACATATATTTATTAATGTGAATCTTACTTTGTCTAGTGAGTAAGAAAATAAATTAAAAAATTAATTTATGTATAGTAAGTATTTTTCAATTCTATGTTGAAATTTTGTTCTTTTGGGTGTGATGATATATACACGAAAAATGTTACACAAAAACTAATTTCTAACCCACAAGACAGTAAATGGATATCACATGATTTATTAATAGGGGCCCACAGTATTGTGTTTTGTAGGTAAAAAAATAAATTGAGAAGTTGGTTTATGTATAGTGTTACTCTCTCTATACATGTATATATATATTAGAAGGTGGGGCACATGTGATGTATGTATAACTCTTTCACTTGTAGTAGTTATAAAAACATGAAGGATGGAAAAAATTGACATTCAGTTATATAAAAAATTTAAATGGTCAAAATTACCCTTAATTGCTTCAACTGATAAACTGAAATAAATTTGTAAACTTTTGAAAGACATTTTTGACAAATGAAAGAGATACGCAGCTTCCAAGATAGTCTTTTTATATATTAGAATAGACTAGAAGAGTGTTTCCATTACGTGAATAAAATTAGTTTGTACAAGTGTAGAGAAAAAATAGAGATCATTACATGGGTGAAATCGGTTTGTGCAAGCGTGGAGAAAAAATAGAGAGCGAATAATGAACTATTACGAAATCTACGTGCATTAGTACTTTACTGTTTCGTCCTTGTAAGTCAGATAAAATGTGCATAATATTAAATAATTTGTTCAAGTGTCTAGTATAATTTCAGAGAATTAGATGGAGTTACACATTCTCACCAAAACTCCGGTGTTTACATTTTATAGTAGTACAGATATATAACATATATATACATGGGTTGATAGATTGGGTTTTGCTTCTCTTTAGTTTAGTGTGCAGTTTAATGCCATTATATAGTGGTTCTGCATTGTATTATTAATGTTTTAGTAGTAGACTAGCTAGCTAGTGTAATGGGTCCAAACCCACAAAGACATATGAGTAATACAGGTTTTGTTAATAAACTAGTGGATACGTCTGCCAAAGATGATATGAATGGTTACTGGCAAAGAAGGTTGGTGTGAGTGAAAGTCAAAGTTCACATCTTAGTTGGACGGTTGTGATCAAAGCCACTGACATGGATACTGAGTTTAGTTGACCAATAAGTGCTGCTCAATCAAAAAATTTGCTGGGGGTTCTTTTAAGGGTATGGGGACAGAGAGTAGAGGACAATAAAGCCACCAAATTGAGATTTGAGAGAGACAACTCAAGAACAACCAGAAGGGGGACCAATTTGGCTTTTCTTATGTCCTTTGGCTCCTGTCTTAGGCAATTGAATGCCCTTTAATCAACTCATATTCGGTTGGTTTCTTCTGTTGTTTGAATCTAGGGAGCTCAAATAGAAACTCACCATTTTGGGTCTAGGTGACTGCGCGATGCTTACAAGCAAGTTTGTATTTTAGGAGTTTGTCCTCTTTGCAGGAAGTTAATCAATTCTACGCTATCAAGGATGTCAAAGTTTGAGTACTTGGAAATCATAAGAATGTGATTCCGATCTCTGAGAATTGAGATTTAAGAGAAATTAGAACATACCAACTCATGTTGCTTAAACCAAACTTTTTGTTTTTGTTTTTGTAGATTTAAGTCCTATATGGAAAGCACATTGCGACTCATTTTCTTTTCCTTTTCTTTATTTTCATAGGAAAACATTTCCACTTTTTCCCTCTTCCATTGTCTGTACATGAAATCGTTAGCCAAATAACAAGTATTTATTATCTCATGCCATGCAATTCAAACTTGAAAATTGCCATAGCTTTTCTTTTTCTTTTTTTTTTTCTTCTTCCATTTTTCCCCCTTTGGATTACAGGAGAGAGGAAGCAAGTGAATAAACTGAAAACTATGAGGTGCGTGCAAATGGTGTTTGCCTATAACTTCTACATTGCAAGAGAGCATCAATAAGCTCAACTGTTGTGTTCTTTATTGTGCTCCTCTAGTCTCTCCTTAAAATAACAGAACAATCACAGGTCAATTTCCTGCACAGTAATGACATGGGAAAAACAAAAAAAATGTTCCAGCCTATAATAGAAGGATTATTCATTGCAGAAAGTTTGTCTGTCCTCCTGAAAAACAGGCCATAAATTGGGCACATATTCATCCACTGTGTTCATCTTGAGCAAAGAAAAAATTTGCTCGTGGGTGATCCACCAGCCACATAGAAATCTACTTTTGAACATTTAAATTGGTTTAGCCATAAATATTTTGACCGTACGTTAATATCACTACTCATGATTCTATAGTAACAAATGGCCTCTGCAATAGCAGCATTCCTGCAGGGTATATACCTTATTTACACACACACACACACACTCTCTCTCTCTCTCTCTCTCTCTCTCTCTCTCTCTCATATGGTGGTAGAAGCTGCTCTTTCTACTTGGTTCTTTGTTTATTCTCTTTTCTCACTTGCCTTTTGAATTTCGATGAGACTTCCTAATTAGTTCTGAATTCTGTGGACGGGAAAGTGCACGGTCAATTTGTTGTGCGTGCTTTTTACTGCATTTCCCAATGATGTTTTGCTTTCACGATAGAGTTGATTTGTCTGTTAGCGCTTGGCACTTTCAGTGCTGTGTTGCAACTCCTAGGAGTGTTACTCTCTTATGCGCGCATACATTGGCAAATTTTTTATTCTTCGGCCTAATCAACTTGACTAAAATATATACGTGAATGCATTGCTGTGAATGTTGTAACTGAGGCAGGCATGTGAAAGGATAAATAAATGCAACTAGGTTTTTAAAGAGCCGCCGGAGAAATGGCAGAGTTTTTAATTAAGTTCAAGCTCATTTCAAAACTGACAAGCTTGAGATAGTTTGCGAGCTTAGTTCGAGCTGTTCGATGGCACAATCCAAGAAGGCCATAATCTTTGCCAATTAATGCAAGAAAGATAGCCCTACGTATTTACATATCCAGAAGTACTCCATCCTACCCTTCATGTGCAGATGGGTGTCACCCCATGCCATTTGGGATGATTGAAGCCCCAATATTTGAACTCCTTATCTCTCTGAATTGAACTCTTTGAGCACTTTCGCATGGATTTAGTCCCATGGCCTCTGGTGCTAAGTACTCTCACCTTGAGTAGTATTACAAATTAGATTTGGTAATTATGTGTATAACAGTAACTTCAAAAAATTGTTCATATATTGCTTCATTCTTTGGCATATCTTACATGTATATAACATATAAACAGTCTTCTTTTTACTAAGAAAAATGCTAGTTTTTTATGAAACTTGTACAAAAAATCTCGTTAGAATAATGTGACAGTGACATTTTTGTAAATAAGAACCACCATGATGGATTTTTATTTTTATTTTTAAGGGAATGATTCTCATTTAACTGCATCATTTTAATAATAAATTCTGTATGAATTTTTTGTTTATAAAACATTACCCTTTTGTTAATATGTGTTCTTAAAACACACCTTAAAAAATACTAAAAATATAATTTTCAACAAAGTATACTTAAAATATGTCTTAAAAGTACTTATTTTTTATCTTGCTCAATATGTAAATATGTAGTATATTTATCATACATATACACACATATATATATATATGTGTATGTGTATGTGTATGTGAATATGAAGTGCATGTGCATGTGCATGTGCATGTTCTCGTCTATAAATAACGCAACAAATTTCGAAAATTGCGGCTTATCTTCATGATTGCATTATCACCACCAAGCTCCTATTGTCATTGAAAGGATTGAAGGTGGCGATGTTAGGTTGGTAAAAGGGCCTTGCAAATGTCGGATTTACATGTCCTTTTTGTATCGTCCACGTAGATCCTGGGACATCTTTTTAATCTCATCGAGAGAGAGAGAGAGAGAGAGAGAGAGAGAGAGAGAGAGAGAGGATGGTCGATCTGAGCTCCGACACACACAAACAGGGAAGATGTAATTCAGTGAGAATCGAGAAGTCTTTAAGCACTGCATGCACTTGTCTGCGCGCGTGTTGATGTATTACTATTATATTTTAGGGGCAGGCGTGAAATCTAGGCCGCCCTAATTTCCGTCTTTATCTTTCATGTCTCCGCCACGTTTTGTCGGTACTCTCAGTGCCAGAAAGTTCTACCGCAACGGCGCGACACCATTACGAGAACAAACATTAAAACTGCAGAGAGAGAGAGAGAGAGAGAGAGAGAGAGACCTGCTGACCGTTCGAACCCAAATCCCCATTCCACATGATTTGGGAGACATATGAATTGTGTTATTTCCAAGTGATTTACAATGCACCCACACATTTTTTTTTGTAACAAGCTTGCAACCGCCTTGATGTTTCTCTGAGATGCTAGAATAGATTTTTATACATTTCAAGCTGCTTCTGTTATGGCTATTCTTGCCCTTCTAATCCAAACCCTCAAGAATTTGCCTTCTAACTACAACTTTTTCACTAAGCATCCTTGACTTGTTTCCGTACATGTAAGTGGAACTACTGTACGTCTGCACCCATGAGTCCCGTATGGGCAGTTTACATCATGAATTCTTGATTAGGTTGCTGGCATGGCATTGGCCACATGATGTCTAAGAAGAAGGGTTTACTTTAGAACCCATTTAACTGGGTTATGCATCCAACCTTGGCAACGGTCGGAACTAAAATAAAAAGGTCAAAAAGGGGAGAGATTTCATCCCACACTTGGCAACATGGAACTCAAATAAAGAAATTAATAAGAGGGGAAGGTTTTTCGAGGATTCTGCAAAACTAGCCAAGAGTTGATTTGGGCTTGATCCTAGTATTTTCAGCACAAATAAGGAAGCACAAAATTTTATCTCGACTTCACATAGACTAATGGAATTATACTGTTACTGCATAGCAATTTAACCACCACAAAAGCAGCTTTGATAGTTAACGAGTGACCACGTCCATGATAAATATTACAACTATTTCTCAAAGTCGGCCAAACATCACCAACACCAATCACACTTGAAAGAAGCAGTCTCAGCAATAAATATCTTCAAAATGGAAGAGATGGACGTCCGCAGTTACAGGATTTGAGCAGCCGTGTTCAACTTTTCTGCTAAGCTTAGTTGCGTTCTTGTGATGCTTGACAAATAAAGTAAAAGTAGTTGGTCCTGTCACATGAAAATTTACAGTCAGTCAAATAAAGGTACCCCACTATAGAATCCCAAGCCTTACAACTAGTGGCTTGAAACTTCAGAACGGCATAAATGATGCAATAAACAACTATCTGATCAACTCCGTAAGGGAAAGGAAAAGGAAACAGAAAGAAATGAGAAAGGCTTTTTTACTTTTATTTGACCAGGCTGGAAAAATGAGAAGAAAAAGAACAGGCATTTCACAGCAAATCCATTTTTTTTCCCGTTTGTCTACCCATAGAAAAATGAATTTGAGAAAGTAATTTCATTTCCATTTTCTTTTCCTTTCTCTCAACAAAGCCAAGATCCAAACACAGCCCTAGGGTGCAAAGCAACTTCATCAAAGGATTCTAATCATCATCCATATGTTGTAGTCATGGAACAAATTCATTTTAGAAGTGTGTTCTAAAGTGGATGTAAATAAAATGTTCTCCCATCCCATGTGTTACAAGATCAAAATCACACAAGGAACTAAGAATGCACCTAGGAAAATGTCAACAGACAAAATGCTAGTAAATGCAACTTCAAGAAATCTTACCTGCAAACTATCATTCACAAGCTTATCAAAAGCTGGTGGTGATATTTTGGGAATGGAAGCTAC
The DNA here is from genome assembly GCA_033060915.1 of Euryodendron excelsum. NCBI lineage: Eukaryota > Viridiplantae > Streptophyta > Magnoliopsida > Ericales > Pentaphylacaceae > Euryodendron > Euryodendron excelsum. The sequence continues at coordinate 10,815,048 of CM065390.1, read as the reverse complement.
GGTATCTGATATGAATCTGCCAATGTTATTATCTGGTGCAATACGGCCTTCCTGGGAATTGAATAGATTGCGAATCAGATAAAAAAAACACTCATAAATGAAATATTGAGGGTAGAACTGGTTTTCTTACCACAACATCATCAACATATTTGTAGACATCATCAATCAGAGCAAGTAACCTTTCCATCGATGCTTCCATTCCTTCCAAATCATTTGGGAGTTTGTCAACCATTGTTGTCTTGAGGATGTCAACTGCAATCATATAATCTTTCCAGTCAGAAATTGGTAAATCACATCAAGCTAGTGAGGTTTCTTAGCTTTGAACAACATTTCTGTGCTGATTTTTGTTTAACCAACAATACTAAAGCTAGTTTTGACAGAAAATAACACCTCTACTGGAACTAAATATCAAAAACATGTAAGAAAGCAGAAGTTGACTCCTAGAAATTCATGAAGCAATAATTTGATAGAATTAACACCAGAAAAGAAGTGAGTCTCACTATTCTACCATCAAAATAAATTCAAGAATCAATTGAGTTCACAGCAAAGGTAGTATTATAAAATAAAAAAAAAATAGAAAATTTTCATAATTCAAAATCAGAACTGGATTTGGAAAATGCTATAAAAAATTCATATGCATTAAAAACGTGGGTGATTGATTAGAGAGAACTTCTAAAAATTCTTCCTCCAGAGAGGCATTCATCAATATAACAAGTAGAAGCAAATGCAGGTTTCTCCCTTGATATTGACCAACAAGATGGCTGGTCAACTTCATTTACGACATCTTCATACAATATAGCTTATATCTTTTAGAAGAAAATCTGCTTTTCTGTGTAGTGTCAAGGCTGAACATTCCTACCAATTTAGGAGTACACTGTATTAGTATTCTATCTCTGTTTTCAAATGACAAGAATAGATTTCAAGTTCTCAATTTGGTTTTGAATAACAAACACCATCAACCACAGATGCCACTGCTTAATGATCTAGATTAGAAGATCCACATAACTGAAAAATATTGGACAGCCACCAAAAACTTATAGTCCCACAGGCAATGATATACCACAAGAAGTAGGGGAAACCTCCTGCAAACTAAACTTTGACGAGCAACTTATATGTCAAATTTGAACTACTTAGTTCCTAGAGACAAATATTGTACACCTCTTATGCTAAAACCACTTCTGTCATAATGTCGCATACTCAGTCTTGTCCTTGATATAGCCATGTTCACCGAACATTTTGCTGCTATAAAAAGTGACCAAATACATGTCTTTTCCATGCACATAAAATTCAGTAGAGATTCTCTATGTGTATCTGTATATTGTATACAAGTGCTTGTCTGTGTGCATCTGCGCATGCAGGTAGCAAAATTTTTTTGATAGGTATGCAGGTAACAAAGATTTGACTGCGGAACCAGGCAGTTTAGGTAAATACATACAGCCAACCCTCTCAGCTTCAACCATGCGTAGATCCAAAGGAATTTCTTGAAATTGTGCAGCAAGTTGCAGATCTCCTAGAGACAAACTAACAGAGACGAAAGCTTTTATGCTAGCTTCCCCATTCCTGAATCCTGTATCAACAGTCAGATGAATGGGGTTTGTAACTTCTCTGGAATAAAATTCATGGATCAATGCACTACCGCCTGTGACTCCAAACCCAGTTGAAAACCTGCATCATTTTAGAAGGCAGAAGAGCAAAATATATTAATCCACAAGTCTTAGAAATTTGATTTTTGGTACTTCCATATAATATAACAGTAAAGTTAAAAGTATATCCCTTTTGCTTTCCAATCTTTTGAATAAAAAGCAACAAGTTACTCATGAAAGTGAACTACACAGCTAAGATAATAAAAAGCAGAAATTATCATATCATGTGCTCATGAACAAATTACCTATGTAAAAGATAAAGGCTGGTTTACACAGAAGCAGTGTAAGCAAGGACAATCAGAAGTTAATGCCACATGATGCAGATCATAGGAGGCCAAAGAAAGAGAAATCTTTAAATATTGGTTTAGTCTCTAGGTGAGAGCCACAAACTGAATTTGAAGAATGTCATAACAGAGTTTCCAATATCCTTCAGTATGGTGTTCTTATCAGGGATTTAGGTTAAATACATTTTCATATTTTGTTAATTTTTTTGTCATTTTGGTCTTGAGTTACTTAGCATAGATCTCCTCACTAGCTTAGCTATTTGGCACCAAATTGTTAAGCAACAATGGCCTTATGCGAATGGCTTGCCAACTAGTAGATTACTACTTTACTACGAAGTAACCTCCTCACCTATATTAATAGGACCATAGTCCTTAATCTCATGGATAATATAATGGAAATGTGAAATCCACATTTTCTAAATGGAGTAAATAGTAGCGTTAACATGGCAAGGTACCGAAGTAGAATCTCTAATTCTCCTCCCAACATCTTTCTATTGTCCTACTTCCTTTCAAGTTCCTTCCCTCCTCGTTTCTTCATTTTTCTCAATCTATCTTTCTAGCCACCTTCCCTTGCAAGACAAGCCAAGCTCTCGAGATTGCCAAGGTTCTCCTAAATTACCTGCCTTTAAAACTGCCAAATGAACTCAAAATTTGCTAAAGAAACAAGTTGAAAACTAGAACAGTGTCCTTGTTGGTTTAGGACAAACAGTGTCAATGACCTTTATCTCCCTTTTATCTCCTAATCCCTTGCTCTGCACCTAACTCTCATATGAACTTTGTGTCCAAATGTGTATAGCAATAATGACTAACAAATAGAAGGATTCAATCCAAAGACAAACAGAAGACAAACCAAACTGAAAGCCTCCACATTTCATACAATTACGGACAATAACAATCCAGTGTGAATAAAACACTATTTTCCTGTCCACTGTTTTTAAGGTTGTGCATTATGCTCCTTGCATGAGGCTTTCTCACAAACACAACAAAATTTAACCAAAGATTTAGCAAGAGTTCTGTTATAATAACTCATCCACAGTGAAACAAAGTGCTAACAAAAATGCTAACAAATACAAAATTGATGAATTATGACTGTTATTGCCCGGAATCCACAGATTTACAGAACTCACAAAATCATTAAATTTAACCCAGGATATAGCAAGAGTTATGGTATAATAACTCTCATCCACCGTGAAACAAAATGCTAACAAATACAAAACTGATGAATCATGGCAGCTCTTGCCCTGAATCCACACATTTACTATTCAGTATGTGTCCATTATATCAATCCATTCTACCTCAGTCAACAGTCAAACATGCTTTGTCCCGGTAATTTTAAAATGAAAACAGAAACAGATACAGATACAGATACAGTATACAGAATTTCATTACAGAACACAGAAAACAAAACTAGCATCCACCAAACTTAACTAAGTAAAGCAAGTATTTGATGAAATTACATCAAAACTCCCTTTCATGAAGATAGAACCAAAAAGTTTGCACCAATAAAATCTTCCATTGCTCCCTAGAAAGGAATCAAGTAAAGAGCTACTATATATATATATATTTTTGGTAAGTAAGAAAAGAGTTTCTAATGTAAAGATCTATAACACATGTTGATAAAACAAGCATCAAATAAACACAAACTGGGAGAACGCCAACAACAAATAATGGAAAACAGACAAAACGAGGTGAAAGATCATTCTGAATAATGTTAATAGCATCATCCATAAAAAGAATAGCAACAGCTTCCATTCACCAGAACAAGCTGAATATGAAAATTAATTAAGTTAAAACTACATCAGGTCTCCAGGAAAACAAAACCAGCAATGTAAAAAGGAGATCACTGGCTTCAGGCTGTCAGCTATTCACTGATTAGTTTGCTATTCATTATTTTTTTGCTTGAAGTCTATGAACTTTGATCATATACACCATTTTGGCAGAAGCAACAAGCAAGAAGCATACGTTCATATCAAAATACTAGTTCAAACTTATCCAACTGCATATAGAAATCATCAATCTATTAAAGAAAAAAACTTGTAATTGTAAAACAAGATGATGGCAAATATATCAGAACATCTTCTATAAGGGCTTTTGTATTGTATCAAGAAACAAGGACTAGGAACATGAGAAATTACCATCCTACAATGACTTCCTTCGGGTTCACCTTCAGCTGGGATTGCAACATATTATGATGATAATCTATATCCAGTGCTACCTACAACCATCCAAAATTGGGGACAAATGAATAAGAGAAAAGGGAGAAAAGCATGATCAGATGAACTGATCATTTCTCTATTCACCAGTAGTTAAAAATACAGACCAGCACCCCTACATGCACGCACACACAATTTTCACAATATTTTGTGGAACTAGGAATTAACTCCTAGAACACATTATGCAATATTAATTCATAAATCAATATACTTTTTGGTGAATGCATGAACAAATTGGATTTACGCCAACATTGTGAAAACTTCTTAACTGATGAAGAATTTCCACATATATAAAAATTAATCACATTCATGTTCCCTCATTCAGAACTATGATTACTGCCCATCTATTGCTATTAACAGATGTCTTTTATGAACTCGTGAAGGTTCAAACCTAGCACGACTTCACAAATTAGCTAGAATTTTATAGTATTATGAACAAACAATTGAAGAACATAACACTCGTAAATTTTTTTGCGTTTCACTTATTTTTATCTAGTTATTCTCGAAAGCAAACAGGGTGTAAACGAAAGGCGGAAGCAGCAGAGAAGAAAACCTGATCTGAGGACTCGTTGTGTGGAACGGCGTAAGAGTTGCGAATATCGACGGTGCCGTCGGGCAAAACAGAGCCGAGAAGAGTGCCGATGATTCGCTCGGTCTGATCGGGTCGCCTGACGAAGCAGTCGCAGATGTTGAAGATCACCAGAGGATGGACCTTCGCTGAAAGGCTCGTCGACAACGGGACAAACTGCAACACTGTTTGATCGCTTGACGCCATTCTCTGATCTTAGATTTGGTTTCCGTCAGAGAACAGTGAGATCGGAGACCGGACGCTGAGTGTGCGCAGCGATGGTGTGAGGTTCTAGGGTTTAGGGAAATCTGGAAACAGATACGAAGAGTCGGAGAGTAGAAGCAAATGTTTTGGGTGTGGGCTGTGTAAGTAAAAATGGGCCAAGTTCTCTGGGCCCAAAGCATAAGGCGGGTTATGATCCCTATGATTTTTTTTTTTTTTGTTGAGTCAAAAAAGTAAAAAAAGATGATCAGCGTAGTAATCTTTTTTGAACATAATTATAGAGATTTTCATCTATTACAGAATGTTCGGTTTGAACTATAACTACTAATTCAAGAAGGGCAAACTCATCACTACAGCTCTACCAAAGTGTAAGCGACATTCAAGTCATTCTTAATATTATCTGGTACAAGCAACTATTACCGTAAATAGGTTCAAATACATGACCGTCAAAAGAAGAGTGGGATTCTAAACTCAGCTGCTGAAACTAATTTAACTATCACCTCAGTGGCAATTGTGATGCTTCCTTAATAGTGGGGTGAATCGAACCGAACTAAAATATATAATTAGCAAGTTGGTATTAGTGGGGTGAATCGTGACCAAATGCCAAAATAAGAAGCCTTCACCACTCAGCCAAGCCCTCTTCTCATACTTTCGGTTTTAGCGTAATAGAAACGGTTGTGTGTTAGGTAGCTTGCCACGTTATTATACACAGCTGTACACTTACAAGTGTACAAAACATTTTTTTTTTTTGGGCTGACACCATAAAATTCATATTATGTTTTATTAAAATTTTATGGAAATTACAACATTCACAAAAAATTTCCGTGTCAAAGAAGTCTTACACTTTCACCCAAAGATATAAAAATTAGGATAAGAATTTCCTTCAGCATAAATTGCACAAAATCTCACTCCCTCTGTACCTAGAAACACATCAAATCGCCACATTTCAAAAACTCACTCACCATGACAAATGGAATTATGTACCACTCATATTCAAGTTTCACAATGGATACCCATCCAATACACTAAGATAAAAAAATCAGAACGGTGTCAGCAGAGTGGGGGATGGTTGCAAGTATACGCCCACGCCCACGCCCACGCCCCTGATGCGTGCCAGGGTAGCCGGTGTCAGAAGTGGACCGTACTGACACGGTTGGGCGCCGACCTGATCGGTGGACGGTTATGGACATCCACTCAGCTCGGGAGGGCAAAGACGATCAGCCGGGGAGACCTGATCAGGCGACGACCAGGTGAACCAAGTACAGCACTTAGTCTAGTCGGGAAACCATCATCACCAACGAGGGTCAGGAGCTAAGTAATATACCCTAAAAATTTAGATTCTATCTTCCACTGAATTTTTTCTATATCTTTTGTATATCTCTGGATTCTCCTGACTATATACACGGACAGTAGGGACTAACCCAGATCAAAGGAAATCCCTACTAGTCTTTTTGTCAGCGGGCAGAACACGTAAATGTTTTTGAGAAGAGGTGGTTCAAAAATTTCACTAGGTTTGTAAGTCCATTGAGCAGTAATGTCACACCATAGAATATTTTCCAACTAATTAATAAGGAAGTCTAGCACAAAAGGAAGGTAAACCCGTATGACCCGTCTGCAATTTTGACTTGTAATAAGCCTGGACTAACCATTTCAATGGAACTTGGCGAACGAAAAGGCACCAAAAGGACTCACAAGCAGAGAAGGCTTAACACTAAACAAGGGGTGGTCTTGCCTCGTTGTGATACATGTTGGCTAGTGAATGCTAGATGACTCAAGGGAGTTCATCGTTGCTTGAGAGCACCGTGTAGCAAGGGTTTATCAAGACATAAAGTCCTTCGGCGGAGGGAGGCATTGTGGACAGACTTCGGGTGAAGATCAGAGGATCAAACACTGGAGCTGTATGTGGGCAGACTTCGGGTGAAGATCAGAGGATCAAGCACTGAAGCTTTGCAAACTGATTTCGGGTGAAGGCTGGAGAGTCGAGGTACTGGAACAACATGGGTTGTCTTTGGGTGAAAGCCTAAGGACTGAGGTACTGGAGCAACATTGTAGGAACTTTAACAGTTAGAACCGTTTGCCAGTGGGCAGGGTTTACTTTGACAGTGCAGACGGACTTGCATCCGGTGGGAGTGTCGGTCAGTTGGGATCTAGTGTGAGACAGAACCACAGGTTGTTGCGAGGGCATCTTTGGGTTGTGCACAAGGTGAATTCTGATGTCAAGTGAGCTTTTGTGGGTTCAGCTGCGGAGTTTGTGTAGAGGATACACATGGAGTGCTCATCGATGAGGGCATCGACCCCTTGAAGTGGTGGAGGGTGTGTGACGGTCAACGCCTATTCAGATACATGTTGCTGATAGATGGAGCGACATGGTATGGGGCACTATCTCAGAGGAGTTGTGCTTGCTTAATGTGGTGGAAAAGGTGTCTTGTTTTGCTTTACCGAGTTCAGCATGGGAGTCTAGTCGAACCTTTGCTTCAAGTAACTATGGGGGCAGATTTGGTAGAGACCAGATTTGTAGGCTATCAGCACGGAGGTGTTGGTCTGCGAGGAGTGGCAGCAACTCACCATGGGGGCATATAAGCACTACCGTATTCAATGTTATGCTTGGCATCAACGAGGGTGTTGATTGTTAGAGTAGTGGAGAGTGTCAGGAGTTGACATTGATGGTGGCGAGTGCTATGAGTTGGCACTGGGCTTTGGCATCATCGAGGACGATGATGGTTGAAATGGTGGAGAATGTCACGGGTTGCCACCTATGGCACGTCTGGGGCCGCGAGGGACCTTGGTGTGGGGCATGTTTGGACATGATTGGCCGATGGCATAGTAATCTCGTAATTTATATTTTCCATATTTATTGGATTTATAGATTATGACTCCTCGAGGGGGTAGGATGTTTCTTCCTATCAGTTTAGAGATGGCTCAGAATGCTATTATAAGAGGGGTTTGGTGTTGACTCTACCACTTTCCGGTGCTACCGATAGGGACAACACTCAAGTGAGTCCCCCAAAGGAGTGGGCGAGACTTGGGGGTCAGCTGTGGCACGTGGCTGCAGTCCTCATGTTAGTCAAGGGGCTACATTGGCGGCATTATGTCCGGTGGGGCAGATGTTGGGCATTGGCATCAAGGATGGGGTTGTGACATTCGCACCCTCTATGCCGCATTCATATCATTTCGAGGCTTATGTTCATGATGGATTGGGCCTCAGTATGCACACTTTCATGCCGTGTGTCTCGTGTGCACTTGCGCATTGGGTTCACGCTTGTGCACACGGCCACCTAGTTTGGGTAGCATTGGTGTCGCGGGGCACTATATTATGGGCTTAACGATTACTATTCAGTTGTGCATATCTTTGCGGGCAACCTTGACGCGGGGCGCTAAGAGCTTCATGGATGGAGACGTCGTGCCTAACGGGTGATGCTTGACTGACCGGCATATTTAGTTACACATGGCTATACTGCTTGTGTTTCAAGAGGGACTAGCGCTAAGCACATTGTTTGTCATGTGTGAGTGCATTTGAGAATGGCGTTGCTATCGCCTATAGCTTGGGTTAGCCTTATGCCTTGAGCATCGGAAGACAGAGCTTACAAGATATGCGGGGCATTACAGATGAATCCTGGACAAACGCATAATCTTATGCCTTGGTGTTTGAGTTTGGCGGGACGATTGCTTGGTGCATAGTTGCCTCACGGGTCATTTTCGCGGCGTATGATCATGGCGAGTCGCATTACTGTCACCGTGTAGTGTCCGACCTGCCAGCCCGTGACACCAAAACAAGCCCTCCTATAGTAAGAGAAGCCTACCTCGCCCGGTTCCAAAAAGACTTCACCATGTTTCTGAAATCGTCCCTAATGGTTGTATGGTATTAATACCTCATGGTAGGCAATCCCCGGGTCCCTCAAACATGGAGAGCTGCTACGCATGGGAAGTAACGGCTAAGGCCATCGCTGAATTGGTTTCACAGGTAATTTGCCAGTACTCAAATCTAATTAGATGGAGAGAACTATGTTTTCTCTTTACTATCATATTCCTTGACTTCATGCTTAGGGTATATTTCATTAAGTATAACTGAGCAAGAGCTCGAGAAGGCTAAAGAGCAGGATTATCGCCATCGGGAAGAGGGAAGGGAGGTCTTGCGCAAATTATACTGTAAGATGTATACTCACATTATATATAAATATATTGGTTAATTAAACTTTGCTATATACACGGGTTAATTACGCTTTACACTCAACACTTTACATCAACTTTCATCTCAGAACTTCTACTTTCAATTGTAATAATTAAATTCTTACATTTTTAATTGTTGCATGTCAACATTTTGCAAACTTTTATTTAGAAAATAGAAGAATAATTCGTATATTACAAGCACGTGTCCTTTTTCAAAAGGTAAATTCATTCTTCTTTCTAATAATCTACCTCAAAAATCTTTTCAAATCACTCCATAATCACAAGTGTAATAAACTTTGTGATATATATAATGTAATTAGATTTTATCTAAAAATTTTCAATTCAACTCACATGGTATAAGTTTTTGGGATGAAAAATGGTTGAATTTTACATAATTGTTACTTGAAAAAGCTATGTGGTTATGACGAGCAAATTTTTTGTCCATTTTTCAAATATTTGGTTGACATTGCAATAAATTAGAAATATTAAAGCTTAATTGTTACAATTAAAAATAAAAGTTCTGAAATAAGATTTGATAGAAAATGTAAGAGTAAAAAGTGTAACTAACGCTATATACATATATATGTGTGTGTGTGTGTGTGTATAGTTGTCAATAATCAGTGGGTTTTTGTTTTTTATTTTGTATAACCGATAGATTGAAGATAAATTAGACTCCTTCAATGTACCTTACTATACTCCCTCAGCAAAGGAAGCGCAACAATTGAGCATATAGAGGAGTTTGCAGTCAATATCGGAGATAAGCAAGGGAGTATTAATGTGTGGGCTAGAGGGGAAGTGTTTACCAAACGTGTCCGGTCCTCACGAAGTCGATGATCTCAGGCCAGTTCTGAGAGGAAGCGGCGAACAAAATAAATGACAAGTTTACTCCTATCCAGTTTCAGATTTGGCGGCTAGAGAGTCAACTGGGGCAACAACTATTGTTGTTGTGCTTAGCAAGATTGAAGGGTAGAAATTTGAAATAAATTAAGTTTTGTTTCTATTTGAGATTTTTACTCGTGAAAGCTGCCAAGTTCTCACTGCAGGTAAACGTTTGCAGCAATTCATTGATTGTTATCTATGTATTGGAATTAATGGATTGTTTGCTGAAGTACCATATAAGGATTCATCCTATGTATTACGCTGGTTCTCGGACGATTTTATTGAGATTTTAAACCTCAAAATGAGGATCCTGTGAAAACACAGTGTCTGTTGAATAAGATACTGTCGATGTCCATTTTGAAGGAAACCCTGGAAGGCTAAGTGTTCATGACATGCCTTTAACTCCATACTGAAAAACCCAAACATCGATTTACCTCACCCCTAATAAGAAGGATTTGAAGTATGAATAAATGAGTTAAAAACAAGGTACGGCGAAAAAAGCAAATACGATACGAGTTTGGAATGAGATAAGGTTTAGGTCACCCATATTGAATGCTCCTCAATTATATTATGAAATATCTCAATAATTATGTTATTTTAATTATATAAAATATCTTTAATATATAAATAAATATTAGAATTCTAATATTAATTATTATTATTAGATTTAAGGCTCTTTATTTCTCAATTTTATATTGTATTAAAGTTAGTATAATTGCATTATTTTTTATTTTTAGAGAATTATTTTTGTTTTAGACTTTTATAGAGGTTGAACCTATTTCAATCTGAATCCCAATTAACTTAAGTAAGACAAAGGCAAGATGGAGAGCGTTAACCTATCACGAGTTTAGAGCGGGGTGTGGAGTGAAATTCTCCTATTAAGGGTGAGGTAAGGTTTACCCGTATTGAACCCGTCCTATTCCCGTCCCTACCCTACCCGTAAGCAACTTTTTATGAAGTTGTATCAAATGTCTTAGGTTCAGATTTTCAGGAATGACAATGCTCTTGGGCACAACAATGAAGCGCGAATTGTCCCCGGGTGTTGCTCTAAAAGTGTTCCTATTAAGCTCATTGACAAACAATTATCAAACAGAAGGCAAAACCGAGACTCAATCATGTTCCCTGATGAATGCATATTGAGAAACATTATATTGCTAATTTAATGAATTTCTCTGTTTTTTTCCCATGTTGATGCAAATTTTCACAAGTGGTTGAACCACTCTTTCAGACAAATTATGTTTCTTAGATCAGTCCAAATAGTAAGTAACATTTTGTACTGTTTTGCAAAATCACTATTTGCTCTATCAAGATAAAAAGTTACTTGAAATTAGTCTTTTTTTAAACTGTCAAATACTGTAAAAATACTCACGGTACCGCAGTCGTACATCTTCTTTCTACTTCTGCCACATGGTTTTTTAAAAAATAATTACATCACTGTTATGCCTTACAAAGCTTGCTTTTAGTTAATGTTAAAGATTACAATGGTTACCAAGAAAAAAAAAAGGTGAAAGCATCATGGTCCTATGAGTACTCGTGGAAATAGTTCTGAGGTAGAGGTGAAGAAGCAACAATAAATTGGTGCTAGTATTGGTCATATGGTAGTTGTCGCGCCCCGATTTTTGAGGTGTCTAAGGTCTTTTCGACTCAGAAACCCTAAAACACGGAACTCAGTCATTAGAACTCATCCTCCTAGGAGAACAAGTGCGATTAGGTTTGAAAATTGATTTGACTAAGGGCTTTTTAGAAAAATAGGAGTCGCCACCTAACTTGATTAAGGTTAGTTAGGACACCTAAAACTAAGCGTTAATCTGAAGATTAAACTTAGGGTTTTTGAAAAAGATTTTTGAAAACTCCCTCGAGAGAGAGGGTTTTTAGAAAAATAGGTTGTTTGGCAACCTTTTGAAATGTTTAAGCCCTTTTTGAAAATAACTCTATTTTTGGTCTTTTAAAAACAGAAATCTAAAGTTCGGGGGTTGGTTACATGTAGGGAAGATATCCTAAAATCATCACCCTACCCCGCTCTTTCGATACCTATACGTCTAATCACCCTTGGTTCACTCACTAGGATAACCGATTACCATTGTCCACTTAATATCCACCTCAGAATTTTGAAAACGGGGTCTAGTCATCACTTTTCGGATGGATAATGCATGATGCAAGTTTCTTGAAGAAGTTTGAAAATAAGAGGGGTTTTGAAAGAGTTTGAAATATAATCTTGGAATTGATTGGAATTTTTGAAAAAAAGGGATTGGAGTCGAAGTAAAAGTTATGACCACACCATTTTAGATTGCCTACGTATCTCATTTGGCGAGAATCAGGTCATTCGTAGTTCGGGCAAAAGCTCGATGGAGAATAAGCGCATTAAGGCCTTTGGAAGGTTTGAAGACACTTTGGGGTCTTTGAAAAGTTTAAGACACTTTGAAATCTTTGAAAGTTAAAGACTCTTTGTGGTCTTGGAAGTTTTGACTTGAAATTGAATGCTGGAGTGTTTCTTGAAAATGTTTTGGGATCAACTTGAGGGAGTTTTGGAAAAATACTTTGGCATGACTCAAGAGAACTTGAAAGTATTTTTAAAGTCTTGTTTTGAAGACCTTGGAGGCATGACTTTAGAATGTTTTGATGAATTAGTTTTTGAAAGCGATTTTTGAAAATGGCTAAGTGTTTGGAACCCTAACATGGGTAACCTTAGAGGTTGTTCTTGATTTATCACTTGTCCTTGGAATCCCTAACCATGAGAGGGGTAAGGACACCTTAGGTTTGTGACCCTTTGAAAACATTTTTGGAAAGGTCTTGAAAAGGGAATGTAAGATCATTTGAAGAGTTTATGGAGTTGGGTTGAAGTCATGGGGTAGGAGGTTTTGGAGGAATAGGTTATGAGGATAATTTGAAAGTTTGAATGATCATTTGAAAAAGAGTTCAAGAGTTGGAACCTTGAAGTGTATTAACCTTGGTTGGGTTAGCCTAGGGTTAGGGGGAACCTAAGGTTAAGATAACCTATGGTTAGGTAACTAGGGTCAAGTTAACCTAGGGTTAGGTGACTAGGGTCAAGTTAACACATGGTTAGATAACTCGGGTCAAGTTAACCTAGGGTCAAGTTAACCGTGGGTTAGGTAACTAGGGTCAAGTCAACCTAGGATTTGGTAACTAGGGTCAAGTTAACCTTGGGTCAGGTAACTAGGATCAAGTCAACCTAGGGTCAGGTAACTAGGGTCAAGTTAACCTATAGTTAGATAACTAGGATCAAGTTAACCTAGGGTTGGATTGAAAGATGATTTTGAAGTGTGGTTTGGTGCATTTTTGGAAAGAGTTTTGGAAAACAAAACATGCTATGCAATAGACTTTAGTATGTCATCTCTTTGAAGATCATTTTCATGAAAATTTTGACTCTAGTCAAGAGTATGGTTCGTATGGGTGGTGCTTGGAGACCATTCCAAGGAAGGTTTCCTCATGGCCATTATAACCAATATCTTGGCAAGAGTAATAGAGGTCAAAATTCAACATAATGATAGTGATTTTTGGAAGATCATTTTTATGCAAAGATGAAGAGAATGCATTTTTGAAATCATCTTTGGGGAAGGATTTTGAAAACTATTTTTCAAGGGAACCATTCTATCAAGAGAGGGTTCATATGACCAATAAAAAGGGAGACCACTCATGAGAGGGTTCCATGGGGCCATTCCAACCCCTAAACTTGATAGAATGGAAACCTTGAAAATTAGAGAGTTTGAAAGCAACTTTTGTGCAAGTTGAAATACAATGGTGCAAAAATATGAATTAGGGGTTGTGAGGGATTTTCTAAGGCATGATTCCTAAATTCTCATCCTAAACTTCAACGTGCCAACTCTTGGAATAATTTTTGAAGGACATGTAGAACTTGAAAATGTTATGAAATTAAGAGCAATGCAAGCATTATGAAATATGGTAATAAACATAAAATGAAGCCAAGCATACAAGACATGATCAAAATAACAATATGCAAGGGGTCATGATTCACATACAAGGTTTTTAGGCTTTACCATACAAACAAGGGGCTCTTAGGCCATACCATCTTAAAGTAGGCTAGTGAGAGGTCCCCTTACACAGTGGCTCTCACTTGCTTTCCTTTAGGCATGATCTAGGAGCCCTTTTGGCTCAAACATGCCAGAAAGGGGGGTTGAAGATGGGGATTAAAATAGAGAATAGCCTAAGTAGACTAGGAGGGAGAAGAGAAGAGTGGGGGAGAGCACAAATATAAAAATGATACTACCTTTTGCCTTCAACACTCTTGTAATCTTCAATGGATGTCTTGATTGGAGCTTGAGTGACTTCAAGAAGGCTTGAGAGGCTTGAGTGGAGTGTATAAGTGTATATGAGGCTTTGTATATGGAGTGTATAGGTTTAGGAGGGGTAGAAACTAGCCTAAGTGTTGGAGGGGAGGAATATATGTAGAGATTCAAGTTTTTGGAGTGATTTCAGCAGAGTTTCATATCAATTTCGGACCTGGAATATACATGGGGGGAGGCCTCTATTTATAGGCAATCTGGAACAGACCATGCACATGTGCTACATGCGTAGGTACTGTTCCATGGCCACAATAACACGTGGCACCCTATGTACTGATTAGATCTCGACCGTTGATCGAAAGTCGGTCGATCTAAACAAAATTTGAGCGCATGTAGCATACGCTCCATTACCGGGAAGAATCGCCCAAACTTTGCCTCGATAATTGGGCCAACCGGGAAGGTTCTAAGGGAATCAATCGCACTTGGGATTTTCTCCTAGTGCATCCGATAAACTTTCATGTTTTCGAAGAGTTTGAATTATGTTCAGAAGCGCGGGATATAGTCTTGGGAAGCGTGCCAAAAGGACACTTTTGTGGAGCGTCTGTGATACGCTCCGTGTGTGTTTGAAAGTGACTATTTTCGTTTGATGTGATCAAGGCCTTCGAGAAGCGATTTATTCGATCGGACCGTTCCGATAGAAAGTACTCTGGAAATACTTTCTAGAATTCCCAAATTTACGCATTTCTCAAGTCGTTTGACGGTGCATTTTGATTAGGGAATCGGAGAAAAAGTCAACCTTGGCGAAGCGTCTGCGAGACACTCCAGGGGTTGCTGGAAGTTATAGTTTTCGCGCGGTACGATGGAGGGCTTCGGGAAGTGATCTATTTGATCGAGCCATATCGATGGAAGGATCTATAGACGAGCTTTTGAGAATTCCCTAATTAACGCGTTTCTCAAGTCGGTTGACGGTGCAATATAATCAGGGAATTGGGAGAAAAGACAATTTAAGCGGAGCGTCTGCAAGACGCTCCAGGGAACTTTTATCACGTTGTGTGAGTTTAGTGTCGTAGGGTATTCCTGGGGTTAAACAAGGGTATGTGGTGAAACCCTCGCTCGAAATCCCAAGGCCGGTGCTGTTTCAGGGCATTTTTGGGCTTCCAGGGGCAAAACGGTCATTTTGACCGGAGTTGGTTGGAAATGGTCAGGAGTGGTCTGGTATATTATGTTAGGCGTGTAGGGTTGTTCAGGGATAGTTTTGAAAGAGCTTGTCGCCGTTTAGCGGGGTTTGTGCCGTTTGAGTCGTTCAGGGGCAAAATGGTCATTTTGACCAGAGTGAGCCGGAATGAGACCGGATTTGGACCAAATGGTGTACAGGGGACGCCCGATGGTTTGACAACATTGTGGAAGGATGGACTTATCATTTTGAAGGATTTTGAACTTTCCCAAAACGTGCCTGGAGGCCCAAGGGGCAGATTTGGTCATTTTTCACCGAGTCGGGCTAACAGGCGCCGGTGTTGACCTAGGTGTTGGTTCCCGAGACCACCCGGTCTCGAAAAACTACCTGTGTGGTGTTGGTCTCTAAGAACGCCTGGTCTTAGAGAGCTACTTGTAGGGTGGTGTTGGTTCCTGAGAACGCCTGGTTTCAGAAAGCTACCTAGAAGGGTGGTGTTGGTCTCCAAGAACGCTTGGTCCCAGAGAACTACCGAATGACGGACATTCTACATTGGCAGGCTAGCAGGCGCTAGAAGTGAACCGTCTGAAATTTGATGAGGTGTTGGTCCTTGAGATCGCCCGATCTCGGGAAGCTACCTAGATGGCGTTGGTTTTCGAGACCGCCCGGTCCTGAAAGCTGCCTGGAATAATGGTGTTTAAGGCTTCAGTGGGTCTTTGTGAACCCGAGAAGCAACCAGTTGGTTGGATTGGATATTGAAAGGCTCATCTTGAGCCTGCATATGTTGTGATGTTAGAAACCGAATCCAGTCAGGCCGGAGATCGCCGAGCAAGCAAAAATGGGGTGCTTACAGTAGGGAATTTCAAATTGGTGGCAATATTTTTATAATAAGAAGTCATTTTAACGACTGATTTGTTAAAGTGAGATGCCTTAGTTTATGCGTCTAAAATTTTCACCATACTTTGTTATTGCAAAAGCCCACAGAGAGAGAGAGAGAGAGAGAGAGAGAGAGAGAGAGGACATGCTCTTCATGAATAGAGGAGAAGTAGAGCTGTAGAAAGTAGCTATTCACAAAACTCTTTGTTCAACGTATGTTGTTTTTATTTGTACTCCTAACATGCGAATCTTGAGGATATTTGGGATCTTAAATTTGTAGAGGAAAGGGAAATGATAGAAAAAGAAAATGAAGTAGAAAACTATTGGTTGAAATTGCAAGTGCACGAATCGTAACAAGTAATAAAGTGAATGAGTAAGAGTATTGTCACACGAGAATTAAAAAATTACTAATAAGTACCAGAATTGATTAAATTATGATCGAATAGGAATGAATTGTTGAACTAGAAAAGTTAAAATAACAAAATTAAATAAGCAAGTTGAGATCCATAAAACAAGATTCTAGGGTTTTCGATTCACCATAACTAATTCTATGCGAACTTCTTAGCTAGATTAAATATAACTATTTCCTATTATTGACAATTGAATTTCTCTAATTTATTCACTAACCTTTCTCAAGCATTAACAAAATAATCCAACAAGCAAACTTTCTACATTTCTGTAAAAATTATGAACTTGTCAGATTTCATTAAGAGCAAAGAATCCTCATAAAGATTACACAAGTCCATAGATATCTCTATCCTATGGATTACTTATGGTATCTCAAACATAGGCTGAAACAATTATCACTTCTCAGTCTCAAGTTGAATCTCATATCATGTAAATGGTGATCAATCATTCACAAGCATTAAGTCCAGAGTGAAATACTCAACAATATGAAACAACTACTAGTTTAATCCAATTAAAGAAAAGATTCACATAGTCATAGTTAGGCTATATCGTAGCCCTAGAAAATAGAAATTAGTTCATAGTAAAACCGAATAAAAACATAATCAAAGAGTGTGACATTAAGAAATTGACAAGGATTCAAAAGAAAGAAAAACACAGGAACTCGACTCCCTTCTCCTTTTGATGTTCGTTATTCTCTATCGATCTCCCTCCTTCGATCTCTTCACGTCGGCTCCCCCTTCTATCCTTTTTCTCTCCTCTTTTTATTCTAAGAGTCCAAGAGTCTTGAAGAAAAAGGAAACCTATTACAAGTAGAAAAGAAATATTGATAAATTCGCGGGTTTTATATTTTCGTCAACTTGTGGCCCACTTTTGACCGTGATTGAGTTCGATTCATGAAATTTCTCATGAAATAAATGTTGTAAAGATTTAAGTCTTCTTTCTAATGCCATAAGAATCGCCTTAATCCGATATCTGAGTTGAAAGTTATGGCGAAAATACCGTAACCACATCAAATCTTTATCTCCTGATTTTTCTCTAGATTTGTTGTTCTGACAAGGTGTCGACACCTCTGAACCATGTGTTGACACATGAGAGTAGAGGTGATATTTTTGAGCTCATTGTCACCAGGTGTCAACCCCTCTAAACCATGTATCGACCCCTCTTTCACAATTTCTTCAATTTAGCTTCCAAGCTCAAATTAACACTAAGTAAAGGTCTTAACTCTCTTTAAATCATTCTCCTTTGTGTCTCCTATCAAATTAATCAAATTAAACACATATAATGAGTTCAAGCACTCCTCCATTATGTTTTGATCAATTCTTTTGGCCAAATTTCATGAATTTGCATAATCACCTTGATCTTTCTAATCTGCAAAATATGAATAAAAACAAGTAAATATCTAATAAAAGATCCTAAAGAACTAACATATAAGATGCTAAAGATATTAAATTGATCAGTATAAAATCAACTTATCAAAAACGTTTAAAAAAATGTTTTTTTATTAGCTAAGAAAAATGAGAAAAAAATAAAATTGAATCACAGTATCAAAGTGTAATTAACTTTTCACTTTTCTCATATGTTTTAAAAGGTTAGACTATATTGACTTACTTTTAAAAGTGAAAGAATTTAAATAAAATAAATAAAAATTAAAAGATGACATTGAAATTTAAAATAAAGTTAGAGGGATAAAATAATTGTTTGTCAACAAATAAATATGTACACAGTAGTGCATTAAAGAATTAAAATACCAGAGAATCAAATTCATGAATATTGATGTAAAGGGCACATGTATATGTTGCTTTCTAAATCAAAAATTTCTTAAAATTCCTGAATTAATACTAACATTTTGTTGAATAACTCACAACTCATAAACTACTGGGGTATTGAATAATTTTTTAGTACCAAATTTGCTATTATGGAAACAAATAACCAGAGCGTAATTATATTTCCATACCAAAAGAGGGGAGGGAAGAAAAAGAAGAAGAAGAAGAAGAAGAAGAAGAAAGTTTGATTAGTCATATTCTATAGTTCTCTTGTACATGTACAAGCAGTAGGCACGGCTATAATTTGATTTGTCAAGCTAGTTAGTACCACAAGACCAACAAATCACTCACCCATGAAAAACCAGCTGCAATAGAAACTCACTCAATATTTGTCTTGCTTAATTAACACCTGTACAACAAACAAATTAAAATCATCATGAAATAGCTTTCTTTGTGCTCTTGCTAGTTAACATCTTTCATTCAACCAACTAGAAAACCTTACATTGTTCTTTCTTAAACGGTTGTAAAATCTAGAGGACTTGTGTGCACTCTTTCAAATTTTGAATGATAATCTTCATCTTCAAGACTTCATACCTGGACCATACAATCAATAAAATTAGTTGTTATCCCCCTTCATTTTATCCCCAGGGGGGGGGGGGGGTTGTTGTTTGGTGTTGTTGGGGGGAAGAGAGAGCCAAGTACAATTTTCCTAATTACTCTCAAGCCCTTCGAACTATTCCAACTCCAATTTGTACATTTCCGAGGACATTCATATAGATGCCAAGGAGGCATGGAGACGTTTTTACTTGATGTTGGACACAAGGAAGAGCATGATATGTAGGTTGCCAATATCATCGATTGAGTATTTGATTTTCAATGGATAATGCTATTTGCCAAACTGCATATTAAGAACGTCAAATAATTTGTGAAGATTGGGATTATTTAGGGTTGAGCTTATAAGTTTAACTATTTTGTATTCTATTTTTTTTATAGGGCATTCGTTGGTTGATCTAAGACACTGTAGTTTCATGTATAAAATTTTCACATAAAAATCGTATGCCTTGTTTGTTTTTACTTGTTGGGGCATATTAATATTCATGACACGTCAAAATCATGCCTTGTGAAACTCATCGTGATGAGAATTATTTAATACTCTTGTTTCACATCTAACTAATGCAGTAAAACCCTCTCGTTAAGTGAGCTTTTTACTATGTTTAGAATATAAATTTATCAAAAAATTCAAAAAAAAAAAAAAAAGTGAAAGAAAAGAAAACAAAAATAAATTTTTTCTTTTTCTTTTTTTTTATCATCAAATTCTTGATTTACACACAACATAAATTGGGTTTGAGTGATATGTTTGGATCCACCTAATAGAGAGGTCCAATGTATTTGTAAGAAGTGGGACAAAAATTTTGTGTATAATTTTTCCATGGTAATGCCTCCTTTAGACTTTTTTTTTTCTAAAAAAGAAAATAGGCCATGAATGCCAAGACAAAGACAAATTACATAAGATATAGACAAACAAGCTTAGCTGGATTAGGGATGACAACGAGACGAGTTTGAGACGGGTTTATCCCAAACCTAGACGGGTTTATCCCAAACCTACCCTGTCTCGATTTAAAAAACCCTCCTCCATTTTTCGTCCCAAACCTTGACGGGTTAGAATTCAAAATCATACCCCCGCTTTGTTTAAAAAAATCTCAACCCAGGTTAGAATTCAAAATCCCACCCCTGCCCCATTTAAAAAAATCTCAACCTAGCCCCTCCCTACACCGCTCTATTTAAAAATTAATTCCACGAGGCCATCCTTTGATGGTAGTTAATTTGCTATAAAAGACAACTGGCCTTAACTGAAGGCTTGGCTGTGGCTTTATAAAGACTAAGTTGTCTTTGCTTTGTATTAGAATTTCGATGTGGGACAAAAGTGTAAGGTCTTGCCTTTAGACAAAGTTATAACTCTTTGTCCCACATTGGTCACATAAACAAAACACAACTAAAATCATGTTATAAAACATATGCTGGCCGAGCATCACAGATTCAAGGTTTTATAGGCTCTTATTCGGGGCAGGTTCAGGGTTGGTAGAACAAAATCCATTCCCGTCCCAAACCCAATGCGAGTTGCTTTATACTATTTCATCCCCGTCCCAACCCCAACCAGTCCCAACCAGTCCCAATATGAACGGGACGGTCCCGATATTTTGGGATAAATTGCCATCTCTAAGCTGAATCTGGGGCAGAGACAATAGGTGGGATATTATAGGGCTTATATTATAGAGCCTGAAGCCCCATGAGATGAAATCCAGTGAACCCAAAAATTAGCTTGCCCATAACACCAAGAGAAGGACTATCTTCGCTGATTTGCAAGAATATCATCAATTATTAATCGTTGGATCTCCCAGCTGCCATGGCTCTCTCTCCCATTATGAGTTTCACCAAATCTGATTTGAAAATGACAAGATAGCCAATTAAAATTATTAAACTCCTTAATCATCGAGCAAAAGTTAAAGAAGTCCAAGTTGCTGACTGGCGGATGGTACTCGAATACCGCCAAAGTTAATCGGTGACATCTATGTTAGCATGATAGAATCAGCAATTTTTAAGGAGGTGTTGAGATTTATAAATTATAAGTTATAAGTTATGAATTATTTTTAAAAATATTTTTTTAAAAAAATATAATTAAATATAAATTATTTTTTTATTATTTATTTAAATACATTTTAAAAAAATTATAAACATAAACTGTAATTTATTAAATAAGTTTCATCCTTTTAAAAACACCAATGACACGACGTAAAAATGAGGAAGAAAAAAATGAGCAAGGCGGAGACTACAAGATTGCGTATAAACCACATAATCAAAAGAGTGATGGAACATGTCACCATATTTTTCTAGGAGAGAGAGAGAGAGAGAGAGAGAGAGAGAGAGATATGACGGACGCGAAGGAAGTGCTCTTCATGAAGCGAGGAGATGGAGAAAATAGCTATGTACAGAACTCCTTATTGACGGTAACGTCATTCTAATCCCAACACGCACCAAGCTTTACTCTCTAATCAAATAAACTCGAAAGTTTTGTCTCGTCTGTGCAGCAAAAGGTGACCTCGATAACCAAGCCAGTGCTAGAAAATGCGGTTCAGTCTCTATTCTCGAAAGCTTTCCACCAACTTGGAGTTCTTAACGTCGCCGATTTGGGTTGCGCAGCGGGTCCAAACACCTTCTCTGTTATTTCCACCATCAGAGAAAGCGTGGAAAGGAAGTCCCGGGAATTGAACTGCCAAACGCCGGAACTTCAGGTTTACTTGAATGATCTTCCTGGAAATGATTTCAATACCCTTTTCAAAGGCCTGTCCAACGTTGGTAACAAATTCGAAGGACTTTCGTGTTTTGTGATGGGCGTTCCCGGTTCTTTCCATGGCCGGCTTTTTCCTCGGAACAGCCTGCATCTAGTTCATTCCTCCTACGGTGTCCATTGGCTCTCTCAGGTTTGTGTACACCCATTTGTTTCAACTGGAGATTTCTCTAATCATATGTTTTAAATGGAAGAGTAATTACACTTTGAACTTTTATATTTTATATTAAATTTTATTTTAAAATTTTTATTTTTAATTATAATAATTAAGTCTTTACATTTTAATTTTATTGCAATGTTAATTTTTTATTTAAAAAATTGACAAAGTAATAGCATACGATAATTACATGGTTTTTTTTTAAGAATAAATACATAAAATTTAACTTTTTTTATTCCAAAAATTCACATATATTGTACGTGAGTTGAATTTAAGACTTTTTACATGAAACTTAATTACATTTTATACATTACAAATTTTATTACATTCATGATTTTGAAATGATTTAAGATAAATTTGTGATGGATTATTGTTTTATTTTTGCCCCTTGAAAAAAGTAACGTGTTTGTTATATGCGAATTTTTCTATTATTTTCTAAACGAAAGTTAGCATAAAGTTGACATTACAATAAATTAGAAGTGTAAAGACTTAAATATTATAATTAAAAGTGAAGGTCTTAAAATAATTTGGGGTAAAGTTCAAGTATGTAAAATCTAATTGACCCTAAATAGAAATTAGCCCTACACTCATCCAATAGCGTGGAAATTAAGCTACTAAACACCCAACCGGTTTTTAGTAAAAGTGTGAATAGGAAAAGTTATCTGCCGTTTGCAGTTTGAATCACTGCTCTATACTTACAAATGTACATATATATAACTTTGGTTCTGGCATACGTGCACCCTAGAACATTAAAATTCTTTGGTAGCATATTCGATCAAATGGGTAATTTTTTTCCAGACTACGAATCCTTTTACTATCCCATAAACTGAAATACATGATCTTCCCAATAGTTCATAAAAGAGCTGGTTTCCGGAACTTCTTCTTTAATAAGGGGTAGTTGGAGGGGAAATATCCTTGGCAATCAAGGACTAGTTTTGGAAGGGGTGCTAGTAAAGGGATTTATTTAGGGAATAAAAAAAGAGAAAAAAGTGAACCGGGATTGGATTTATGATAAAATAGAAGGCTGAACTGAGATGAAAGAAAGGAGCAAAATACGAACAAAAAGCCAGATATTCTCGCACAAGAACAAGCGTAGGCCCGTAGCGTGCCCAATTATGTGATATTTACAGTAAACTCATACAGGAGTTTATGTGATTTATTTACAGTAAACTCAATTATGTGATATTTATATATTTATTTGTATTTGAATATATTTTACAAGATATAGTAATTTTAAGATTGGTGTCTAAAATATGAAAAGAGTATAAATAAATTACGAACACAGTTTTAATATGTGACAACTTGATATGATGTCACGTATACAGGAGGAATTCTTTTAACTTAAGTTAGTGGAAATCCTTGTCCTTATTGGTGAGGTAGATAGCTTATACAATTTCACTAGGTTGGTAATTCCATTGGCCAAAAATGTCACACTTCGGAATATTTTCCAACTTATTAAAGGAAGTCTAGTGACAAAATGAAGATAAAACCATATCACCCATCTGCAAATTTGGCGAGTGACAAGCCTGCACTGACCATTTCAATTGAACTTTGGGGAACTGAAAAGGCACCAAAGGGACTCACAAGCAGAGAAGGCTTGCCATTGAACAAGGGGAAGATGTACATATCCAAGACAAGCCCTCCTATAGTAAGAGAAGCCTACCTTTCTCAATTTCAAGAAGACTTCACCGTGTTTCTGAGCTCCCGAGCTGAAGAGGTGGTCCCTAATGGTTGTATGGTCTTACTACTTCACGGCAGGCAATCCCCAGATCCCTCAAGCATGGAGAGCTGCTTCACTTGGGAACTAATGGCTAAGGCCATTGCTGAATTGGTTTCACAGGTAAATTGCAAGTACTCAAAGCTCATTACATGGAGAGGACTTTGTTTTCTCTTTACTATCAAATTGCTTGACTTCATGCTTAGTGTATATATCATTAAGTAGTCCCTTACAAATGACAAATATATATTCTCTCGTGATAGCACTTTAACCTAGAATTCAACCTACTGAAGATGTATGCTGCAATTATGGATATATATAATGTGCCAATAATCAGTGGCAAATCAGATACAAAACCCAAGATAAAGGAGCAGCATCGAATTAATGGAAAGGGTAATACTATATGGTGAGGAGGATTCCCCGACCCGACTGGGAGCGCCCGATATGCCCGGCCGTTCCACGATCGGGTCTCCCCTCTTGATCGCCCTCGCCTTTCAGAGCCGAACGGATGCTCATTGCTTCCCTCTAGTCGGTTTGGCGCCCGACCAATCCGGTGGGGGCCCCCCCTTCTGACACTGGCCGCCCTGGCACACGTCAGGAGTATGGACGCGTACCTGCAACCAATCCCCATCCCTCTGACACCGCCCTGACACACGCTATCTTGGAGTGTGGGGGTGGTCCACTCAAGTACTCTGACACTGGTCTAGTCGTCTAACTAGGAGCCGCCACGTGGAGGGATCAACTACTCCCACCATGCAAGCATACAAAGGGGGAAACTTTGGTCCCTTCGCAGGTACGTAATACACAACAACCCTGGATATTTTTTCCTTTCCAACATTCGAACCTCCAAAAAAATCTAACTTGAACACCGGAGGGCCATTGGCTCCCATCGCACCGGTGGGTTTGAGTGCAGGAGATCACCGGCCGACGAAGGAACAGTTCGCCCCGGACCTGGGGGCAAGCCAACACGAGATAGCTGTATCATCAGCTGGCACCGTTTGTGGGAACCGACGTGACATTTCATGGTCTTAACCAGGTCTGGGATTAGCACCCTCCCTGAAGGAACTTCGATGGCCGATTCTAGTGCAGAAAAGGTAGCCGCTTTGGAGAAGACAGTGGCTGACATGATGGCTCGCATGCAGCAACTGGTCAGTCAGAATGCGGAGTTACTTCAAGGAAACCACCCTCCTCCTCCTCCACTAGAGATTCCACCGCAGCCAAACCCCCTGGCCGAAGAACAACAAGAGCAAGAGGTCGACAAGGATCCATCTGTCCTCCCCAACGGTGGTGAAAATGGCAATGGAGGGCGAGTTGAGGACCCTCTACTTCGCCGCGAGCCCAACATCGACGAAGCACAAACGAGCCACGCAATCCCATCGAGGACGGAGATGGTAGGCGACAGACCGGAGAGCTCCCATGCTTGGGACGAGCAACTGAAAGCCATGTAGGCTCAGATGGCAGGAGTGTTAGTAGCGGTGGAGGCAAAGGCCCCAAACACCGTCGACGCCCTCATTGGTCGGACGGCCTCCCCGTTCACACAGAAGGTAATGGAGTTTCCACTCCCCCCAAAGTTTAAAATGCCGACATTGGACGCTTTTGACTGTTCCAAGGACCCGGTGGACCACCTGGAGACATTCAGGACACTCATGCACCTGCAAGCGATGCCCGAAGAGATCATGTGCAGGGCATTCCCCATCACGTTGAAGGGCTCGGCGCGGACCTGGTTTAATAAGATAAAGCCGGCGTCGGTCGCCACCTTCAAAGAACTCAGCAAACTCTTTGTGAGTCATTACATTGGGGCTTAGAGGCAGAGGAGACCTGCGGCCTACTTGTTGACTGTGAGGCAGAAGAAGGAGGAAACGCTGCGAGAATATGTACGAAGGTTCAACCAAGAGACTCTGGTCGTGGATGATGTCGACGAAAAGGTGGTCGTCACGGCGTTCATGAGCGGCCTGAGAAGTGGGAAACTCCTCTTTTCCCTGTCGAAGAGACCGCCCCAGGATATGGTAGAGTTGATGCTCCATGCTCAGAAACAC
This sequence comes from Euryodendron excelsum, assembly GCA_033060915.1. Classification (NCBI taxonomy): domain Eukaryota; kingdom Viridiplantae; phylum Streptophyta; class Magnoliopsida; order Ericales; family Pentaphylacaceae; genus Euryodendron; species Euryodendron excelsum. Next base: position 10,789,336 of record CM065390.1, on the reverse strand, counting down.
ATGAATGCGGAGGATGCCCTGAGTGCGATGCGAGATAACGATGAAGGGGGCACCTCGTGCTCGAAGAAGAAGAGGCCGAACGGCACCTCGAACGACGAGAGGGAGGCCAAGACAAGCCGAACTAGCAATCGATCGAGAAACAGGGGGGAAAAGAGGCGCGAATACTACCGTGGCCTCGATCAAACATTCACCCCCCTTACGACGAAGCTGAAGGATGTTTTGATGGAGATTCAGGACGACCCGGACCTGAAATGGCCCGAGCCCTTGAAGACGCCTTCGGATATGAGGAACAAGAGGTGGTACTGTCGGTTCCACCGCGATCATGGTCACGACACGGAGGACTGCATCGACCTGAAGCGGCAGATAGAAGATCTAGTAAAACGGGGAAGGCTTAGCCGATATGTGGCCGGTCGAGACCAAGCACGGGCAAAACGACGCAGCCCAGCAAGAACCGAGACAACTACCTAGCCCATTGGAAAGATCAGGGTTATTACTGGGGGATTCCCTGGGGGAGGGGAATCCTCTTCGGCGAGGAAGAAGCACATTCGGAATATCCGAATCGAAGCAGAAGTGATGCTAGTCGGGGCGGCCAGCAAGAAGACGAAGACCGAAGGTCCGGTAATCACATTTACAAAAGAAGAGGCCGCCGAGCTGCACCAACCACATGATGACCCCTTAGTCGTCTCGGCAGTGATCTCCAACTTCAAAACTTGGAGAATTCTAGTCAACAGCGGAAGCTCAGCAGACATCCTGTTTCGGGAAGCCTTTGAGAAGATGAAGATCGGCCAAGAGAAGTTAAAGCCAGTCAACTGCCCTTTAGTAGGCTTCACCAGAGATCGAGTGGTCCCTCTCGGATCCATCGCTCTACCAGTCACCCTTGGAGAAATGCCACACCGGACGACAAAAATGGTGCACTTTCTGGTTATGGATTGCCCTTCCGCGTACAATGTCATCATTGGCCGAACGGCCCTGAACCAGTTTAAGGCGGTCGCTTTCATGTATCATCTCCGAATCAAGTTCCCGACCGACGAGGGGGTCGGGTGCACAAGGGGCGACCAGAAGGAGGCACGGGAGTGCTACATGGCCTCCCTCAAAGGAGAACCCAGCCGAGAGGCCTTGGTCATCGAAGAGCTTGAGCCGAGAGATGAGGAGGAAATCAGAAGGGAAGAGCCAGCAGAAGATTTGGAAGACGTTCTGATCGGGCAACCAGAGCAGAACAGAACGGTGAGGATAGGGGCCGCCGCGCCCGAAGAGTTGAAGCAACAGCTGCGGGAGTTCCTGAGAACCAATGTTGACATATTCACCTGGTCTCACGAAGACATGCCCGGGATTGACACCCGGGTAGCGGCCCACTACTTAAACATCGACCCCGAGGCCAGGCCGGTGAAGCAGAAGCGGAGGAATTTTGCCCCGGACAGGAACGATGCAGTTGCTGAGGAAGTGGAGAAGCTGGTGCAGGCAAAATTCATCAGGGAAGCGCACTACCCCACTTGGCTCTCTAACGTTGTCATGGTGAATAAATCCAATGGGAAGTGGCGGATGTATGTTGATTTCACCGACCTGAACAAAGCGTGTCTCAAGGACAGTTTCCCGCTACCAACCATTGACCTCCTCATCGACTCCACTGCGGGGTATGAAATGCTAACCTTTATGAATGCTTTTTCAGGATATAACCAGATTCGGATGACGGAGCATGACCGAGAGCACACGGCCTTCATTACGGACCGAGGGCTCTATTGCTACAACGTCATGCCGTTCGGGTTGAAGAATGCAGGGGCTACTTACCAGCGGTTGGTCAACTTCATGTTCAAATCGCAGATTAGCCGTAATGTGGAGGTCTACGTGGATGACATGTTGGTAAAGAGCAAGCAGGCCGACGACCACCTGCGAGACCTCAAAGAGACGTTCCAGACGCTCCGCAAGTACCGGATGAAACTCAACCCCGCCAAGTGTGCCTTCGGTGTCGCCTCGGGCAAGTTCTTGGGCTTCATGGTGTCACAGAAGGGGATTGAGGCCAATCTGGAGAAGATTCAAGCCATCATCGACATGCAGGCGCCCAGAACGACGAAAGATGTTCAGAGGCTAGCTGGGCGTGTCGCTGCCCTGAATAGGTTCATCTCTCGATCCACTGACAAGTGTCTGTCGTTCTTCAAGATCTTACGCAAGGCGTTCGAATGGAACGAGGAGTGTGAAGTAGCCTTTGGTCAACTCAAACAATACCTGAGCTCAGTCCCGCTGCTTAGCCGAACTGTCCCGGGGGAGGAGTTGTTTCTCTATTTGGCCGTATCGGAGACAGCAGTGAGCTCAGCTCTTGTTCGAGAAGACGAAGGGGTCCAAAAGCCAGTCTACTACACCAGTCGTGCCTTGCGAGGAGCAGAAGAACGGTATCCGAAGATAGAACTCTTGGCCCTCGCGCTGATAACCGCCGCTCGACGCCTGCGGCCCTACTTCCAAGCCCACACGATTGTGGTATTCACTGACCAGCCACTGAAGAACATACTGCACAAGCCCGAGACGTCAGGGCGATTAGTGAAATGGTCCGTAGAACTTAGCCAATTCGACATCCACTATCGACCCCGACTGGCAATCAAGGGGCAGGCGGCTGCAAATTTCATTGCAGAGTTCACTAACCCACCCCCTCCCACCACCGACGCCGATCTGCCAGACAGCAATTGCGTCCTGAACGTTGATGGTTCATCCACTCACGCTTCTAGTGGCGCCGGTGTCGTCCTCGTCACCCCGGACGGCCACAAGATGGAGTATGTGCTCCGCTTCAAGTTCCCCGCCACCAACAACGTCGCCGAATACGAAGCACTCCTTGCCGGTCTCAGAATGGCTCGGTGAATGGGGGCAGAACAAATAATAGTCCGAAGCGACTCTCAGCTCGTAGTGGAACAGGTTCAAGGAGAGTACGAAGCAAGAGAAGACAACATGAAACAATACTGCCAAGTAGCAAAGAGCCTGGCCAGGAGATTCGCAAAAATACTCTTAGAACGCATCTCGAGATTGGAGAACGAAGAGGCCGACCGACTGGCCAAAATAGCCTCGTCCAATGAGTCCGACCCCAACGTTCCGATTGAGATTCTTGATTCACCGAGCATCCAGAGCCCGGAAGTCGACCAGATTGTGCCCGAGTCTTCGTGGATGACCCAGATCAGAAATTACTTGGAGAAGGGAACCCTGCCTGAGGACCGGAATAAGGCGAGGCGGATTCAATACCGATCGAGCAGGTACCTCATACAAGGCGGGATACTATACAAGAGAGGGCACACCTTGCCACTGCTTCGTTGCGCCAATGAGGAAGAAGCATACTACATAATGCGGGAGGTCCATGAGGGTGTCTGCAGGAACCACTCTGGGGGTCGGTCCCTCGCCAAGAAGATATTGCGAACTGCCTATTACTGGCCCACCGTGGAGAGAGACGCCCAAGAATTCGTTAAGAAATGTGACAAGTGCCAACGGTTCGCCAACATCCCGAGACTGCCCTCTCAAGAGCTGACTCCAATCCAGACTCCTTAGCCCTTTGCCCAGTGGGGAATCGACATTGTGGGTCCGTTGCCGCTCAGCAAAGGACAAACAAAATTTGCAGTGGTGGCGATCGATTACTTCATGAAGTGGGCGAAGGCAGAGGCCCTACCGACAATTACCGAGGAGAAAATGAAGAAGTTTTTGTGACAGAATATCGTGTGCAGGTTCGGTATCCCCAAGGCTGTCATCACAGACAATGGGAAGCAGTTCGAAGGCAGACAGTTCAACAAATTGTGCACCGACCTAGGGATAAGTCACCATGCTTCGTCCCCCGAGCACCCTCAGGCGAACGGCCAGGTCGAAGTCACCAACAGATCCCTTTTGAAGATCCTCAAAACGAAGCTGGAAAAGGCCAAAGGCTTGTGGGCAGAAGAGCTCCACAACATTCTTTGGGCCTATAGAACGACAGAGAGAGTGTCCACTGGTCAAACGCCGTTCTCGCTCACCTTCGGCACGGAGGCCGTGATTCCCGTAGAGATAGGCCTCCCCAGCCCCAAAACGGTGTAGTTCGACCCCGCTACTAACGGCGAAGCCATGAATGTGGACTTGGACCTATTGGAGGAGAGAAGGCTACAGACGGCCGTGAGAGTGACGTCCTACCAGCAAAAGATGCGCCAGTACCACAACTCCAGAGTTCGATCGAAAGACTTCGCAACCGGGGACCTTGTATTGAAGAGAGTCAATCAGTCTACCAAGGACCCCAGAGAAGGCAAACTCGGACCCAATTGGGAAGAACCCTACCAAGTGATCAGCAGTACAAGGAAGGGGACGTATAGGCTGAAGAACTCAGAGGGCAAGGAGCTTCCACACCCGTGGCACGCCGAACACCTAAGGAAATACTACTCTTGAAAGGCTCCCACTTGTAACTCTCAAGAATATCAATAAAAGCAACTGTTCAGCGAATTGTCTACGTGTATCGACCTAGAAATTATCTACTTGCGTGGAATCGACATTGAACCTGCCCGGCCAAGTGCCGAGCAGAGCCAGAGGGCCTTTAGTGGCAATGGCACAGCCAGAGGGCCTTTAGTGACAATAGCACAGAAAGAATCTGCCCGGCCAAGCGCCGAGCAAAGCCAGAGGGCCTTTAGTGGCAATGGCACAGAAAGAATCTGCTCGGCCAAGTGCCGAGCAGAGCTAGAGGGCCTTATTGGCAATGGCACAGAAAGAACTTGCTCGGTCAAGTGCCGAGCAGATCCAGAAGGCCTTTCTAGCCATGTGCCAGCAGACCCAGATCCCCTCGGCCGATGGCCGAGCAGAGACAACGGGCCTTAATCGGCAATGCAATAGAAATTAAACCCGCCCGGCCAAAGGTCGAGTAGTTACTTGCAAGCACTCTACCAGTTACTCTAAGCAAATGTTCAAAAAACGTAACAAGCACGGAGTTCAAAAGCAAAAGGAAATTTCATTGATAATAGCGGATGTACAAGGGCAAGACGCCCATTACAAAAAAAAAAAACAAAAAAAAAACAAAAAACAAAAAAACAACAAAAAGGGAGAAATGGCTGAAGCTGAGAATAACAGAAAGACCCGAGCCGCCTTCAGGCCTAAGTGTGCTCTGCAGTTTGTCCCTAAGCATCAGCGCGCTGTGCAGTGCCGACCTCGTCACCAGCAATGGCCTCCGGCTGAGTCTCAGCGGTTTGGCCTTCCACAGCAGTACTCACTTCGGCCCCTTCTTCAGCCACTGGGCCCGTAGCACCCTGGTCATCCACCGGCGCGATTCCGTCCAGAAGGTCTAGGGTCGAAAAGTCCGACTCGGAATACTTCTTGTACACCTGCTTCTGAGCCGACTCGAAACCCATAAGAAAGGTGGGCTCCACCAAGGCCTGGAAGTCATCCCATTTCTTGAACTCCTCAACGGCTTCCACCATTGTTGTCTTGAGCTCCTCGCTGTGGGCTGCCACGGCCTTCTCCAGTTCGTGCCGTTTTGCCTCTTCGGCCGAGAAGTTCAAGAGTACCTTGTTGGCCTGCCTGGTGAGTTTTTCATTGTCGGCACGAACCGACTGGAGTTCCTCCAGGGCAGAGTCCCTCTCGGCTCCGGCGGCCGAGACATCGGCCTTCAGTGCCTGGACCTCCTGGATTAGGGCCGAGCTGGCTGTCTTCTCCTCTTGGAGGGCCTTCTCCGAGGTTCCCAGGCGATGGCCCAGGGCCATGACCCTGGCAAGAGACTGAAAGCCGAACGGTTAGAACTTATGAAATATAAGAGACGATGAGGGATGGAACACTGACTACAGAAGCGCACCTTGAATAGGTCGTGGTTGGCATCCCTGACCAACCGCGAGTTGGGATGCTTCACCAGCCTCGTGATGTCCGATGGCCTTATCGCCTCAGCCGCCCTCTCCTACACCACATTTGAGCTGTCGAGAACATTGCTAGGGGCCGAAGTCCCTGGACCAGCACGGGCCTGGGAGTCGGATGGAATGCCCGATCCTCGCCTCGGCTGGGGACCCTCCGAATGCCCTGGTGGAGGCCTGACCACCACAGAAACTTGACCTTTCCCCTTTTGGGGGGACGCCTTCTTCGGGAGCGGAGGTGGAAGTGGGAGCTCCTCGGTAGCCTCGGCAGTCTTCTGACGCTTCAATCCCGAAGCGCCGACCGCCGCCGCCCTCTTTTTGGCCAAGTAATTGATGTCAAAACTCATCTCGACCGGCTCGGAAGTTGGCTTGGCGGTTGGCTTTGACGTCTGAGGACCTGGCTAAGCCGCGACAGTGTTGGCCTGGACAGCGGCAGTGGATTGGCGATCTACAAAGAATAATTGGAAGGGTTAGAGAATGACCAGCGTAATGAAAGCAAAAAAGTACTCACTCCTCTCACATTCTGCAGCCAAGGCTTCTCTGCTCGGGTCAAGTCCCAAAAGGTATAGAGCAAGTGCTTCAACAGACACCAAGTCCTTGGCAGTCCGAAACTCGTACTCCTGGACCTTTTCTATGGCTGCCTTGTGCTCGGCAGACAGAAAGGGTTTGACCCGACCTGACACCCGTAGGACACTCAAGTCAGAACAGGCGACACATGCAACAAACACTAAACAAGGAGGAAGACTCGAGGAAAAGAACATACCCTTCTTACTAGGATGAACCCATTGCCTGGGGATCCGAGCAGAGAAGTCTGTTTCCCAGGGGTAGAACTCCCAGCCCTCTCCGCTAATGAAGAAGAACCGGTCCTTCCAGTTCTTGTGTGAAGAAGGAAGTTCCCCGACCAGATCAAGCCCTGTCGACCGACCTGAGAAGTACCAATACCCCTTCTCACGCTCGGCCGGCCTGTAACAGTACGAGAACTCCTCTGGCATCATATCCCTCCCATGGACGATCTGCCAGAGGATCATGCAACCCACCATGATTCGCCAAGCGTTCGGCGAGAGCTATCTGGGAGCGAAGCGTAACCTTTGTAAAATCTCTCTGACTGGCCGAGGGAACGACACCCGAAGACCACCCGCCAGTGCGCCCTCGAAGATCGCTATCTCCCCCTCCCTGGGCAAGCACGCCTGGTCCCTAAAGTTTGGAATCCTGCACCTGACCCCTTTTGGGATTTGATATACCCGCCGAAGGGTGACGACCTTCTCCCTATCGAGGAGGACACAACCCCCTCTACTCCATACCCGGGGCCATCTTCTTCATCCTCCTCCCCAGGTTCAACTTCTAGGGCTCGGGCAGCAACCTCAACGGGTTGATCCCGTTCCTCCCCGACTCCAGAATGAGCGGCTCCAACCTCCCCTGAATCGGGGACTCCCTGAGACCCCCCGGAGTCCCCTACAGAAGCCTCCTCCTGATTCCGGCGCCTCTCGACTCGGTACCCATGGGAACCGGTCCCTTCTGAGTCCGAACTAACCCCCTCTGGGTTCGACATAGTCCCAAGAGGCTTACAACCCTCAATCTTGTCAAATACAGGCTTAAACAACTCACACAAACCACCAAGAGCGGATTCTAAGAATTCTGCCCTGTCAACAAACCTCGAAAGATCGGGAATCTGGCCCCTTCCCTCAAACACGGACACACAGCGAGTAATAAGCCAGTACATACAAACAGAGGGCGAAGCTTACCACGTTTTGAAGCAAATCGGCGGTGAAGCTAGGAGAATGGCACCCTTTGGCTGGCCGGAAATGATAGAGACGACGGTGGGGACGCAGGTGACGGCGACGGCGACGGCGAAGTGAGTTGGGTTTCTCTCTCTTTGTCTGCGTATTTGGTAGAAAGCAATGAGGCCGAAATTGCGGGCAACCGCCTTATAAAATTCCCCCCACGCCTTTGAAATCAACGGCTCAGATGGTTCTTGATGACGGGACATCAACGATCAAGATGCGACATGTCTTTTCGACTTCTGACGACTAATCCCTGGCCGCCACGTGGGAGCAGTCGAAATGACGGGACAGCGCCTGCCATAATTACGCCGCTTTTGCTACAAATGCGCTCCGTGTTCCGTGGTCGGACCGTCTGATAAAATTCCTCTGACCCCAAACAGAGGGCCAGATGAATTGGGGGCATCTGGTGAGGAGGATTCCCCGACCCGACTGGGAGTGACGCCCGATACGCCCGGCCGTTCCACGACCGGGTCCCCCCTCCTGATCGCCCTCGCCTTTCAGAGCCGAGCGGATGCTCATTGCTTTCCTCTGGTCGGTTTGGCGCCCGACCAATCCGGTGGGGGCCCCCCCTTCTAACACCGGCTGCCCTGGCACACGTCAGGGTTATGGGCACGTACCTGCAACCAATCCCCATCCCTCTGACACCGCCCTGACACACGCCATCTTGGAGTGTGGGGGTGGTCCACTCAAGTGCTCTGACACTGGTCTGGTCGTCCAACTAGGAGCCGCCACATGGAGAGATCACCTACTCCCACCATGCAAGCATACAAAGGGGGAAACTTTGGTCCCTTCGCAGGTACGTAATACACAACACCCTGGATATTTTTTCCTCTCCAACATTCAAACTTCCAAAAAAATCTAACTTGAACACCGGAGGGCCATTGGCTCCCATCGCACCGGTGGGTTTGAGTGCAGGAGATCACCGGCCGACGAAGAAACAGTTCGTCCCAAACCTGGGGGCAAGCCAACACGAGATAGCTGCATCATCACTATACAAATAGAAAAATTCATACAGAATTTATTACTAGAATAATGTGGTTAAATAAAATATTCATTCAGAATTTATTATCAAAATAATATAGTTAGGTAAAAGCCATTCATTTTTGAAATAAAACGTCCATCATTATGGCACTTAATTACAATAGTACAACTGTCACGTCCTTCTGGTGGATTTTCTATCCAGAATTTCTAGAAAAATAGCAATTTTTTCCTAATGGAAATTATAGTTTGTGATTTCTGGATTTTTGTTCTTTATTTTTGTGAGACAGGGACTGATAGACGAAGATAAATTAGACTCCTTCAACGTGCCCTACTATACTCCATCAGCAGAGGAAGTGCAAGAAATAGTGGAGAGGGAGAGATCATTCACAATTGAGCATATAGAGGCTTTTGCAGTTAACGTTAGAGGGCAGCCGGAGAACGATGTGTGGGCAAGAGGGGTACAGTTAACAAAGAGTGTCAGGTCCTTCACGGAGTCTATGATCTCAAGTCAGTTTGGAGAGAAAGCATCGGACAAAATATATGACAAGTTTACTCCTATTGCAGTTTCAGAATTGGTGGCTAGAGAGCCAACCAGGGTAACAACTATTGTTGTTGTGCTTAGCAAGATTACAGGACTGTGTTCGGAAATGAACTTAGTCCCTGCAACATAAGCTGCTCTGGAAAGAAATTGAGAAATTTAATAGTTACGTTTCTTCCTATTGTTGCTCGTCAAAGCTGCCAAGTTTCTTACGGCGAGTGTATGTTTGCAACAATTCCTTGATTATTATTGAGTTAATTATACTTAGTACTCATGCACTTAACATAAAATCTCACTTAAGTTTCTCAATTTTCAATTGTTATAATCAACCTATTACACTTACACTTAAGTTACAATATCATCCCTCCGTGAGTCACTGCTTATTTTATAGACGAACAATGATGTGTGCAATTTATCACATTACTTTTAATTACATCCATTTGAGCGTTAGAGGCTGACTATCGTGAAAAATTGAGGAATAAGATTTTGTGTAAAATACAAAAGTGCTAAGTGTAATTAACACTTTGTTATTTATTTATGGAATCTTCAATGTGTTAGGCTTGTTCCTGAACGATTTTTTTTTACTTTTTTAACCTCAAAATGAGGATTCTCTGAAAGCAGTAGAATAAGATTGCAGAGGCCCATTTTAAGGGAAGGCTAGGCTTTCATGCCATGCCTTCAGTCCCATAAAAATAAAAAATAAAAAAGTAAAAAAATTCTTATAAAGCTGTATTGCATGAATTGGCCCCAGGTGTTGCTCTGAAGTGTTCCTGTTAAGCTCATTGACAAAAAAATTGGCAAATAGAAAGGAAAACAGAAGACTTGGTCGTGTACCCATGACAAAATAACAAAAAAACCTATCAAAGTAGCTTTAAGTACAAAAATAACAGTCATATTATTTTTTATGTGACTTTTCTGCATTAAAATATTGTAGAAATAGAATTTTCCATGTCGCATGAGTTGTTCTTGAAAGAAAAAAACAAGATGTGCTCCATAGTACAATTTCTTAGTGTGTGTGGAAGTTATATGCTCTCATGCAAATGTAATTTGCAACCAATAATTGATGATCATGTGCTTCAAATTAACTCTTAGGTGGAGCTTAAGTTCAACCACACGACTAGTAGAAGAGCAACTGGTGGGCCGCGCCATGACTATGCGGCAAGCATCAGCTTGTGCTACTGACAGACGCGAGTGATGCTACCATTTTCGTTAATAGAATGGGAACTCCCGGTGACAACAACAACGTTGTATCAATAATCAATATCACATAGAGAGAGTATGTGTGACAGTAGCTTGGGAATTGCTTACAACCACGTAACAAAAGAATGGGAACTCCTGGTGACCACAACAACGTTGTATCAATAATCAATATCACATAGAAAGACTATGTGTGACAGTGGCTTAGGAATTGCCTACAACCACGTAACAAAAGAATGGGAACTCCTGGGGACCACAACAATGTTTTATCAATAATCAATATCACATAGAAAGACTATGTGTGAGAGTGGCTTGGGAATTGCTTATAACCACATAACAAAAGTGAGGCAACACGCAACAAATAAAAACCATAATTCTGATGGTAGATGCCTTTGCAGTTGGACCACACACACAGTTGCCTTGGCACCATACTTCGTCACTCCAAATCCACAGAGAGAGAGAGAGAGAGAGAGAGCATGGAGGTAAAGGACGTGCTCTTTATGAGCAGAGGGGACGGAGAAAGTAGCTATGCACAGGACTCTTTGTTCACGGTATGTCGTGTTTACTCCAACGTATTAATATTTACATTATGAACTTGTTTGTTAAAGTTGAAAACTAAAAATTGAAAATTAAAAATTAAGTTATGATAACTGAATGCTAAATTTCTTAAGCTGATAAACTGTTTGATATGTACTGGATGTTAAGTATTGAATCAGATAAGCTGTTTGATATGTATAAAGAGCTAAAGTCTTAAATTCATTTATTTTTCAACTTTGTCCTTTATATATTGATATTGTAATGCTAAAATCAAATTAATTAAATAAAAAAAACATTCATAATCAAAATCATAACAATATACCTAAAAAATTAGCAACATGATCAACAATTATGTTGATCATTGAAATTTTGTCAAATGTTAAAGTAGCAAAAAATTTGACACTCAATAGTAGTTCATATTATTTAATTGCACTGTAATTTGCTCACATAAGTTGAGCATAAAAATCTGATCAGTTTGAGTTGATCTTCGTCTCGTTTCTAAATTATCCACGTGTTGTTGAGTATTGCCGTAAAAAGCATTGGGATTGTTGAATTCATCAAGAAATATATCTGAATTGCAAGTTCTCCAAATATAATTGTGCATGATTATGCAAGCAATTACTATATTTCCTTATGCCATAAATAGATATGATGACATTCTTTTTAGTATTGAAAAACGAGCCTTGAAGCACGTTCAATCACACTCTGTAACCTAGCACGTGCAATGTTGAATCGCTCTTCTTTATTTTCAGAGTGAGCCAAAACGGGAGGAGATCAATAAAAAAAAAAGAATACAGATTCAGTTGAAGAACAGAGAAAAAAAAAAGGAAAAACAAAGAGTAAACACATACAAAATAATTGAGAAAACCCATGTACAAAGAGAGAGAGAGGGAGAGAGAGAGAGAACCTGGAGATGGTGAAAGGTCTTGTTGAGAAAAACTTCGATCTCTGGTTCTTTGGTGTTCGTTCTATGAAATAAAAGGAGAGGGAAGCAAGGGTAAAATTAGATCCAGAAAAAAAATATCAAAGTTGAGCATGTTAAGTAAAAAGTAATAAGTAGGGGCGAGTTACGTAATATTTTGTTTTTTACTTTTACCTAGTACTTAAAATATTCAGCTCTCTTATTTTGGGTTATCAAACCAGCTTATTTTGTTTTTATGCAATCTATTCAGTTTTAAGTGTTGAATAGAGTTATCAAACAAGGCTTATGTTTGGATCTTGAATTATAAAAGAAAAATAAAAGAAATACTAAAATTTCAAAAAAATATGCACCTAAAATCTTACTAGAATGACGTAGCAATGTTATTTTTAAAAAATTAAGAGTAATTACGATAAAGATTTTATTTTAAAATAAAAAAAACTCTTGCTCAATGGTATCATTTTATACAGAAGTTTTGTACAAATTTTCTAACAGCATAACATTACCCAAATAAAACAAAATGAGAAAAGTTAAATTTACTTCCTTTTGTTGGTTGGGTAAGAAAAATAAAAATAAATAAATAAATTACGTTACATTTTTTGTTTGATTACCCATAAAAATATGCAAAAGTAATTTAATTTCCCTTTTCGTTATCCTTTTTCTTGAAAAATTGTAGATCCATAAGTAAAACCAAGGCTGTCCTCGATTTGCAGCAAAAGAAAACTTTAATAAGCAGGCCCGTGCTGGAAAGTTTTGTTTGGTTACTTGGACATATATATATATATACTAGCAAATGAACTCGTAATATTTATAGAATTAAAATAAAATATATTAAACATAAAAATATATAAAAATAAATTATCAATTTATACACTAATACGGTTAATCTAATTTATAATATTTAATATAATATTAAAATAAAAAATTAACAGTTAATTGTCATAAAAATTCTTAATTTGTAATAAAAAAAATTAAATTTTATTGTGAACGTTGTAAAGATTTTTTTTACCTTACAATCTTACGAAGCGATTATATTGACCAACAGTATACATAATACATGTTGGATGATTTTATTTAATTAATACATTTAATAATGAACATATAAATACTTAAAACTGATTATTACCTTAACAAATAATTTAAAATTTTAAGTTAGGGAGATTTAAAAATTTTAAAAAGTTCACCCGACAACAGGACTGGACATTGGGTGGGCTCGGGCAGGCCTACACACAAAAATTTTTCATCGGGTCTAAAACCAAATTCCAAGCTGCCCGATTAAAAAAATTACAATTCCAAGCCCGTCCAAACTTGCCCATTTAACATAAAATATGTTGAATATATAATTTTTTCTCTATAACTAATATTGAGTAGTATAAAATTTAATTACATACACACATATATAATATTAAAATATAAAAAATATATTATTTTATATATATTTTGAACCTAGTCGGGCTTCAAAGACAATTTTCAAGCCTGTTTATTAAATTAATCAGGCCTAAAAAAATTTCTAAGCCCTATAATTTATAAGCGGACTTGAGAGGGCCTATCGGGCTCACGGGCCCCTATGGCCACCCCTACTCGACAATCAATTGCTATAATATATGGTATTTATAGATTTATCCTTCTAAACCAAATTAAAGAGACTTTAAAAGAAAATTTTACAGTTTTGAATTAAATAAAGAACTTTATAAAATTATAAGGGTCTTACCTAAGAAAATTTAAAAATAAGAATACTAATATTTTGAATTTTATATAAAACTTTTCAAAATAAAATTGATTTTAGTTAAATTTTATTAATCATGGAAAAAGTAAAATTTTGTATATTTTATGGTTATACCTACACTACTATAACAGATTTAATATTAGTAATTTTAAATTTTAAGAAGTTAAGAAAATGATATCAGGTCTTTCAATATTAAAAAATATTAAAAACCTAACAACATATTACTATAGATATATAATTATAAATAGACATTATGTTAATTTAAATAACATAATAATACATCAAAATTTATTTAAAGTAATAAGTGTTATGTTAATATAATCAAGAGTGCTAATCACATAGCCACGCGCCCGTGTAATCCTCACAGTCAGCATTTCGTTTCCCAAGATTGGGATCTCGTGGAGTTAATTTTTAATGACAAAAACGGCTCGGCTTGAGCCGCTTTGATAGGCTAAAAAAATATTCAATACGCCCTTGGCTTTTTTGAGTTTCGTAATGCTCTATCCAAGCCTCGAAGGAGCAATAAAAAGCAGGACCCTCTCTATGTACAGTATTCCGATTCAGATAGATATCTCTATAAATACATCTGCCCTCAAAGTAGATATAGAACCTTAAATTCGTAAATCTTCAACCTAATGCATTGCTCTTCAAGAAGGGCCCAAATAATCAATTCAATAAAACCGAATCATTGATTTGGTGTGATTGCAGCGGTGGATCTGATGGTGATCAACACTTTACATTATATAACCAATCAAATTACAATACGTGGTATTTTAATATTATAAAAAATAAAAATTATGTAACAATTGAATTAGGAGTTTAAAGCTCCAAGATCTACTAACCTATTGCTAAAATATATATAGTATAAATAGATTTAAGGGGCATAATTGAAGAAAATTTGACAAACTTATTATATAGTCTAAAAGACAAAATAGAATAAAATTTAAAATAAAAAGAATAAGCTTGAAACAACTAATAGTATCAAGAAAATTTTGATTTATAGTCAAAAGACAAAATAGAAGAAAATTTGAAATAAAAAGAATAGGTTTAAAACAACTAATAGTATCAAGAAAATTTTGATTATTGTCACTTTTTAAACTTTTTTAAGGATGTATGAATAATGGGTAATAACATTATTAATATTTTTTTACATATATACTTCATATTATAGAAATTTAATATATTTTTTAAAAATTCTGCGTAACGAGTATAATTGAAGAAAATTTGAAAAACTTATTGTATAGAATAAGTGACAAAAGATAATGAAATTTCAAGTAAAAAAATAAATTTGAAACAACCAATAGTATCAAGGCATATGTATTTTTGTATTATAATAATTTTAAAATGTGAGAAAATTGAATTAGAACTTTCAATTCCAAAGACCTTATATCATTCTGCTATAATATATAGTATAGATATATAAATTAAGTAATTTAATTTCCTATATTCATTTTGCTTGAAAATTCAATATCCATACAGAGCAGTTAACTTACAGTTGTTCCCTCGGCAGCAAAAGGTGACTTCAAGAACCTTGCCTGGTGCTGGAAAATGCCGTTCAATCTCTATTCTCGAAAGACTTCCACCTACATGAAGTTCTCAATGCAGTCGACTTGGATTGCGCGGCGGGTCCAAACACGTTCTCAGTGATTTCTACCATCAAGGAAAGCTTTGAAAAGAAATGTCAGGAATTCAATTGCCAAACGCCAGAATTGCAATTTTACTTGAACGATCTTTGTGGTAATGATTTCAATACCCTCTTCAAAGGCCTGTCTAGGGTTGGTAACGAACGTGAAGGACTTTCATGCTTTGTGATGGGAGCTCCGGGCTCTTTCCATGGTAGGCTTTTTCCTCGTAACACAGCTTGCATTTAGTTCGTTCCTCCTACAGTGTCCATTGGCTCTCTCAGGTTGGTGTACACCCATTTGTTTCAACTGGTGAATCCAATTTTCACAAGTACATAAATTGCAAATTAACCCTCTACTTATCAAATTTTTCTATGTTTCCATCTATAGTTCAAGTGGAGAGGAGTATAAAAACAGCTTGCGCACGCAATGGCATGCCATGTAGTCTCACAATTTTACACTTCCACGTATAGATATATTTAAGAAAGTGTACACCTATATAGACATTTTTTTTTTAACAGAATGTGACTGTTTGTGATTTTTTCCTTGCAAAACAAAAACATTCTATCATTTTAGCTTATAATTTAAAAGATACCACTGACACATCATTCTAATCGATTTTTCTATATAAAAGTCTGTAAGAATAGAATTTTTCTGTAATATCTTTCGACAACATGTGTATGAGATTAAGAATAATCAACTTAATGAAATATGAACCACCTGCTTTTGATGTGTAATTCTAAGCCTGGAGTAACCATTTCAATGGAACTTGGTGAACTGAAAAGGCACCAAAAGGACTCACAAGCAGAGAAGGCTTGGCACTAAACGAGGGAAATAGCTACATATCCAAGACAAGTCCTCCTGTCGTAAGAGAAGCCTACCTTTCTCAATTCCAAGAAGATCGCCTTCACCATGTTTCTGAACTCGCGATCTGTAGAGGTGGTCCCTAATGGATATATAGTTCTAATCCTTCAAGGTTGGCAATCCCAAGATCCCACAAGTAAGGAGAGCTGCTACAAGTGGGAACTATTAGCCGAGGCCATTGCTGAAATGGTTTCGCGGGTAAATGCAAGTATTATAGAATCTTTGCTATGTAATGCCTTGACTTGATGCTCATTATAGACGCCTCTCATTTTGACCGGGTATAAGACTTGTATGCATTTTTCTTGGGTTTCCCCAATTATGAGAAACAAATTGGTTTGAATTTATATGAAATTGCAAAAGAAGGGTACTTTGAATTTATCACGAGCTTGTACATACTCTTTGGGCACATTTTAGATCTTAAACGACCCCTTAAATTCTATTTGTCCTCCTTATTTAATGTTTTTAAAAAAAACTGTATCATTTTCATAAATGGTTTCCGCCATTCTTTTCTACTTTGAAATAACTTTTTATTTATTCAAAATGAGTTCAGACCCAAGTTAAAATGAAAGAATTATCAGCGTTTTACGAGAATGACTCATTACTAACTGCAACCTATAATTCAATATAAGATGCATGCTATAATATATATATATATATATAAATTAATTTTTAATCCACTTTCTTTGCTACAAGCCACAATGTAGTGGAACCCACATTAATAAATACATGTGAGACCTATTTACTTTATGCTTTGTGAATAAGAAAGCAGGTTAAAAATTGATTTATACATAACTTTATATATATATATCAAGGAGTAAGTATGTCAAGGCTATCAGGTACTTCACGGAGTCCATGATCTCAAACCTGTTTGGAGCCGAAACAATGGACAGATTGTTTGAAAGGTTTACTCATATTGCAGTTGCAGATTTGGCCAAAGGATCACCAAAGACCACAAGTGTCATTCTAGTGCTTTGCAAGATTGTTGGATTGTTCCAGTGTTGTGAAATATACTAGCCCTTGGCACATATCCTACTCTTGAGAGAAGTAAGAGATTGAACAAGTAATTCTCTTCCCATTTGATGAGGTAATGACTTGCCAAGGTTCTCATGCAAAGCAATGTATTGGTTGTTATTTATGTATGGAACTAATGAAAGTTTGCTGAAGAGCTCATCAAATGATTATGCGTCGTGCGCACCAAAACCTTCGCTCGGCCCATTGGGTTTCAAATAAGAAAGATTTCTTAAATATTTTCTACAAACTAAATATTAAAAAACTGTTAAATCCTTTAGGATATTAGACTGGTTCTTGGATTAACTTTTGCCCTTGTAAACTACAAAATGAGGAGAAAATATTGAATGAAGCACGAGCCAACAAAATTTTGCCAACTGTAAGAGTTTTTATATTAATTACCTAAAATTAAGAATATATTTTCTCCAACAACCCATTAAATGATGAGGTGATTAAGATTTCAACAGGTTCATTTGAAATGATTTGATTGGCTGTGATACCGTACAAGTATTATGTGAAAACACACTGTCTGTTGAGTAAGATTTCAGAGCCCCAATTTAAGGGAAGCCTTGGAACTTGGAAGGCTAGGCTTGGAAGCCTGGTTTTGGATCTTCAGCCACAATAGGCTGCGACTACGAAGATGCATTGGCCTCATATGTTGATCTTAGATGGTCCTACTAAGCCCATTGACAAGCAAATTATCAAATAGAAAGCAAAACCAGACTCTGAATTTCACACACATCTAATGGGCAGCACGAGGCCTTGTAAACTCTACTGCATGCATTAGAAACACAGAATTCGCAACATGAAGAAGTGATGCAAATCAAAATGGATCAAAGTCATCAAATTCTTGATCAACCTGCTTGGTAATTTGTAAGAAAGAACATAGGAAGCTTCAATTCCATGAAGCTAAACTTGAATTTTTTTTTCCGTTAGAGTTGGAGGTAGGGACAAATTAAACTTCAAAATTTTCAATTCAACTTGAAATTAAATTTGAAAAGTCAACACACATTAAAGCTTTTTTTTTTTTTGGTTGAATAACCAAACCCAACACAACCGGTTAACATACATTAAAGCTTAAAAAGCATTTTCATTTCATTTTCTTAATTACTAATTCGATATAAAATGTTAAAGCCTACATTTATAAATGGGCAAATTATACAATGGTCCTTGCAATTTTCTTGAAATTTCATTTTGGTCTATGTTGTTCTAATTTCAACACATTTGCCCTCGAAGTTAAATAAACTTGCAAAATTAGTCCAATTCGAGACAGACATCAAGGAAACTGACGGAAAAAGATCACATGCAGGTCAGGTGCCATTTTTATAGGCAAAATGATACAATCTCACCTTCTTCCCGCCAACTCGTATGAGCAAATTACACTACTTATCCTTACAATTTGGACCATGTCTCAATTTCATTATTGTACTTCCAATTATAACAATTTTACCCTTTAAAATTTTAAAATACAAAATTAGTCTAATTCATAACGATCGTTGCTGAAACAGACGGAGTATAATCATGTGTCACACATGTAGGGGCATAATAGTAAAATCATCACTTTCTTCTTCCTCTATGTGTGAAGGGTGGTGGAATAACAGAAGAGAAAGAAGAAAGCAAATAGCAAAAAACGAAATTAAACAAATAGAGAAGAAATTAGATGAGAGACAAAGAAATGATAGAATAAAAGAAAAAAATAGGGAAGAGGAAACAAAGGGGAGAGAGAGAGGTAAAAACAGAGGAAAGAGAAGAAAATGGAAGAGAGAGAGAGGAGAGTAAATGGAATAGAAAGAAAAACTTATGACAGAGAGCGTTGGGCAGAGGGAAGATAGTGAGATTGCTGGAAAAGAAGAGAAAAGATGAGAGAAATGGCATGAATTTACCCTTATGCCCTTCACATGCTCAACACATGCTTATTTTGTCCAATTTAAAATCGTCCGTTGTCAATTAGACTAATTTTGCATATTTCAAAATTTTAAAGGATATAAATGTAGCAATTAAAACTACAAGAACAATATTGAAACACGTTCCAAACTATAAGAATTGTCAGTGTAAGGTGAGATTTTACCATTTTGACCATAAAAATTGCACCTGAGCTACATGTGGTCTTTTTTCGTCATTTTTCTTCAGTTTTTCAGACGTCCATTATGCAGGTTTACTTAACTTCGAGGGCAAATGTGTTGCAATTAAAATAACAAGGATCAAAATAAAATTTTAAGAAAATTACAAAGACCATTTATGTATTTTGTCCTTTATAAATTTATATGAGACCAACTTATTTATATTTAGTATGTAAAAAATTGCAATTAGAGAAGGTAGCGGGTGTAGATTTTTTAGGTTTGTGTTCAATTTCATGTCTCTCAACATCTTTGATTAATAGTAACACTGAATAATGTACTCTATATGCAATACAATAATATAAAATATAGACAATTAGACAGTGAAGACTGAAACGAATTAATTGTTTAGACATGTGGACAAGTAGATCTACCATTTTATGGCCGAAGCCATAGGCATGTTATTCATTTCTCTCTGAGCAATATTATATAAATAAAATTTTTGTACAAAATTATACAAAATTATGTGATTGTTAATGGTTCTTTCATTTTAAATCTAATCGCTTACTATTTTCACTTATAAATTTAAAAATGTTAGTTTCATATCATTATAGTAGAGATTTTTATTCAAACTATTTTTACTCTAGGAATTTATTGGGAAGAGATGATATTGTTTGTGAATTTGGAAAAAAAATTCAGTGGTCAGATAGTACCAATTACTCAATATTCATCCCTATTAAATTGAGATATGAATTGTTTTATTATATCAGTAACATGAATTTGTAATAAATAAAAAGTTTTTTATTGTATAAAATAACACATGACAAAATCTATAATAAAATACATTTTGCACCCTTACACTTTACACCGAATTTCACTTTTGGACTAATACTTTTCATTGTAACAATTAAGTCCATATACTTTTAATTTGTTTTAATGTCATCGTTCCATAAGCTTCCGTTAGTGCAATTAACGGTTAAAAATCATGTGCATCTCACATAACCCTTTTTCAAAGGTAAAAATATATTTTCATATCATTTTGGTATTCAAACGCCCTTAACCCTCCTTCACTTTAGATGATTTGAAAGTATTTTGTAATCTTAATTTCGTTTCATACAAAGAATAACCGTAAAAAGTTTAGCAAGAATTAATAAGAAATTACTATAACAAAATTTGAAAACTAAATGATTGGGATAAATAAGATCAGTTAGGGTAAGAATATATTTTTGTCCTTCAAAAAGGTAGCTTGAGACGCTCTAGATTTTTTAGCGTCAATTGCACAAATAAAATTTTACAAAAAGTAACATTACAACAATTTAAAAGTATATAAGTTTAATTATTATAATTAAAAATATAATTTTAAAATAAATTTTAATATAAAATATAAAAATACAAAATATATTTTATCTCAAAATTTAATATATATAAATACTAAAAAATCTCATACTATCTAACCACTCATACGTTTTTTTCGCAATATGATTCCAATGAAAGCATTAAGTAAAGCACACCCCATTCAAAGTACAAATGTCGAGGGATTTGATTCCAATGGCAACATTAAGTAAAGTATCCCTATTAACTTTTTGTCTCTTCAGTGTTCCAGCATGGAATATTAATGCCTTGGCACAATGATTCAGTGTTCCCGTCACGGAATATTAATGCCTTGGCACAATGATTGCTTACATGTGACGCCTTTAAGAGACGAAATTTTCATTTTTATAAAGAAAAATCCATCACAATGGTAGGACAGTAGCCTTTTTGAAAGAATAATATTATATAATCATAAAATTTATACAAAATTCATAACTAAAATGGTATGATTAAATAAAAATCCTTTAATTTTAACACATAACACACTTAATTATAATTTTTAATTACAAAAATATCACTATTTACCATTATATCATTCTAATTGAACTTTATGTATAAATTTTTTAAAACAATAACATTTTTTTTTAAATTATAAACCAAAGTTAAAGGCGTGCAAGCTTTGAATGAAAGGACTATAACTAGTTACATCCTTCTATATAAATATTTTGTACAAAAAATTCTGCATGCAAATTATTACCCTTTAAAAAAATTTACATAGCATTTGTTAATTGAAGCCAAAAATGGTATGTGCCTCTTCTCACAAATTTATCCTAACTCCTCATATGAGAATTCTATTCTAATCTAATTATTGTATTAGAAAACCTTTACAAAAATAATATAGCAGTGAAATTTTTAAAATTACAAGTGTAGTAACCATTTCTATTTGAAAAGAGAAATAGCACTAACCGCTACAGTATTATATAAAAATTCTGTACGGCATGACTCCTATGAAATATGATGTTAAAATCTCCCAGACTTTTCTAAGTTGACTTCAATTAATAGGGAGAAAAATGTAATCGTGTCAATCAAGATGGAGTCTGGCCCGGAATATCTTACTGTACTACTTTAGTACTGGGTTTTTCACCCTTCAATGAGATTTGTTGCAAAAGGAAAAAGAAGAAAACAAAAGGAGTAGCATCTTGAAGGCGATAGATTTTAACTGATGGAGACGATCAATTTGGTCTTACTAGAAGCTAGTATTTGAATAAAATTGCATTCCACTGTTAGATGACCGTCCCAAAAGCACGGTAAGAAAATAGGGCCGCTAATGTAAATAAAGTTATAAACTCAGTGGAGATAAGAATGGATTATAAAAAACTCATTACGTTTTGAGTAGATTGGTGTCTTATGAATCCCTTAGTTCTAAACATAAGCTGGTCCAGATACTACTAACTGCATAACAAAAAAAAAAAAAAGTGAAATAGATTGAATAGAATGGTGGATCGAAACAAACCGAATATAATTATAATGTATACACAAATAGCGAAGCACTTATGTACCAATGAGTCTTGTACTTAAGTCTAATAATGTATATTAGGCCCATGTTTGAAGAAATTTGAGTTCCAAACCTTGATCACTATGTCAATCTCGAGTTTATATAATACTCTTTTCCAGTATTATCATAATTGGACTGAATTAAATGATTGAACCGGTTTAATGTACTGACTAGTACCAACTAGGCAGTAAATCAGGTGGTTGAATCGAATTGGGTGGTAGAAACAGTTCAATTGAAAATTGATTGATTCTTCGGTTTGATACACTGACTAGTACTGGCTAGGCAATAAACCGGGACTTTTGAAAATCTGATTGAAGTGGAGAAGGCTTGAACCCATGAATTGAAATATTGAAACCATAGCCATTGCTGCACATTCATTCATGTGAATAAATTTTGCAATATATATTATATAAGGTACTTTACTGTATAATGAATAATATATATATATATATAATTTTATAATACCAATTAAACCAATAAACCGTAAATCAATTCTTTGATGGATTTAATATCCGGTTCAATGGTTCAATTATAATAACTATGCTTTTTTTTCGTGGGACTGAGGACCTTGTTTCATGTAAATAACCCGCTGGTCATGCAAAGCCTTGAAATTACAACCGGCTATATCCGGTCACCAAAGCCAACATTTTCCCTATAAATACAGAGAGCAAAGTGTGAAAAAATAGAACAACTCCCACGTCAAGGTAATTATATATTCACTCACCCGATCATCCTAGTACTAGGGGAACAAAATGCCTTTCTCGGAGATTTCACTAGGAAGCCTGAAAGATGCAGTGGGTAGAGAAGCAAGGAAAGCGGCAGTCGCAGAGTTCATATCGGTGCTCTTATTCGTGTTCGCCGGACAAGGCTCCGGCATGGCCTTGAGTAATCTTCTTTCCCTTTACAGTGCTTTCTTAATTAATGCTTGCATTGGCATTTTACACAAAAAAACAAAATTATATAGTACTCTTTTGCACATTTTGTAATACATGTTGCAATGCTATACAGTTGACTATAAGCGAAGGATAAAAATTTATTAAAAAAATGCTATTTTTTTAAAAATATTCTATTAAAATAATATAATTATGAAATTTTTATAATTAAGAATCATCATAATTTACAAAGCATAAAAGTATTTATATTACAAATCTTATTAGAACTACTTATTTTTTATCAGAAGCATATCACAAACTTCTCGCTCCCACTGGCCGGCTTATGGCAATCAAGAATTCTCACTATTTTTTAGATTAATGGACCAATTCAATTAGTAGGACAAGTTTTCAGTTTTAAAGTGAAAAACTCTCATTTAATCACGATATTTTATACAAAAATTGTGTACAAATTTTTTGTGATTCTATACAACTAGAAAATTATCCAAAATTTATGCACAGAATGATGCGATCCAACCCTTTCAATTTAAAATAAATCACTCATTATGATGATTTTTAATAACAAAAGTACCATCATCTCATCATTCTGATAGTATTTTTTGTACAAATTTTCTAGAAAGAACATGTTAATGAAAATGACCAAAACCATGCATACAACGTGTATTGAATCCTTTAGTCCTAGTGTGAATAATTTGTTTTAACTAAACGGGGAAGAAAATTAGTTGAGATATAAGTAAAATGGCTCAAACACCCCTAACCGTGTAATAAAAAATAAAAAAAACAACAAAAAAGTATATTGATTGCATACAGAAGCTTAAAAACATGTTTATGCAGGGAAAGTGAGAAAAAACATGCCAGCCGCAGCGGCAGATGTTGTAGCAATCGCCCTAGCGCACTGTTTTGGGTTGGCGGCCGGAGTATCAGCGGGGAAAAATGTATCAGGAGGGCACGTAAACCCTGCGGTGACCTTTGGCGCCTTTGTCGGAGGTAACATTCCTCTAGTGAAGATGATACTATATTGGATTGCGCAGCTTTTTGGCTCCACCATTGCCTGCTTGCTACTCAAGCTTGCAACTCATGGCCAGGTATCCAGATGATCCTTTCTTCTTCCAAGTTTTGCATAATCTTGATCCTTGCAAAATGAATGCGTTATTATAAAAAATATATATGAGAGTGCATAGTATTTGTCAATTGTCGGTGAATCATTTGTGCTCATTTGTTTCATCTAGTAGATTATCTGCTGTAGAATTTAAATCTGAGCAGCAGCATTTGATACTACATACTACTAAAAAGCAAGCCGGTTGGGTTCCGCTTGAACAAAATGTGACTAAAGCACGGGCGGAGCCGAGTAACGCCCAAAAGGGTCTCGTTCCCTCAAAATTTTAAAAATTATATTTTGATTAACGTTTTAGAAAATTTTCTCATTTGTCCTTGAGAATTTGTAAATGGCCTCATTAAGCAATTAAAATTTTTATTTTTGCATTGAGTTTTAAAAATATTTCTCAATTTGCCTCATGAAAATTTATACACCCTTAAAAAGTTATTTCACAAAGTTCTCGTACGAGGTGATATAATTGAATTTAAACTTTTTAAAAATAAAACTCTCATAATAATAATTTTTAATTATAAAAAAAATACCACATGTTGTAGTGAGATATTTTCGGTCAAAATTCTCTAAAAGATTAGTTTTGTTCATACATTATACATATGGATAATATTATACAAACAAAAAATTTACACATAATTTTTTACTAGAATGATGTAATTTAATGATAGTCATTTACTTTAAAACGAAACATCTATTGTACTAGCTATTAATTACAAAAATACCACTATTACATTATTTAGTAAATTTTTTTATATAAATATTTTAAAAGATAGCATTTACATGAAAGTAACGCGGCCTATTGTTAAAAAAAAATTGGATGGTGATTAATAGTTGTCCTGCACGAATATTATGGCTCTGCCAGCAATAAATTTTACAAGTTCAGAAGTAGGCCTGTGGAATATTTTAAAGCAGGGACTCACTGGGCTTCTTCCATGTTTATAGCATGTCATACCCTTCAAGTTAGGGGAAGGAGTCAACGTAGGGAATACCTTCCTGCTGGAGCTGGT
Organism: Euryodendron excelsum; assembly: GCA_033060915.1. NCBI lineage: Eukaryota > Viridiplantae > Streptophyta > Magnoliopsida > Ericales > Pentaphylacaceae > Euryodendron > Euryodendron excelsum. Next base: position 10,764,416 of record CM065390.1, on the reverse strand, counting down.
GACGACCTTCGGCCTCGTCTACATCGTCTACCTAACCGCCATCGACAGACGTAGGGGAAGTAACGATACGATTGCACCGATTGTCATTGGACTCATAGTAGGGGCCAACATTCTTGCTGGGGGGGCATCCATGAACCCAGCTCTGGCTTTTGGTCCAGCCATTGTCAGCTCGACCTGGAAGCACCATTGGGTTTACTGGCTTGGGCCACTGGCCGGAGGTGGTCTCGCAGGTGTAGTATTTGCGTCCGTAATGGATGGTGGCACGGACAGCCCCTCCTCTCTTGACTAAATTGCCATGCGTCTCTGGCTTTGTCTGCTCATGTTGTTTGGTTTATAATAAATTTGTTTGAAGGTGGCGAAGTATATTTATTTCAAGAGAAATTTGAAAATATTCCAGTTATGAATAATGTTTGTGGACATTGTAGTCCTTTGAATATGATTGATAATAAAAGATTTTGTAAGTATCAAAAAAAAGATAATAAAAGATGATATGCATTGTATTGATTTGAACAGGACCTTATTTATGCCAAGTTTGTGATTTGAAATGAGTAATTCTATATATAAACTAATTTCTCAATTTATTTTTAAAAATTGCTATGCATAAACTAATTTTTAACTCACTTTTTTATCCACAAGATACAAAGTGAATGTGTCCCACATGCATTTACTAATGTGGACATTGTGTCTTGTGAGTAAGAAAATAGATTGAAAAATTAGTTTACATATAAAATTACTTTTTATTCTTTAGATCCAGATTTCCTCCAACTTGAGTGGTAGAAATTCCTACTGTCTTGTGTTGCCACATACACAAGCCAGGAGAAATTCCTCCAACTTAAGCTGCAAAAAATTCTTATCCTTATTTTTTCATCCTCAAGAAACAAATACAATGAGATCCACATTGATAAATGCATGCGTGATTCATTTTCATTTGTGTCGTGTGGATAAAATAATAAATTAAAAAATAAGTTTATATTTAGCATTTCTTAAAAAAATTAAGCTCCTACTGTCAAAGTTAAGAAACCAACCTCATGTTGCTTGGTCCAATGATTTTTTTTTTAATTTTTTTGGTAAAATAAGCCTAAACAAAACCAATCACGACATTCTCCTGGGCATTCCCATCCAAAGGTATTCAACATTTGCCATTTGGACTCATCTACCGGTCAAAACTGATGAAAATGAAAAACCCGTCAAAACGGATTCAGGGGGTAAATTAAGACTACAAAAGTTCATAGCAATGTGGAAATAGCGTCTTGCCCTAGCTGGTGCATTCATTTGCTTCCCGCCATATGAACTGCAGCTCACATAAACAATTCCGGCTCATTTTTTCCTAGTCTTTGCAATCAAATTAGACTTGGGGTTTGTGGGATGCAGAATTTCATTGAACCTTTTAATTTTGATGCAATTGACAGTAGAATTGTTTTTACACTCATAAACATCAAATGCGACATATATCAAATAAACTCGTGAATATATATGGTCATAGTTGTATTACCACTTTCGTGGACCGTGATTGCCCGGTTGGTTCTCCAGAGAAAGTTTAACCTCATCGATATTTGGCCATGAAAATGAGGGAGAGGGCGTATGAGTTAATTCCATCTCTCTATAAATCAACTCTGTTTAAAACTTACAAAATAGGTTGCATCACTTTGTTGTGATATAATTTTTTTTTATTTTCTGTTTAAACCTCCAATTTCTTACTTATGGACAAGATCCAAAATGTTAATCCCATACGATCAACAAAATCCTATACGACTCTCTCCACCAACCCAAATTATATATATAAATTGTATTCATTCTTATAATTTGCATCTCTCATACGTAGCTCACTCTCTTAGTGTTATTAAATATATTTACTTAATGAGATACATTTTAAATAACTATTTAATTCACTGTGTTATAATATATATATATATATATATTGTATCTTAATACATATAGCTACTTAATGCAATTCCACCGGGCAACCGTCTGTATTTCTCTAGAGTTTCTAACGTGTGCAATGTTAACTTAATTTTTGTTATGTAAGTTAAACAAAAAAAACAAATTTAATTAGGTGATTATAATTTCTTATCTAAAAAAACAGGCCATTATAGCTAACTACTACATATATGTACTTCTAACTTCTTAAAAAAATGGTAAAATTGTACTACAACCTACTGTTTTAATTTTATTAAACTACTTCATAGTATAACATATATATTACTATATTATTTTTTTTATTACTTTGAAACGAGTATAGTAATATATTATTAAACAAGAGAATATATATTATTTGAAATTTTTTGAAATTAAATTGATTTTTACTTCTTAAAACAAGAGTGAAAAAAAACAACGAAAATTAACTTTTGAAAGCAAATCCACGTTTAATGGTTTGCTATAAGTATATTTATATTTTAATTTATTTTTTCATGTAAATGAAAAAATAAAAAGTAAAAATGATACACGTACAAAACTTTTTAAAAATTTTCACGAGATTTTATTACCATAAAACAAATTATGATTACAAATTTTAACATTTTTAGGAAAATCTGAATAAGCCTTATTTTTCTTATTTTTCTGTGCATTATACAAGTTAACGTCTAATATATTTACAAACCTACTAATTGTATCAACCGCACAATACTCGAACACCACCAACTCCATGATCAGCCCAATTACAAATCACGAATAAAAAAATTTGTATAGAATAAACAACAGTTTTGTAATAGTGATTTGATCCCAGTACAAGTTTTGTTTTAAAATAAAATGTTACGATTTATTCATAAATTTTTATCTGTTACAGTATTACCCATCAACCATTGGCGCAAGAGTTCGTAAATTTGGACGGGAACTATCCAGGCTATACTTGCAACGAGACAAAATCACGTCCTAAATCATGGAGCAGAAAAAAAAGTGAAGTGCAGGTTTCGTCGGGGCTATATATATTATTGTGACCTAATTCATATCATACAGACCACCCAACACAAAAATACAATGACCCAGCAACCCCCATCAACTTCTGATTGGGCCCCATAACGCATCCCACTCTTGGACCATGCATATATGAAAATTGAAAAAGCGAAGTCCTCGAGAAAGCATGCGCACCAAGCATTACATAAACAACCAAAAAAAAGGAAAGAAAGGAAAACAGATATTCAACGGCCACAAATAAAAACATCATATGTTGCAGATCCAAACATGATGATCACTTGGATTTGAATGGAATGGCTCTGATCACGACCTGGTGGTACAAAGCTGCGAGTGCTGCCCCAATGAATGGTCCCACCCAGAAAATCCACTGCAATCACAAACCAAACCCAACCCAACCCAAACATTAGCAATCAATAATCAACGTCTCGCAATGATTTGTTTTACATGTGGTCCTTTTGGTTCTTATTGAAATGGAGGGTAAATGAGTGGTACTTACGTGGTCATCCCAAGCGTGGTCCTTGTTGTAGATGATCGCTGCACCAAGGCTCCTCGCTGGGTTGATCCCAGTCCCGGTTATGGGGATTGTGGCCAAGTGCACCAAGAACACCGCGAACCCAATTGGCAACGGTGCCAGTATCTAAATCCCAAAGATCACCACAAAAATCATCAGCCAAATCGATTTTGCATACATACATCTATATATATATATATATAGAGAGAGAGAGAGAGAGAGAGAGAGAGACTTACAGGGACGTGGGAGTCTCTGGCGCTACGCTTGGCGTCAGTGGCAGAGAAGACGGTGTACACAAGAACAAAAGTGCCGACGATCTCAGCGCCAAGGCCGTCGCCTTTCGAGTAACCAGGGTTGACGGAGTTGGCCCCACCGCCAAGTGTCTCGTACTGGCCCTTCTCGAAGCCCTTCACTACACCAGCACCACATATTGCTCCAAGGCATTGCATCACCATATAGAACAACGCCCTCGTCAATGACAACTTCCTCCCTAGTAGCAGCCCAAAGGTCACCGCCGGATTAATATGTCCCCCTACACAAAACCCACACCTATAAGTATGTAGTTATACACAAAATATATAGATAGTCGTACATATGTAGATAGAGAGAGAGAGAGAGAGAGAGACAGAGAGAGAGAGAACCTGAGATGCCGGCAGTGCAGTAGACAAGGGCAAAGATCATGCCACCGAAGGCCCAAGCGATGCCTTGAATTCCAACCGTCGAGCACTTGGTTGGGGACTTGACAACGCCCATCACCGTCAGGACGGTGATGTAGAGGAAGAGAAAAGTGGCCATGAACTCGGCGATCCCAGCTCTGTAGAACGACCAGGAAGACAGCTCGCCCGGCTCGAACAGCGGCGCTGGCGGGGGCTCCTTGTAGTCCTTGTCTCCTCCCTGAGCCGCCGTCCCGATTGGCTGCCTCTCCGTGTACTTGTTGGCTCCTAGCCTCACATCCTCTTCCTTCCCCTCCATATCTCTTTCTCTCTATCTCAAAAAAGTCTCTCTCTCTCTAGAGAAGTGGTTGGTGAGTGATTACTAAACGTTGATGAAGAGAGTGGGGAGGGTAGTGATAGATATATATACAAAAGTCTGTGTAGACGTTGGGAGAGGGACGGTGGGACCCAGTGACGTAATAAATGATCTTAATTTCGTTATCCTACGACCGACCACTCATAATTCAGGGTCTTCCATTTGTTTTTCACGTTGGAGGACTGAACTTCACTGAAGGACTTAAATGCCCTTTGCACGTTTCATGAAAACGACGTTGCTCTGGGTCGGTTGGACTTTTCTGGTGATGCATATCCTAGCTGGCAAAAGCTCATCCACAAATATGTAACGTTCATTTGAGACAGAGGTGATGTAGACGATCAGGGCCACCGGCCCAACTTCGACTGAATGTGGAAAAAGTAACACAGATGATACTACCGTTCGTAATGTTAGGCTTTCCTAGGGGCAATTAATCAGAGAACTCCGGGGCTCAGTTTCGGTATGATCGAGTTGGATGGATACGATTCGAGCTGCTCATACATATCACGTCTGGCTCGTGCAACTAGGTGAACACGTGGCCAACAAAGCTTTGCTTTGTAGATAACCAGCAAGTTTTCGACACGTAGATGCTATGCAGACTGCGGTCTCGGAAGAAGGCAGTATATGAATTCGGCCGAGGAAAAAAGAAATCAATGAAGTTATTTCGGCCAAATAAGAGAATACCAATTGACAAAAATAGATACAGGAAAAAATATATTAAGTACATTTATAATTGTATATAAATCCGGCTTTTTTTTATCAGGAAAACAAGTGCAAAAAGTAAAAATTAAGGAGACAAATCTAACTGAATTAACTCCTGAAGTCTTTGCGAAAGCACCAATATAGGATAGGCCAACTGATCACCCATGGCCTGGGTTGCAAATTAAAGGTTGCTAAATTTGCAAGGCAAGCGCACCAATCAAATATAAACTCTTTCCGATCCAAGAAATTGCTTCATTTGTTTAATGATTCATTTCATATTTTTATTTTAACTTTTAAAATTTATTGAATTGTGTTTTGAAAACTATTTTTGTTGAGATTGATTTTCATAAACTGGTTTTAAAAAAAAAGCCTCAATTTTAAGAATAAAAAAAATGTGCTTTAGAAGTTTTTGGAATCATTTTCACACTATCAAAAAGACAATATTTTCAATTCTTATTTTTTTTTCGAGAATGCAAAAAAATGATAAAAATTTCAAAAAAACAAAAAACAAATGAAAAATGAAAATAAAACCATAAACCAATAGGGCCAACTTTAAAGTACGATTAATCAAAGAAGTAAATGTTTTATTGCGGCATTTTCAACATTGGATATCAAATCCAGTAACTGCACCTGTCTCGCACCCTATGGTCCAACAAATCACAAGCCGTACGTATTGAAGAAGCGAAATCAAAACAGAACAAGGCCAATTTCGGACGATGAGTCCCAATCAAACATGTTCCTAATAAATGCTCGGGCTGATTTCGTGCATGTTTTATAAGAATTATTTATTTCGTTCTTCATTCAATGCATTTATTGTCGGTAAGGTTTTAAGAAAGGTACATATGGACCTACGTTACGACTGTACCATTTTTATTTCCTATGGTATTTCATAGATCTTTCTTTTTATTTTTTTTTTAAATGAGATCCTGAATTAATTTAGAGAAATTTTGAAAGTACCTTAATTCTGCATTTGAAGTTTGAATTTATTCAGTGAACGATAACTGTTAATTTTTTTATGACAGACCGAACAAAAAATTATTTTTTAACAAATATTTATTTTTTTATTTTTCCAACCAACCAAAAAAAAAAACTTCACTTCATTCGTTTCATTTATTTTTTTTTTTCATTTCTCTCCACAAATTTGATTCAAACATAACTTGTTGATATCACCAGGGGTGTTTTTCTTTTCTTATTTTCTCGAGAAAATTAAAAGCAATGACTTTCTCATATCTGTGCCAGTATTCATAATCTCTATCACAGTCAATTAATGAAATCTTGGGGCGGTGCTTGGTCCGACAGCAGTATCTTAAGCTTTCCTGTCATTTTATCATTGTTCTCGTATTAATTTTGTTTTTATTTGAGACAACGAGTGTTTCTGCGATGAATCAATGGTATTTCCTTGCCGGCAGATTTGGTTGACGATAAGCCTGATTCACTGATTTGATTATAGGAAAATTCTCGTAAGATTTGTACAAAATTCTATCATAATGATATTATTTTTGTAATTAAAATTATTATGGTGAATGTAGAAATTGTATGAATTTTTTAGTTGCATAATATTACATTTTGATTATAACCAAATCTATTTATATATTATAGTAATAGGTTGTTGGGTGTTTGAGCTTGAAAGTCTTTATTTTTTTTTTTTTAATTTTTAAATTTTAAAAATACAAAAATATAAATATCATAAAATCATTAGTTCTTTAATTAATATGGTAAGGTTTTTTGAATTGTCACCCTATCAAAATAAAATTTTGAAAAGTCATTTAAGAAAATATTTAAAATCTAAATATAGATATGTCATTAGATTGTTAATAATTAATATAGTAACTAAACCTAACAATCTTTTCAAATTCTTACAACTAATGCTCTTTTCAAACCATTTTAACTTTATTCAAAGTGAGTCTTAGGCTAAATTTAAGTATATGTAGTTGTGAATTTTTAATGAATTAGATTTAATCTAACCTTATAATATGTTTAATAAAGTAGGTTAGTAAGCTTTCAAAATAAGAATAAATGGAGAAAACAAGCCAATTGCACTTTGTTTCACATGATACTTTTAATTCATTCAATATTTTTGACTTAATACCAGTATATCAAAAAATTGCCGAACAAGAGAAAAGGAAAAAAAAAAAAAAGCACTAGGAAATCAGATATAAATAAAGTATATGAACTATTTACAAAAATACTTATACAGACGTACATTATTTGAGCATGAAATTAAAAAGTTTACCTATACTTTAATCAACGTCTGTAAACTTAATTAATTTTCTTTAATTATTCATTATATTTTCTTAAAATTAAAGTACCATAACATTGTTTTATAAGTTTGAATGGTTATTTCTTCATAGAGACTAGATATATATAATATCTCAAGTCTTTAGACAGAATTGATGAGTATAGAATGGTGCCCTAGATTTAAGATTTTTTTTTTTTAATTTTTGTTTCTTTCTTTTCATTCTTGAATATGGCTCAATAAACTTGATGTTGAAATTTATCAATAATGCACTTAATTACTCTAATAACAAAAATATATTAAAGATGTGACGTACAATAGTCATGATAATAGTCATGACATAAATTATTCTTTGCACATTTTTTTTACTATTAGAATAAAAAAAATACTTTTAACATACTTAATTATTTAATATTATATTTTAAACACATGATCCTATAAAAAAAAAATTTATAAAAGATTATCTAAAAATTTGTCTTATAATTCTACATTTATAATCAATGCATAGCACGAGTTCATTGCTAGTAATATTTTATGGGATTCCGTATTTATTGAGAAAAAAAAAGAGATGAAAAATGAAATTACTCTTGTTGTTTAATTGTAAGAGAAAGTAGTGAGTAAAAGAAAATAAAAGAGAAATGAGTGAGGAAATTATGTTCTCTCATTCTTTATCATTATTAATAAGTGTCTATTCATTTCCTTCTTATTTTTTCAATCTAAACAATCAAAAGCATGAAATTCAGAATTCCCATTTATGTTAGCTTTTTGTTTCCTTTTTCTTTTCCTTTCACTTTGCCTCAATCAATACAAGATCCAAACACAGTATAAATCTAAAAAAAATAAAATAATTTCTCCACTTATGAACCTATTCATTTTCTTGTCAATTTCCCAACTCTACCAACAATAAAAAAAAATTAACTTCTTTTTCTATTCATATATTGTTTTGTTCATTTATTTTTCTTTTTGCAAACCTTAGATTCAAACATAAAGTAAAAGTTTAAAATCACAACTTTCACTCAAATGCTTATAATTAGACGTATGTATATATGGTATTGAACAACATTAGGCCGTGAGTAAAGAAAGAATTTGTCATGGCCACTTCAAATCCTAATTTAATAATACTAAAAAAAATTAATCAGTATTGGACACTACATGGCCTTACTCCTTATCTCTACTTTTATTCCTAATACCGAACAACCCGCCTAGACATGCGATGCATTGATATTGTAAGAGTATGAAGTAGGGTCAAGATGCTGCTCCAGCATTGAATAAATTCTCCCCAAAGTAACAGGGCTTCCAAATAAAGAAAATGAACATGTGGATGCAATACTCTTGGCAGAATGGTTATGAATGTAAAAAATGATAAACAATTGTATGGTGCGCTATACAAATAATTATACTTACCATAAATGATTTAAGGGAGTAAACATGTGGATGCCTGTCATCTGACTAAGAATAATCCATATCTTAAAGCATATACAATTCTCAAAATCACAGTAAGCTTCTGTCACATTAAATACAAAGAGGTTTAAGTATATGATCCACCCACTATTATAGTAATGCAGCCAAGGTATGGTGAAGTATTATATATGCTTAGTCTCATTATCTTGATCAGCTTAGGTTCCTAATTCCAGCATTAAATAATATTAGCAAATAAACAAATAAAGTATAGGTTGTGCTGGCCTAATAGATAAGTTAAATTAATTACCTCTTTCCATGAAGTGAAACCTTGAACAAAGATGGGTGGAGTATGTATATATATACATATACATATATGTATGGCAAAAAATTATTTTTAGCACTTGCTAGTTAATTAGTAGACCAGTTATAAAATTAGGACCGTAAATAAGCTGAGTCGAGCTGAGTCGAGACAAGTGGTGGATTATTCAAGCTTAGTTTGAAAATTTGGTACATGTGATCCAAAGCTAATTGAACTTCAAATTAAACATGCTATTAGTTCCATAATCCCATTATAATGGGCAACCCTTCAAACACTCATTGCAATAGCATAAAATTGATTGAGGAGTAATG